>CM067500.1:16672865-16701039 GCA_034552555.1 Semaprochilodus insignis | reverse complement strand
AGAGAGAGAGAGAGAGAGAGAGAGAGAGAGAGAGAGAGAGAGAGATATACACCTCATCAAAGTCTTAATAGAGAGCTTCTTTTTAGAAGATGTTGATGTGGATGGCTGCTCGCTTTATTATTGCCTGTCATCATATAGGGCTTCAAGGACATTCCACTATCCCACTTCTACATTCCATTATTCCTCTTGTACAATACCCTGCTACTCCACTATGACAACATTCCACAATTCATGTTTCAGCCATTCCACTACGCCTCTTGTACAATACTCTACTACTCCACTATGGCAACATTCCACAATTTAAATTTATGTTCTAATCATTCCACTATTCCACTTCTACATTCCATTATCCCTATTCCAGCGCATTCCAGTATTCTCCACTTCTATGGTGCATTTGACTACAATTCTTCTACAACATTCCATTATTTCTCTTCTACAACATTCCACTACTCCTCTTTTAACATTCCATTATTTCTGTCTTAAACATTACACTATTCCACTTCTCAAGCGATCCACTACTGCTCTTTAACAAATAACATTCTACTATTCCATTTCTACAACATCCTACAATATTCCATTTCTACAACATGGACTTAACAGTCCACTATTCCTGTATTAAATGTTCCACACTAAATGTGTGGAATCTTCTACAGTGTTCCACTTCTTGAGCATTCCAGTATACCACTTCAACATACCATAAGCAGACATTAATCAAGCCCCTCCTCTTCCCACACAACACCTGCACCTCAATTACCTGCTGAAAGAACATGTCTGTCTCTTTCCACTTCCCTCAACCTCTCTCTCTTTTGCGCACACACACACACGCACACTCTTCATCAATACATCTGTCCATCAGTCTTTACCTCTGTTTTGCCATTTGTTGATCTACCCTCCCTCTAGCCGCAATCACTCCTTACTGTCGTCCATTCTGATCGAGTGTGACAGCATTAATGGGTACTGAGGTGGAGCCGTCAAATGAGCCCACATACACACAAACACACACACACACACACACACACACACACACAGGATAATTCATATCTCTGCAAAGAATTCCAAGGAGACTAAGCAGGAGCGGACTGGGGAATTAATGCCATCAAGCTCGTTAGGCTGTTTGCAGGGTCTTAATTGATGGCTTTATTAATTAGCAAGTCGATGGGCAGATTAGCCAGTATGAAATTTACACCCTTCAAATGTTCAAAGAGAACAAAGATTATGGAGAGGGATGGAGAAAGTGAATAAGATTTCAATTATCTGATAGCTCTATTCTAGCTGTACCTGGAGTTACACTCTTTCAAAATGAGCCCTTAGTTCTGAATATAGAGTTATTACGGCAATATGCTTTACGTTTAATATACAGAGTTATTTACACTACCATTCAAAACTCTGGAATCACTGTTTGTCAATCATATCAAACCAAACCTGCTGTAGATATAGGCATGAAACACAATCTCCAACTTTACTGATATCAAATAATAAGACAGCTATAAAACTGAAGAAATGTTAAACATGTCCAGAACGATAACAGGGTAGTAGACCATTTCGTAATGACTGAGACAGCTGTATCACACTGAGAATAAAACTACCATCGGCAATGCGTCCTGTATCATACATAGTGATTAATCACCAACAGATAAATTATTTTCTTTTCACTTCCCAATCATTATTCCACTTCTACAACATTCCGCTATTCTCTTTTCACAATATTGTATTGTTCCATTTCTAAACCATTCCACTTCCATTCTTCCACTTCCGTAACATTCTGCTAATCCACTTTTACAATATTCTACTATTCCAACTTAATAACATTCCACTATTCTAGTATTACAACAATCCACTATTCCACTTTCACAACATTCGATTGTTCCAATTCTAGAACATGCCACTACTCTACTTCTGTAATGTTCTACTATACCACTTTCACAACATTCTGCTATTCCGCTTTCACAACATTCTACTGTTCCAATTCTAAAGCATTCCACTACTCCACTTTTGGAATGTTTATCTCTTCCACTTTTACAACATTACACTTTTCCACTTCTACGATATTCTGTTGTGGCATTCCGCTACTCCGCTATTACATTCTGCTGTTCTAATTTTAGAACATTCCCCTACATTGTATTGTTCCAGTCCTAAAACGTTCTACTACTCCACTTCCAAAACATTTCACTATTCCACTCTTACAACACTCTACTGTTCCACTTCAAGAACATCCCATTGCGCCACTTCCATAACATATTCACTTCTACAAAATTCCACAACATTCCACTATTCAGCATCTACTAAATGTTATAGATTCATTTATAAAACATTCCACACCTCCACATCTAGAACATCCCACTATTACCTGCTGTAACATTCCTCAAGTCTACTTTTATAATATTCTATTGTTCCACTTCTAAAACGTCTACATTCTAATATTTCACTTCTGCAGTGTTCCACTATTCCACTTTCACCACATTCTATTGTTAAACTTCTAGAACATTCCACTCTTCAACAGCTTTACACTGTTTCACTTCTACAACATGTTGCTATTCCACTACTATAAGAAGTTACTATTGCACATCTATGAAAACCCACTATTCCTATTCTAGAACATCCCACTACTGCAAAAACCTTGAAATGTCAAATAAATCATCTACAAATATGATCTTTGTTCTTTGTTGTCTAATAAAGACAAATAGATGACAAGGATACTTTCCTTTCTGTAAAAACAAGGCTTTATTCTAAACAGAGCGAGAGCTCATTTGCTTGGAAAATCTGTTCCCGTATAGGTCATCGTTGCATTAAGACTGCTGGGTATGAAAGCATAAAAGCTCTGCGTTCTGTATTGCAGTTGGAGAAATATACCTGCAGGCTGCAGATAACATTACAGCAAATCTATCACGGCCAAGTGCTATCGCCGGCTATCTGGCAACTTAGTCATTTTGACACACTATAGCACTTAGCTACTTTATCATATGGATCCGCTTAGGGGACCCTGGCCATTGTGGACACACACGCACTCAGACAGACACACACACGCACACACTCAGACACACGCACGAAGATGAGAATTTACGAGCTGAAAATCGGTGAGAGAATTTTATCTGCTGAAATACGAGGACAGAAATAAATCAAACAAAAAGATATATCTTACTTAAAGTTAAAGGTATTTGGTATTTGTTTCAGAGTTAGCAAAGAACGACTCATTCGTTCTTCTCACGACCAATTCCCTGAAATACAACTGCGTGTGTAGTAACAGAGACAGCGTGTGGGTTTGTGTGTGTGTACATATGTACATTGCATGTTGGTGTGTTTATATACTTTGTTAATCCTCCTTCACCCTGTTCTTCAATGGTCAGGACCTCCACAGGACCACCATAGAGCAGGTACTATTTGGGTGGCGGATCATTCTCAGCACTGCAGAGACACGGACTGCGGGTACACTGATACCTGTGAATCAGACATAGCAGAGCTGCTGGAATTTTTAAACACCTCAGAATAGTCCACCAGCCTAAAATACCCAGCTAACAGCATCCTGTGGGGCAGCATCCTTTACCACCGATGGAGGAGCAGAGGATGACCAACACGAACTCTGCAGCAGCAGATGAGCTATCGTCTCACTGTACATCTACAAGGTGGACCAGCAAGGTAGGAGTGTCTAATAGAATGGACAGTGAGTGGACACAGTGTTTAAACACTCCAGCAGCACTGCTGTGTCTGATCCACTCACACCAGCACAGAACACACTAACACGTCAGTGTCACTGCAGTGCTGAGAATGATCAAATAATACCTGCTTTGTGGTGGTCCTGTGGTGGTCCTGCAGGTAAAAATAGGGTAACAGAGAATGCAGAGGAATAGATGTACTACAGGTCTGCGGAACTACGAAGTGCCTGTATACGGCAAGTGGAGCTGATAAACTGGACAATGAGTGTAGATACATAGAGGTGTACATAATGTCAACATAAGTGTCGAGTCAGTGTATGTATATGCAAGTAGGGTATGTGTGTGTGTGTGTGTGTGTGTGTGTGTGTGTGTGTGTGTGTGTGTGTGTATGTGTATACAGTAAGAGATAATATTATACATACTGTATGGGACACATTCATACTGGACCTCCAGGTATTTGTAGGTTCCCGGGCAGGGGTCAGGAAAAGCATCCGGTCCAGCAACCACCGCACACTGAGTCCTGTTATTACACCTGAAAATACACCCACACAGACACAAGTTTGTTTATTTACTCACTATTAAACAAAATTTCCCAAGTTTATACCCTCTTTTCTACGAGCCTAGCAAAGCAATACACAAGACCCTAAAACCCAATCCAAATCTGATGATAAACTGCAGCACAGTTTCTGTCAAAACATTAATCTTATATGGTGTTTATTTTGTATGCATGTGAATAGATTTTATGTAATTGAGATAGTGGCAAAATTGTCACTGTTGGTTTCCACCAGCGGACAACCAGCTCAACACCGTAATATGTTAAACTGAAACTCAACATTAAGCAACAATCTAAACAAAGATCATCAGTTTCCTGTGACAGTAAATAAAGCAAAATGTATATTTACAGACAATAAAAAATAAGAATTTAACTTGTTAGACACAGAAGTACATCACTGTACACTATATGGCCAAAAGTATGGGGACATCTGACCACCACACCTGGATATCAATAAACATTTGAGTGGCAACTATGACACTTACTTGGGATGGCTTTTGACCAGATCTATAGTGTGTCTGAAGAAATGTGTGTTCATTCAGCCAAAAGAGCATTTGTGAGGTCAGATACTGATGTTGGTTGAAGGCCTGGCTCATGATCAACGTTCCAATTTTACACCAATCTCAAAAACCCCAGATCATTAAGCATCCTCTTCCAGGCTTTATTGTTGGCACTATGCATTCCAGTAGGTAGCATTCTCCTGGCATCCAAGATTCATCCATCAGACCGGCAGACAGTGAAACAAGTAGATTTCCGTTGCTCCAGACTCCAGAGTGCTTTACACAAATCCAGCCAACCACTGGCATTGAGCACAAATGGAAACCTATTTCATGAAGCTCCCGACACAAAGCCCTGGTGCTGATGTTGCTTACCGAGGCTTTTAGATGCTTCATAATAGCAGCACTTACAGTTGTCAGGGGGAGATGTAGCAGGGCAGAAATTTCAAGAACTGGCTTGTGGCCAAGGTGACATCTTATGACCTGAGCTCTTTAGTATGAACCATTCTACTGTCAGCGTTTGTCTACACACATTGCACGGCCATCTACTTGATTTTATACAACTGTTAGCAATGGGTGTAGCTGGAACACCTGGACTCAAGAACTAGGAGGATTGTCCACATACTTCTGGCCATATAGTATATAAAAATACAGACCAAAAAAAGAGAAATGCTTTACCATTCTAGAGAAAGTCAAGAGTCTCAACCCTCATTATTAAAGGCACATCCAGGTTTGCTCAAAGTCATAATAATGTCATTGCCTCATATCCCATAATACGCACACACCCGGGTCATTATGGAGCGATCGGACAGTTAGCATGTGGCTAATGAAGGGGAATAAATGGTATTTGAGCGTGTGAGTGTGCGCTGAGTGGAGTGAGAGTGTGTGAATGTCAGCAGTAAAAGCAGTGGTTTGGGAAGAGGAGATGGGATAGAAATCATCTGCGTAACAAGAGAGCCTGAGTTTGCTCTGGATATGAAAGTGTGACCAATCAGAGAAAGGACAGAGGCAGCCAAGTACAAAATCCAACTAATCGCACCCCGCTGCTTTCCTATTACTCATACAATACCACACGCACACACACGCACAGCTGGACAGCTATTAAAGTAACCACCCCATGGACCATTAAAAATAGACACCCAAGACTGGCCTAATCTTAAAAAACCAACAGAAGAGTATATATACTGTATATATGTGTCTACTAGCGCTCTATGAAGAAAATGGCTCTACTAGTATATTAAAGCTGCTATATAATTCATATTTTTTCAGTTTTTTGTTTACATCATTTGACAACACCTGCTACTTTCCCACTGTGTGGACACTGTATGGTGAAAGGGCCACTAGAAAAGCTCCAAAATGACTTGAAATTAAATCTCATTACCCCATGCAGCGCCATCTACAGGAGCCTGAAGCTACTACAAACACACAAGGTGACTTGTTTTTGTCCAGTGAACTTTTGTATACATTCAAACAAATGGAGCATGCGGTATGGTTGGGTAATGCAGTTCTGAGGTCCATTTTTAAAATTGTATTCTTAAAAAACGCTTTTATTCACATTCAGAACTGACAATGCTAACTCCATTCTTCCTTAACCATACTCCAAAGGATATTAGATAAGAGTTTTCCAATATATTTTCTAATCCATACTAATGCTCGTTCAAAATGAGCTCATAAAATAACAATGGATACTTTGGTTTCATATTTAAATAATCAAACAATGATAAGCCTGCAAAGCAAGTTCTCCAAATGCATTCATATTTATGTAGAAAATGTCTTACGTGAATGCATTTGCAGATTTCAGATTACATGTATATTGTGCTAAAAACATTGCCTCGTAATTAATAATAATCTGGCTTTTTCAGTTTCTGATATTTCAGTCCCTGTATATGAAAAAGAGAAATTAGAAAACAGACACTGGGAGAAGGAAGAAGGAAAACTGGTTATAGATTAATACCCATGATGCACAAGTGCCGGTACGCTTTTCCAGCACTGCTCCCGCTGGGCTTATTGATAAAGAACCATGGTGCCATTGACCAAATGTCATGGACCACCATAAAGCTGACCGGACACTGGGCTTAACTGCAGATCTGCCCCTCGTACATCAGCTATATCACTTTCTCAGCCATGCCAATCATGCCAAGGTCGCTGGAGGTCAAGGTGGTCCGGTTTAGAGACGCTCGCTGCACGATTAAAGTGTTCCTGTGCGCTTTAATTGCCATTGATCAGAGAGAGGTGATCAATGAGCTGTGGAGTGAATGAGGAAGAGCGGCAGTCTCACCGGGGACCAGGCTTTAATGAGATAAGAGACACAGTCCATAGCCCTGCTGTGTTTTATGAGATCAGTACAGGCTGAGAGAGAGAGAGGGAGAGAGAGAGAGAGAGAAGGAAGTGTGGGATTGCAGTGCTATTGGGAAGGAAGATAAAGGTTACCAGGAACAATAAATGATGATAAATTTAGACTGATATGGGTAATATTTACTGAACTACATATACAGAAGTAGTGTCTCTCAGTATGGTGTCCGACTGCCATGTTCACTAATGCAACGTCTCCAGATGTCTCTTCATGGAGTTGTAGAGGTTCATAATGGTGTCCTGTGACAATCCATCCCATGCAGCTTAAATATTCCCACATAGTTCCTGCAGATTTTGCGGTAGGGGTAGGGGTGGAGTGATACCAGGCCTTCTCCACCAAGACAAGTCACTCCATGACAGTCTGGCACAACACCACTGCAGTTTTTGGCAATGCTGACATGGTGTTAAGGACAGTGGTCGTAATGGTCTACGTACATGTAGTCCTGCCTCGTGCAGCTGCCTGACAATGGTGTTGGCACTAACAATCTTGGAGGGCATCATTGCTCACTGAATGTCCACAATCGTGGCTGTTGGGTCAGCCAGGTACAGCGATAAGGCTTGCTTACGTCACATGTGCGGCCAAGCGTGAAACTTGAATCATCACCAAGTTTCATTCCTGTAGGTTGATTTCTTCTGGGTGCAGCTATTTGTTCAACTATTCTGAGTGTACGTTAACTCGCTAGTCCACATGGACCATAGAAATTCACAGTTTTTGTGATTCCACAAAAAAACCAACACATTTATATTAAGCATATAGCAGTCCAGCCATGCCCACTCACGCTGAAGTTATAGGGAGTGTTCCAGCGTGGACTGCTTTCTGTCGTCAATATTAAATCCTTAACATTAAAACTGTACTTTGTCCAAAATGTACACACACACACACACAGTATGGAGTTCATTGTTCATTGAAATGTCTCTCAACACAAACAAGGTCAAAGCTTTGAAGAAAATCTCTCTACCCATTTTCTTCCTGTCTCTGTTGCTCCCCATTCTATCATTCTCTCTCTATCTCTGAGCACACCCTCTCTCTTTGTCTCTCATTCTCCATCCCTGGTTCTTCTCTCTCTCTCTCTTTCTCACACCACACCTTATTTATTACTCTTCTTATTCTTACTTATTCTTTCTGTCCAAATCTGTCTGTCTCTCACTCTCCATCCCTTACCACCTCATCTACTGTCTCTCTCTCTCTCTCTCTCTCCCTCCAATTTTTTGTTTTTCTGGTTCCTATTGCTCTACTTCTCTTGCTTTCTCCCCATTTCTCTCTCTCACCACACCTTATTTATCTCTGAATTCTTTCTCTCCCTGGCTACCTCTCTTTCTGTCTCGCACTCTCCTCCACCCCTTCCCGAACTGCCTCTCTCTCCCATTTTCTCGCTTTCTATCTCTCTCTCTCTCCTCACCTTTTCTTCCTCTCTTATTCTCTCTCGCTTTGTGCTTCCTAGCTGTAGCTCTCCCCAATTCTTTCTCCCCACCCCTCTTTTCTCTCTCTCTCTCTCTCTCTCTCTCTCTCTCTCTCTCTGTCTCCTAATAGAGGACACTGGAATAACACAACAAAGTCACACCCAGATAAATGTGCATGTAAGGTCTGAACTAAACACTGGTGCACTTGATCATACAGCTAAATTTAGTCTACAGGACCATCTGAGTGATGAGTGATCATTCAGTAAGGAATATAAAGCCAGATTGGCTCTTGTTTAAGAACACATGAGTATCTTTTATCCCTCATGTAACCCAGTTCCAGCCTCTGTGGAATTTAGAAGTTAAACAGGGACACTTCATTTCTGCAGGTCTGAAGAGGATTTGGTTGGAACTCATGAAAGCCACTGGAGGATGAACGGAACAGGTCGATACATAAACGAATAACACTGCCCTCCGTGAGTTAACATGGAGTCAGAGCACGGACCCCACACCGTTCCGTTTACGAAAGGCCCTGGAGAGATTTTATTGGATTAATGGTACTAATACAGCAGCGCGGATTACAAACTCAATCCAAATCTCTGTCTTTATCTTTAGCTCTACAGCTGAGTCTCTGCCGCATTAACAGACTATGAGGAGAGATAAATTCACCACTTTTCTATTTTCAGGATCACGGCTGCACAAATATCACTCATTAACTGTTATCACAATATTTTAAAGGAGCTATTTGTAAGAGGATGCACAATGTCAAATTCATATTGCAAACAGTAGGGGTCAACATATCACCAGCATATCCCCGTCTTCAGTTCTTACCAGACTAGAAAAAAAACATTGTAAACCTCCTCCCTTTACTCGTCAAGAGCATCTCCAGGGCTTCTCTGCCTCTATTTATATTGCTTCATTTGTTTGCTGCTGAATGTGGTTTATTGCCGGGAGTTGACAGTGGCGGGGGTGACGGTCTCCTGCCAAACGTTAGGTCATCGCTGTGCTTACCTGTTCTTAAAATGATCTAACCGGGAGCAGCATCGCTACTACTTCATCCTCTCAAGTTGGACTCAACACTACACTGCCGCTCTACCACTACCTCTTGAGGTTGTAAGTGCTATTAAGAGACATGGCACAGTAGATCTCAACAGTACCATACACCACAGACATCTCATTTCTTTACATTCTGTTTGTAATGTAGTTCATGTTTGAAAGTTTAAAATAAAAAAATCCTATTTAAGTAACTAATATATCTTCTACTGTTATAGTGTTATTGTCATTTTAACCATTTTTGCTAATTATTATTTTATTCATATCTTACACACTTAAAAACTTCTTCCTCAAAGGTAAAGGCACTGGTTCGACACAGACCTGTAAACTGCAAATGGCAACACACACCTAATTAGTCACTGAAATGGTTAAATTCTTCTTCTGAGGACATTTTAAAATATTCAATATAGTGCCAAAAGGGGTTCTGCTACTGTTCCAAGTAAAACATTTTCGTACAATACAGAACTCTTTTTGCTAAGAGTTGTCTTCTTCTTCTTCTTCTTCTTATTATTATTATTATTATTATCATTAATTTGTAAAACACTTGTATGAAAGGTGCTGCAAAATCATGATTCATGTTTCTTCTTTTTCTTCTTCTATTATTTCTTGTTGTTGTTGTTGTTGTTGTAGTTCTTCTTCTTCTTCTTCTTATGGTTATAATTGTTATTATTATTATTAGCAGTAGTAGTAAAAACAAATGTAAAATAGTTATTATGAGCCTCCTTAATTAATGATGTCACAGAAAGCTATGCAAATGAGCCATCTAACCAATAAGAGCTCCAGATGAGTGAAGCTGTTCATATAATCCAACAAAATCCAATTATTAAGTCAGTCTTCAGTCTTGTCACCTTATTGATTCACCAGTGCCCTTGTACTATGTTCAAAGATGTAAGACAGTCTGCCCCAGACACTGCTGATCGAGTCCAGACTGAATGGCAGTGTGTAAATTCCAGAGATGGAAGACCCCCTCAACCTGCTCATTTCTCCACTTTCACTGCTGTTACACACTTTACTCACCCCGGAACAAAGCTGATAATTATCTGACGAGAGGAATCAGACGTGTTAGATTAGGGGAAACTGAGTCCCAAACATCAGCACCACTGCAAAATCCTATTAACATCGATATACATTACAGTTAATAACATTTTACAAAATACCTCTTCAAATTTAAAGCAGCCAGACATTCTGTGGCCATTCCCTCAGAAATCTAGATCTAATTCAAAGATATACCCTTCGGGGTTGGTGGGCACAGGGGTTGGTTGGCACAGTTTAAACTTCTGGGTCCGTAGAGGGAACAAATATATTTATATATACAGCAGAGCGTGAAAACTGTGCCAAGCAGCGCTGTTCTCCACAACAAAGTGATCAGTAAGTTCGGCTGATTCAGTCAATATTGTTACCTTTCTCACGTCGTATCATGAGAACTTTAATCAATGTTAATACAATAACTTCATTCAGACTAAGCATATGGTCCTGTTAGCATGAAATGTTCATGCAATGTAAAAAGCATGGTGGAAAAAGGTAGACAGCGATGCAATTCCACCCATCATTCATCATAATTCAGCTGTAGAGACATAACCAAATTAATTAATTATTAATTCAGAGTGTTTTGGTGTTAAATGGTTAGATTGAGAGAAAGTAGATTTGGGAACAAGGTAGATGGGAACCACGGCTTGCCATGTCTAGAACACCAATATAGACATTTTATATACTATCCAAAACTGACAGTGAACCTACACACAGCACATTCATAACCATCTCTGAGCAGGAGCTTTTAGAAGCTTGCTGAGTCGGAATAAGATGCTCTAGAACCAACCATTTCACATCAAACTACCCTGAATGACTTGGTTTACATTTTAATAGACTAATGAAACAGGAAATTGAGACAAATAATGGAAGCCAAATATGGTTACATATAACATTCATACACATTTATTTATTTATTTATTTTATTTATTTCCAAGTTACTTTGTCCAGCACTACCTTGTACCATAACATTTGTACTACACTATTCATACCAGGCATATGGAGACACAAGACGAACAGAAACAGGGAATTCATAATGGACCAAACTGGCGTGTGAGTAGGCCGGCACAATTAGTACACTACTACACCAACATGATCACAGTCAAAGGAAACGCGTCTGTACTGTGAAGGTGAGCAGCTGTGTGCTGATCTGGTTTTTATTTTACCAGTGGAAATCAAGGGACTCACTGAATCATAACAGATATGTTATATTATTTTATTTATGTGTTCTGAGGAAGCTCCAGGGAAAGTGAACAGCGCTTTAGAGCCACCACATTCAGCACAACTTGCAGGTGATGATGAAGCAGCAAATGTGCATGAACAACACAAGCCCTCTAGGTTTGGTTTCTGTTCTCTTGGTGTGTAGGCTATCTGCTAAGATCTTATGAAAACCACCCGATAGAGTACTTCATGTCAAAATCCCTTCTTCGGCACGAGGCTCCTTATCCATCAGTTACACGTAAGCAAGATAAGAGGCTTGGACAGTGTGCTTACTGAGTTTGCAGTGCTTCTTGCACTCGACTTGCACTGATCATGTCCCACACTAAAGTCACACAGTCAGCTTACTGGCTATTCAGCTACAGTATGGCTCACTCAGCAGAAGAAGTAACGTCGTAATTTACGGTCACAGACCTGCATCTGTACTGAACCGCACTGCCCAGCATTAGAGACATACGAGTAAAAACACATTTAAGTCAGTAACTGTGATGTAATAATTTAAACTACAGTGAGTTTCAACAATCAAACGTTACTTCTGTACCATAGTGTATTGATTTCATTTAAACTGTATTATTTTTTACTGCAGGTTGTTCCTTTGTACTGTAATGCCGTGCTTCATATAAGTTACTTTTCCTGTTACTTTGTACTGTAAAGTGTTACTCTGTACTGCATTACTTTGATCTGCAATGTGTTACTTAGTGCTCTGTTACTTTGTACTGTAATACTTTGTTTTCACACATTATTTTGTACTGTATTGAGTTACTTGGTACTGAGTCGGTTTGTACTACATTACTTTGAACCACATCTATTTATACCATGTTCTTTTTTTGCGATAACTAATTACATTGTACTGTAAGGTGTTACTTTGTACTAGTCAAGTCAAGTGAAGTCAACATTTATTTATATAGCTCTTTTTACAACAGATGTTGTCACAAAGCAGCTTTACAAAGAATCTGGTGTCTGAGCCCCCAGTGAGCAAGCCCAGGGCGACAGAGGCAAGGAAAAACTCCCTCAGTCCCCTCACTCCTACACTACATTCATTTGTATGTTACTTTGTACTGATTTTCATTACTTTTGTACTGCACTGCTTTATACTATAATGTGTTGCTTTGTACTGTAATGTATGTTTTAGGCTATATTTCTTTGTACTGTGTACTTTGTAGTACAGTACATTACAAATTGTTGCTCTGTACTAAATTACTTTGCACTATAATTTTTATAATGCATTACATTATACCATATTTCTTTGCACTGTAAGGTGATACTTGCGCCTGCGATAATTTCTACTGTAATGAGTTTTTACTCTGTTTGTGCTTCAACACAAAAAAACCCATGTGTTTTCTTTCAAAGCAGCCTCAGATTCCAGCCCTCCTTCCAAACGCACAGCAAAACCAGGAATGTACACACTGCACACAGACAGCATGTAGATAAATGATCACAGTCACACAATGGACTGGTTTTAGGTACCTAAAGAAAGCAAAAAGCTCTATGGCAACAAAAGAAAGAGTGACTACAGTAAATCCATCAAAATCAACAGCACTGCTGAGAGGAGACTGTCAGAATGCAAAAGGAAGTGTTGTGAATAACAAGCTCGCTCACATGCTGTGCTGCTCGCCATACGTATGTCTGTGTACATACAGTCAGTCAGGCTGGGTGTGGAAATGACTTTCGAGACGTTCCAAATCTTCCATTAGCCTGTAAACACTGTGTGTGTGTGTGTGTGTGTGTGTGTGTGTGTGTGTGTGTGTAGTGAACGTGATGGACAGGTCAATATCCAGCGTCTCGGGCACAAACCATCACTTTTTTACTGATTACTGTGCTGCTCCATGTGTCTGTGTGTGTGTGTGTGCGCGTGTGTGTGTGTGTGTGTGTGTGTGTGTGTGTGTGTGTGTGTGTGTGTGTGCGTCTTCATTCATTACGGTTTCCTGCTGAGAGACTGAGCATCCATCTTCTGCTCTCAGTACTGTCACTGACTGCCAAAGCCCAAATCTCTGCCAGACACACACACACACACACACACACACTGAGGAACGGGCTAGAAGCTTCAGGTTTTCCCATTAACGCAAAAGCAAGAGACATAAATAACAGAATAAGTAACAAATACAGCAGTTTATTACTGGATCCATTTTCAACATTTTCCTTGCTATTTATTTTATTAGCTGTTTGTTTATTTGCTTGTTTACTGTATGGGTTCATATACCTTTGGTGATTTTCAAGTGTGAATAAGTTACACATCCTCTAAATAAGAGAGCATCCTCTACTTCTGCACATTTTAGTGCACAGTTACTGATAATTTACTGGGTTTAACATGTTGAGAGCTCTTAGTAGAGGATGTATTAACATGCTTTCACACAGAACACCAGCAACTGTACATGGGTCTGTATATGGGCTGCCCGGAACTGAAAGGCTAAACTGCACTTTCTTATTTCACCACCTCTCACCATGACTAATCCACAATGTTCCGGTGGAATGAGAAAAACAAAATCTTTTTTATTGTAAGATTTTTTTTTTTGTGGGTGGGATTTCTAAGCGTGTGTCTCGTTTGTGTTTTTGAAGCAGTCTGATAGCTGACTGTCCGCTGGATGCCCTCAAAGCATCTCACAGCTTGGGGATTTTGTGAATGCAAATACAGCACAAGTTTCACAATAATTAGCAGAAAAACAAGAAGTGTTTTCCATCTGTTTTCAGAGGCCGAGACTTATTTAGTTATTTGTTTACTGAACAATGTCATGAAAACAACTGCAGTGTTCAATGTTTCAGCTTTTGATGTGTTCATATCAGTTATAAGTCCACTGGAAGCCCCATATGGTCTTTATAGATACTCGCTATCTGCAGCTTTTTAATTCATGGCTTCTGTTTTGTCACACTGGATATCAATGGGCCTCAAGCTTTCTCAAAGGTCCTGAGGAAGGTCCTAAGAAAAAAAAAAAAGTCTACCTCATATTCAGGACGTGTTCTTAAGCCGTAGAATTGCTTCTTGACTGTACACAGATTCTGTTCTTACCTAAGAATGAATCCTGAATAAGAAAACACTGATAAGCGGGTTTTAAGAAGAACGTGTCTTCTTAAGCCTGGTTGGTGAATGAAGCCCATTGGACACTTTAAATGTCTTTTTTGCTTCTCTCCACCATGATCAAGTGCTCTTAAAAAAGGTTCCTAAAGCTTTCATGAATGCAAAGGTCTAGAAAAACTACTTTACGTGGGGGCTCTTTAACTTTTCCACAGAATTGACATGGTTCTTCTAGGGCATATCTCCAAACAACACTTGCAACAACTAGTATCAGCATCAGTGAAGTTAAAATATCATGACAACCCTAGAATGAGGTACCACTGAGCAAAGATATCATTAAACTGGACAGGAAAATATCCGAAAAAGAGAAAAGAAAAAAAGAGAGTCAGTGGAAAACAATGTTGGAAAGAGGAATATTTATGTGTTCAGTACAGTAAACACAGACTACCCATACACTAAGTGTTAATAATGATAATAGTGCTAAAAGTCTGAAGCTAATTTTCAAATGCCATACACATTGCACTGAAAGGTTCTTCATGGCACCTAAAGTGGTTCTACTATGGCACTGCTCCAAAGAACCCTTATTAGGCACCTCTATTTTCTGCAGAATGTACCATTGCACAGTCTTGATGGGGCCAGACGTGACGTTGTATTAAGAATACACGCCTGCGAACAGCCTGTTAAAGGTTTGGTGCTAGATTGCAGAAATATTCACCATAAAATAAGGGTACAATCCTTTAAAAAACCCACCATTCCTGTAAATTCATGTGCACACCGGCAAAAAAACAAGCTAACTAGCATACTGTTTCCCTTGCAAGACATGATGTTTATTGTGGCCACACACAATGTGTTGCACAATGGAAACTGATGCAGCTATTTTGAAGTATTATATAATCAACAAAAACATGTTTGCCTCATAAATCTGTTACCAGATCGACTAGGACACTAAAATGTTGTGGCTCTTTGTTGAGCCGCTTATGAGCAATGAGGGCTGTGAAAGCACTTCACTCCTTGGTTGCTCACCTACAGTTAAATTTAGTCGCAGGCCAGTGAAACAGTGGGTTTACAGCAGGAAACAGCTTTGGTGAGCACAAGCAACATTCATATTCTGCCTTTCTTCACTCTGAAAGGGAGATCAGTCAGTATTAGACACTGTGTGAGTGCGTGTTGCTGTCTCTCAGATGCAATAAGCATATGGACTGGGGCAGACCTGTCCATCAGAGCAGCGTGGCGCTTATCCAAACCACAAAACCCATAAAAAAACAGAAACAGCCAAACCACACACATTCTTTGTGTGTAAACGAGTTTGTGTGGCTGCTCTGGCTCTTCTCCTCTTCCAGACACTGATGATGAGTATCTGATTCTGATATATAAGACAGACAACTATATGTGCCAATAATCTTTCAAATGTACAGTTTTAAAAAAATCTCGCTGATAATTAACATCTTTACCTCCTACGTCATAATCATATCCATATTAGGAACTCAGAGTCCAAGCTGGTTTTCTCTGTGGGAGAAATGAACGATGTTTCCTTGTTCTATAGCAAAGTGAACTGTTACAAACCACCTGCACTTTGTCCTACATACATTTTCCCCCGGAGTGTCACTGGATTTTCCAAATTACAGGGATGTTCAGCAGTCAAAACACAAACCTGGTGCATAAAAGTAAGTCTAATATTAAACCTCAACACTGTTATATACCAACACCAGTGACTCGCACTTCAGTCTACTCCAAGCAACTTCAACACATTATAAGAGGTTTGACACATACCTTGTTCTGACTGGTCTAAAGTGATGAAGTTTTGTATAGCTACTTGGGTAAACATCTAACTGCAATGTCGGAATGGGTAATCAGGAGAGTCGGGAGAATTCCCAGAGGGACAGTAACATTTTGGGCCGGTTACTGTGTAGACATTCAAGCGCAGGATAAGCACAAGAATGCTCAGACAAGCCACAAATATTGTGTATGACCGTAGTAATATATTGGGTTAAACCAGCAGCCCCCACCTCTTATGATGGAGACATGGCTTGCTGATTGTAACTAGGCAAGTTAGCTTTTCTCTTTTCCTGTTCTACCTTAAATGATGTAGCGGTTTTATTCAGCACTAGCATGTGACTACTGCACTGTTTAAGGTGGAACAGACATTCACACAAGAAGCCAACATCAGCCTCAGGAGATAAGCTTATGGAATTCAGCATGATGGCGTGAACCTGACACAACAGGCAGAGCTCTATAGAGACTTTTTTGCATTACCCATGTAACAATTTTCCTGTGGACAAACGAGGGAAGAACTGCAAAAGACACAAAGTGGCACAGAGAAGAAGCTACTGACATTTTACCTTGATGGTTTTTGGCAGCCGCTCTTATCCAGAGCCACTTACAATCTGATCATTTCTTACACAGGTAGGTGAAAGTGGCATTAGGAGTCTTGCCCAAGGACTCTTATTGGTATACAGTAGGGTGCAAACCCCAGTCTACAGAGTGGTAGGTGGGGATGTTAGCCACTACTCTATACCAGCTACTGAAGGATTATGAGGACACTTCCAAGCAGGTAGGCAGTGAAGAATGCTGACCTTAGCTAGCATTAGTTTGTAGCATGTTGACTGTCACCTTCACGTCACATTTAAGAGGGGGTAGGTGGAGTGGCATCAGGCCTTTTGGACCTGTGATGCATGATGACAAACCATTCACCTTGGCGCTGACCACGGGGCCTCCACATATGGATTGCCAGGACGGCATCATGGCAGTCTTTGTCGACGTTGACGTGGTGTTAAGGGCAGTCGTTGTAGCCGTCGGCATGCATGTAGTCCTGCGTTGTGCAGCCGTCTGCCAATTGTGCTGGCACTAACAGGATGACTTACGGAGGCTCAGATAAGTTCATTGAGCATATGGAGCTGGTGTTTTGTACTGATATTATCAGTAAGGGGAATTTGGAGCTTTCAGTTTAACATGCATATAAATCGAATCCTGATTGGAAGCTGTGACGCAACTGTATTCCCTTTAGTTGTGCATTTCCCACCACCATACTTCCCCTCTAAGACCTGTGCAATGCAAAGACCTGCCCTAGTAGGTCATCTAGAACCATCACAACAGCCTAGCAGCATCAGAATATGAGCCTCAATCAAAAAGAAAGTCTCGGATTTTTCAGAACAGTGGTTTGTAATTGTGGGGAGTGCAGTCTGAAGCAGGTACTCATTAAACAAACATGGTTTGGCGTGCGGGGCACGGGTGGAAAATGGAGGGGGCGAGCAAGAGGGAAGATTTGATTTGATAATAAAAAGATGTGCCTCTGTGTTTGAAGGGGAGAGAGAGAGTGAAAGGAATGGTAATGTAGGGGATAGAGAGAGAGGAAGAGAAATGGAGGGAGGCGTTTTACATTTAAATAAGAGAGAGCGTCAAAGCCAGGTGCACCATCCAGCATGATCAGATCAAGTCGCCTGCTTCAATAAAGCACCGAATATAATGCAGACACATACAACAAAAGGACTGACAATATACTGAGAAAAACACAAACCAAGTACTGAGCGCTCGGACAGTGAGGCGTTAAAGGCAGAGTGTGGCAACATATCAAGCTGACAGAATCTTCAGCTGAACTGAAATGCAGATAATCGGTCAAGTCGTGCTTGGTGTCTAAAGTTTGCTTCTTTGGACTTTTTGCTAGTTTTGGACTGGAGCTGCAAGGTCAACGTAACCTCAAGCATTAAGGCTTTGTATTACAGCCTACTGACCCCCCAACCACCAACCCCCGGTTCCCTAGAACCTACGGCAGCTATCTGGTTTCCTGACAATGCCTCAGGGCCTGTCACATCTCCTTTTGCTTCTTCAAGTTTTCTCTTCTGTGATGGTGAGGATTCACCCTCCAATGGTTTTTCTGGGGTTCTTTGTGTTAAATAATAAATTTAACCCCACATTTGTCAAAATTTGGGTTCTCAAACTTTTAGCCACCTTAGCCAGCACCAGTGTTCTAGCAATGTTCTCTACCCATCGAGTAGTCCTACCTAGTAAGGCCATAACATTAGTACAGCACAGTCTGTACTAATGTCTTAAACATTTTATTGTTAACTTTTTAATATTAATTCAGTTCACTACTCCACCCATCAAAACATCCCAATTATTCTCCACCTTAAATGATGCTGCATTCTGGCACCTGAAGCGTTAGAATAACTTCTGCACCATTTCAGGTGGGAAAAGTGAAAAATTGAACAAAAAGCTAGTAAATAGTAAACATGACTTCAGCCCTGTAAGTTTTAATGCTGGTAGTATTTATATTTTATTTAGTATTTATATTTTATTTAGTATTTATATTTATCAAAATATCCTACCTGGAGTCTTATGTATATAGCTACAGATAAATGCACTTTGGTAGGACCTTCAGACAAGAGATCCAGCCGGTACTAATGCCACCAAATTCAAACTGTCACTTCAATGTAAAATTCAAAATGTGAAAGGCTCTCTCTACAGCCAGTGTGGGGTTAGTATGTTTTGGGCTACCGTAGTAACAACGCAGATCTACTAGCCTCTGTTGGAAGAAGGTCTGCTCCTATGTAGATATGAAGGGCTCATTCTATGCTAATGAAAACACAATTTGTAGTTACAGGTAATTATGCATGAATAAAAACATATAGCTTTGTAAATTATATTCCAATTCGGCCAATAGATCCCCATAAATCATACACACATTTCAGAAAGTAATAGAAATGTGTATAGACCAATTATATACATATAAACATTATTTTTTATGAACTGTTCATATCTATATTTCCATCCTGAACTGTAATAGATGGCATACTGGTTGGTCCACAAAATTCACTCCAATTTTATTATAATACCAAAAATGTCATTCATTAGCTTGTTCAAACAATTGGAGGAATTGTTGAAAGTGCAGATGCACGTACAGTTTTTGTACACTAGTTATTGACAACTATATATTTGTTCAAAAGCACTATTTAAATAAAACTGAATTATTATATATATATTTATTATTATTATTATTATTATTATTATTATAAAAACGTTATTCCTAGTTATTCCTATTGTAACTAGTAGCCTAGTTCATATTGTAAATTATTAATAGCACTGCGGAAGTTTGACCCTTCAACGTTATTATGCCTGTTTGCATTTAAATGGCAAGATGTATTGATGACTCTCATAATAAAGGTTCTTTCCAGCTATTGTCAACCAGTGAATTTGCTGATCACCGTCCAGCCCAAACTACCACTTACAAGAGAAAGTCAATGGTATTGTGGACAACATCTGTAATGTCAGTATTGCTAGCACTGATGGACATCTGAACACTGATGGACTATGCTGGGCCGTGCTTGCAGAAGAACTGTGGAAAAATTAACGAGCAGCAAACGGACAAAAGCAACATCAATAGGCAGCACTTCTGCCTGAAACAAGACCAGACCAGACCAGACAATCATAGCCACTCCTCATTAGCTCTTGATGAAAACTGGAAACAGCTTGTTTTGATGTTTAATTGAAAGCATCATACGTCCACTCATTCAGCAATAAGGAAATTAAAGAAATGCGATTAATGGTGATTATTTATTTGACAGCTCTAGATATTACATATATATAATGGGATGGAAATTAAATGTATTGCAAAATGACATTAACAACTCTAGTATTGCAAGGGCTGAAGCTGCTTTGGCTCAATTTATAGCTCCATCACCCATCAGGACCCTGTGTAGTAGAGGCAGGCAAGAGATGATGAGCTTATTATTCCAGTAGGATGTGGTATTGCTCTATGCTACGCTGTGGAGAACTGGCGTATGTGTTTGCGCGTATGTTCTTGTGAATGTGTTGTACACCATGTCGCCATGCCGGAGGAAAAGTGGCAGTTTGTTCTGATGCTCGCCCCATGGGAGTAGCACATGGATCCTGTAGCGTCTCTGTCACTGTTCCTCCTTTAATTGGGCCTGCTTTGACAACTGAGCGCACGGTAATTTATACCAGTGTGGCTTCATAAAGCTCCCTTAATAAGCCTTCTCGATACGTGCTCCTGCCCGTGTGCTGCTACGTGCATGTTTGTCTTGGTATGTTTGAAGCTGCTTGCGCCTTTTAAAGGGAGAGTATGGCAAATCGATTACTACCCAAAACGCAGTCGATTCCCGCCTGATGTTTCCTTCTTTCGTTTTGCACTGGAGGTTAATGTGGCGGACACGTTATAGAAGCTTATGTAAACAAGTTCGAACCGCAAGCCTGAATCTTTTGATTAATATGCTCTTCTCCGTTAATCATGTGGATTCTCAGTTCTGCTGCGTCTACTTTGATATGTAAAGGACGCAGTGCTGAATCGTGACTAGAGCTAGGCTTTGAATTCGGGATGCATATTCCCAAATCTGGTTATTACGACGATGCTAACCTCTGCTTTTGAGCCGTTTGTTAACACGAAGCTAAAGGTGATTTGCTAATGGTCATTTACTCGAAGCTTGTGGCAGGCATATATGAGCATATAGCTTATATAACTTGTAGCAGTTTTACATAGTCAATTACAGCAGAGAGGCCTGACGTAGAACTGCAGAACTGACATATCTAGAACTTCCAGAGGGCCTAGAGTGATGTCCCCCCCCCCATGAAACTGGTCCCACCCACTGGAAATCTCAATGCGATTGGCTGAAACTTGTCTTTTCTTAATGGTGCTGATCTAACATGTTAGGCCTTCTCTTAAGCTCTTGAGGTCCTAACCAACAGGGGAGCGCGTTTAGCTATGTCTGCCTAGACATCATGGAGAAAAAACAATCCTGACTGGGCAGATTTCAAGAACTTGACCTGCTTGTTTCTCATTCGACACTAAACAATGAAAGAAGAGAAGCACTGTAATACTTGCTGAGTTTAAACACAAGCATAATTCTATTGAATACAAATCCTTTAACAATTACAGACATGTACGTCTTGGTTCACAGGAATGCTTCTCTGTAGGCCTAAGAGGCCCTTAAATCCGCAAGTTAGTATCACAACATGAACAGGAACATTCACGTTTTCATACAGCAGGTAAAATTGGTCTAAATCTACTCTGAAATTGATCTAAAATTAGTCTAAGCCTTCATACATTTGATACATTTTCAGTTCCGATTTGGCACGCAATGTGACATGGTCACATGGAATTCATATCAACTCCACATTCATCATAATGATGCGCTGCAAACTAAATTAGAAGTCAGTTACTGCAACTGGTGAGGAAATCAGACCTGGGTCATTTTTACCTGCTGTGTGTATGTGGTTTAATTCACACATCAGTTGTGCTTCATCGTTACTCTGATTAAACAAACCAAACGGATCACCGGCTGATTTCCAGGAGCAGCTAGTCTCAAACAGACTTGCTTATGTGGTTTCTGACACTGCATGGCATGTTGTTATCTATGAACCTGGACAAGAATATCTGGCCGCTACCTTTACAGTATAGACTGCTTATTTTTATCTAATTAAGCCACATGAATACAAAGAATGATGTCTGCATATATCAGATTACCCTCAATTTGAGGACAGTTGTTTGAGAAAGGCGCACATGTCTGTGACGTGTTTAGGCAGCACCTCAATTTATTAACTGAGAAGATTAGGTTGAACCGGTGAGCTGATATCTATTTACCTTAGATTACAAGAGCATAGTGATTGCATGAGCATTGCAGCCCACTTAAACCACTGACTGGGTGTCTGTGAATGTTACAGTGTTGAGCCCTATGAACCCTAGATACAGGCCATGAGGGACCTCGGAGGGTTAATAGTGATCTGAGGTCAGTTTGCCATTCTTGTTATGTCTGAGGTTAACACAAGGTCAGGTACAATCTGCTCTTGGGTCCAAGGGAAGTCTCTAGAGATCCTGGCCGCAAAAGCAGAAGTGGCGACACCAAAGGATGACCGTGACGAATTCGACTCAATCTGAAACCCCAGGGTCCGCTTTTGCCACTGTTACAGTAGCTGACAAAACCAGTTTAAGCTGAAGAGCGGTGAAGGACTCTTATCTCACGAGCTGCCATCGCTTTCAATTAGGCCCAAGCAATTTTCACAACCAGGCAAGAATGGATATTTTCATGCGGAATTTAGCTGAGCCTTTAACAACAGGAGATTGCGCCCATCTCCCAAGGTACTTAGCCAGCGCCGGAGACTTGATGGCAAACATGGTAGGTCAATTGCAGTGTCGCTAAATGCATAAACATTCCAATAAAGACGTTTCGCTCGGGTTTAGTCAGGGGAAAACACACACACTCTCCACACTGTAAATGCTTAAACAAGCGGAATCTGCAGGGATGAACATACATCACCCCTGCTCAACGCATCCTAGCATAGAGCTTTTTAATCAAGAAGCCTAATAAACACCACACAGTCGATACGTTTCAGTAAACGGACCCTGTTCTGCTCACAGATATATGTTTATACAGCTTTATATATAAAAATAAGACCCCACTGTTAACAGTCAAGCTGTCAATCTAAAGCCCAGATTCACGAGATTAGTCTTTGCCAGAGGAGCCCTCAAGGCTTCTAGGCCTTCAGGCAAGGCAAGGCAAGCTTATTTATATAGCAGCTTTCATACACAGCAGTCATTCAAAGTGCTTTACAAACAATATTAATTTAATACACTTAGTATTATATAGAAAGTAAAACATGATTAAAATATGATTACAAACATTAGGGTTAAAAGAGAAGAAACATTAAATTACAAATCAAATAAACTATTAATTTCGGATAATGAAACAGCAGGTAATTGCATTTTTAACTTTGATGATGCACAGTAAACATGTTAAAACATGTAATTCCTATACAGCATTATCAAAAAAAAAAAAAGAACTAAATTTATATACATTATATACATTATTTAATTAGCACCTTACTGGTGTACAACAGTTCAGCCAACAATAGGTTGTCTTCTCAGAAGCTGCTACTAGCATAACCGAGGTAAAGAGTGTAGGTGAGCGTGACTCAGTGTTTTTGTTAATGTGTTCTCCAAGTTTATGGTGAATATTTGCATAATTAATGGTTTAAGATGCAAACAAAGTCATACTGGTTTGATGTGAAATGCACAACTCTACAGAAGCTTACAGACGATTGTTCACAGCGGGGGTGACAGGAATCAGACGTGTGGAGTCTTTAGTGCTTCCATCACAGAAAGCAGCCACACAAAATATGCTTCTTGATACACGAAACAAAGTTTGATAATAGTTTTAGAAAGGTTTTTGAGCCTAAGACACACTTTTCTAAATCAGTTTATGCCAGAGAGATACATGTAAGGCAAATTAGTACCCAAACAAAGCAACTCATCTAGTATTTTACCATCATTGTTACATGTTTATATACAAAATTACATATCGCTGATGTTCAAGGAAAAGCATGTACACTATATTGCCAAAAGTATTCGCTCGTCACACGCATATGAACTTGAGTCACAGCCATGGAAACCCATTCCATGAAGCCCTCTATGCACTGTTCTTGAGCTAATCTGAAGGCCACATGAAGTTTGGAGGTCTGTAGTGATTGAGTCTGCATAAAGTTGGTGACCTCTGTGCACTACGCACCTCAGCATCCGCTGACCCCGCTCTGTCGTTTTAAGTGGCCTACCACTTTGTGGCTTAGTTGCTGGCGTTCCCAATCGCTTCCACTTTGTTATAATCCCACTCACAGTTGACTGTGAATATTTAGTAGTGAGGACATTTCACGACTGGACTTGCTGCACAGGTAGCAAATATAACAGCATAATTTCAGATATATTACTGTTGTGTAATGTTATCTGATGTCAAGCATCGTCTGGTCCCCACGGCGTGAACAGCTTTAGCTAATTCGGGTGCTGGCAGTGCAGCAGATGATGTCATTGTCCGACCCGATAAGGTTTCAAAAAGAGCTGTTCAGACGCTCACCAACTGTCTAAACAATCATCAGGCCTTAATGGCTTTTTAATCTGTTTGTGTGTAAACGCTTCCGCCCACGATCGTCCCCGCAGGGTGGGCTGCAGGAGCCCAATCGATTCGCTCCGACAAGGAAGCTCACTAGGGCCTGCTTAAAACTGAGGAAAAAAAATGATTTATGATTAACGGCAGGAATTTCTTCGTTCTTGCCAAAAAGCTGAAGTGTAAGCGGAGACGGCTGAGTTATTACAGGGAACGGGAAAAAAAAGCGTGATTTAGAAGCTGCAAACGTGCCGAATGCTAAGCTACAACTGTACAGAAAGAGCAGCCAAAAGCAGAGCAGCTTGTTTACATTACTGAACGTGTATATTAGCTCTGTGCATGTGTGCGTGCGTGCGTTCATATATTTTATTTTTATAGTTGAACGGGTCGTAAAAAGTTCAGGGTGGCCAGGCCCAAATATATGTCAGCTAACTTCCCTTTAAAGGACTCAGGACAGAAGATTATTCTCTAGAACCTGCTGCGCTCTCAGGAACAAACTATGTAAAGGTACCCTCAAAGGTATACGCAGTCCTTATGGTCCAGCTGTGTTTTAACAGTGCAGTACAGTCATGGTAATCAGGGGAAAGGTGCACATAAGCCCTGTCCAAAGAAAAACAAGCAGGCAAGTTTACAGGAGAGGGAAAATGTCCTTTACTTTCAATGTCAGTTAATGTAAAGAGATTATACTCAAAGAAGCTTTGGAGCTTTCCTATTGGTCCAATCATACTTTTTTTTGGACAGCAAAAATATAAAATACTTCTTTTAGGCTGAAAAAATAAACAGCGTATCAAATAATCAATTTGACACCAAAACCTAAAGGGTAATTTTATTGATTTTGCAGGATCAGTCCAGCCTTTAGATAACACAAATTTGCAAACTAACTGTATGATGTCCTTTTTTCCAAAAGTGAAATAAAATATTATTGGCGAAATAATTCAGTTCGACTACATAACTGTAATAAAAAATTTTCAGTACACTACAAATGCTTAGCTTTCACAATATGTTGGCTGCTCTATTGTTTGCTATTGTTAAAGGGGCCACAGAATAGAAAACTGTATTTACATTGACACAGCTGACTAAGGATACTTTGGAACATAGAACGATTATACCATAAACCTCAAACACTGTTGCTCCAGAGTCTGGAGAATAGGAAGCCAGCTTTAGCCTCATTTAAAGATGAACATCAGCCATGCCCATTGATCATTCAGTTCCTTAGAAAGTGTATGAAAAGAGATGGCCTCGCTTATTTACACAGGTTCATATTTGCCTGTATCTGTTTTGACATGCTTTGACATTGCCCCTCACAGAGAATGATCCGGAATATCTTGAGTACATTTTTACAAATGTGGGATTAGCCGGTTAAATTAGTGAGAATTTCAAACAGTGGTCTGAATTTATCACAGTAGAGACGTGCATCTCTGTCTCCACCTCACCTGCCATGCAGTGACCTCTCTCTCTCTCTCTCTGTCTCTCTCACTATTTCTCTTTGCTGTGTTTTTTTTCTCTGTCTTGTCTCTTAGTATCTCTTTCTCTCTCTTTGCTGTTTGTCTCTCTGTCTCTCTCTCTTTCTCTCTGTCTCTTTGTTACAGGGAAGACCAAGAAAAAGAATTAGTGAAAGATTGTGGGGAAATGACAGAAAGATTAGAGAGAGAAAGAAAAAAGAGCAAGTATAATAGAAAAGAGAGATGAAGAAGAAAGAGAACAAGATAATGAAAAACTGAAGTGAGAGTGAGCATGAAAGAGAAGGAATGAGAGAAGTAAAGAGAGAGAGTAATGTGAGACAGAGAAAAGCAACAGAGAGAAAAAGAAGTCCAAACAGAAGTCAAAGCCTCAGTAAACAACAGAGGCAGCGCAGAGGCAAAAAAATCCCTTTAAAAACACAGAGGGGAAAAAAGAACTCATATTTCTGAAATGAGCGCCTGGAGGAAGATAGATTAATGGCTAATAACGAGAGATAATTTCACTCCATAAGAGGAGAAAATAAAGAATCACGCCACACAAAAAACTGCCAGGCAAGGATAAATTAATCTCATGAGGGAAAATATTAGATTTATTGCTCCGATTAAAGCTATTTACAATGACGGCTTGTTTAAGGAGGTTTTTTGGTGGTATAGCTGAAAAGAAAGTCCCAAAAATACACCCTGCAGTCACAGTGCTCATTAGAGGAGATTAATCATCCCTCACAGTCACAGATTCTAATCAAACCCAGCATCATCTGTTAAAACCCACACTCCCACATATGGCATATACACTACATATACACTAAGAGCGGCCTTTCCTGACTTCTACAGATGAACAGCAGCATGTTAAAACGACTTCTGAAGAAGTTAATAAGCTGGAGCAGGTGGGCAGACTGCGGTTAGAACTACAGTCCGTAGGATGGTAAAGATCTCCAGCATTAGGAAGGGTGACCACTGCCTTAAAGGAATGGTCTGATGAAAAATCTAATAATTTTCCACTTAACCCAGATGTAGTCAACTGGTGGAGACCCAATGTTGCTTCTTTAGTTCAGAACCAGAGCAGCGAGGCTACCGCTCCTAACCAACACTAGAACTCAATAATCACCCAAATAGCCTAAATAAATTCTGTAAAAACACATCACCAGTACGTCTTCTAACACACTCAGCACTGGACCCCGGCTTTCTGTAAGCTTACACAATGTGAAAGAAGAGTTTCTCCACCTCAATTCAAGACCTAAAACTCTCACGCACAGCTCGGATCTTCGTAACTCACTCTGATCTCGGAAATGCAGCTCCACGAGACAAAGCACAAACGGGCTGAGTGTGTTCAAGTGCACATCTACTTCATTCCTCACAGAACAAGCAAAGGATACTGGGCTACTGGAACACAGGTGCTCCGTTCTATGTGCTGGAACACAGCTGCTCCGTTCTATTTGCTGGAACACAGCTGCTCCGTACTATTTGCTGGAACACAGCTGCTCCGTACTATGTGCTGGAACACAGCTGCTCCGTACTATCTACTGGAACACAGCTGCTCCGTTCTATTTGCTGGAACACAGCTGCTCCGTACTATTTACTGGAAAACAGCTGCTCCGTACTATGTGCTGGAACACAGCAGCTCCGTACTATCTACTGGAACACAGTTGCTCCGTTCTATTTGCTGGAACACAGCTGCTCCGTACCATTTGCTGGAACACAGCTGCTCCGTTCTATTTGCTGGAACACAGCTGCTCCGTACTATTTACTGGAAAACAGCTGCTCCGTACTATGTGCTGGAACACAGCAGCTCCGTACTATCTACTGGAACACAGCTGCTCCGTACTATGTGCTGGAACACAGCTGCTCCGTACTATTTACTGGAACACAGCTGCTCCGTACTATTTGCTGGAACACAGCTACTCCGTACTATGTGCTGGAACACAGCTGCTTCGTACTATTTGCTGGAACACAGCTGCTCCGTACTATTTGCTGGAACACAGCTGCTCCGTACTATGTGCTGGAACACAGCTGCTCCGTACTATTTACTGGAACACAGCTGCTCCGTACTATTTGCTGGAACACAGCTACTCCGTACTA
>CM067500.1:16570502-16667870 GCA_034552555.1 Semaprochilodus insignis | reverse complement strand
AGAGAGAGAGAGAGAGAGAGAGAGAGAGAGAGAGTGAGTGTGTTCAGTTTGGAAAGCTTCCCAGACAAACAGCTTGAGTCACTGTTTGACTGTGACGAGGGCACCTGGTGAGGTTGTGACACACACACACGCACCTTGACACACACCACATTGAAGCACGCACACACACACACACCTTGTAAACCCCAGCAGGTTGTTTCTGCCCCCAACTGTGCTGCTTGTGACAATGCCCCCTGCAGTGGTAAGCAGGGAAGGGGGCGGCAGAGCCCAAAACAGTGACATACTGACCAACATGGACCAAAGTCATGTGACACCGGGTCTATGCACTGTATATACTCCAATATATATGCTGTATACTCCATGTTACTCCCCACAGTAGTAGACAGTATAAGCCATGTGCTGTACTAAAGGGCACGGATGTTGCTATACTGCCAGCATCATTGACTGACAAAATTGGACCCCTAATAAGACCCTCCCCCAAAGTACTTTAGCCATCCAATCACTGCTTAGCAGCTGTTGCTAAGATCTTCAGTTCAGCTCCTGACATCCTGACCAATAGGAGAGCTCATCTGTTTATGCCCACTGAGAGGGAGAAAGCCTACCTGAGAGTCAGTGTTAGCGTTGAGTATGCTGTGAAAACACAAAAGTAGCTAAACTGGCAAAGAACTGTTGTGCAATTGACTGTACAAATATATTCTGCAAGAAGTCAGAGCTTTCTTTCTGCTGAAAGATAAAGAAAAGAAAAGCAGATTAATCACACAAGGCTGAAGTCAGTTTCCTATTTAACAGTTGCTTGTTCGAAATTGCTCATTCCACTTTAAATGCTGCAGCAGTGCCTCCCATCAGACTGTAACTGCTGTGCCATTTAAGGTGGAATGGGAAAATGTAAACAAGAAGACTTCAGCTTCATTGTGGACCAACAACTGGAATCCAGGCACTGAAACATGGATTTGCAGTTTGGCAGTTTGTGTCAGGAAAGCAAAATCACACCTCTTCTCCAAAGAAAGGGCAGGGGGTGGTTAGACAGTGTTTGCCAAAACATACCCGGTTTTCCTTATAAGGGGAAACTCCACAGAGCAAGGTTAGACAGCCAGATAGGTTTGTAGACCACAAGATTTATATTTTACTGTGGAGTCCAACTGGCTTTAATTAAGGAAGATAAATTCACTCCCTGATTCACTGTTTCCTCTAGTAATCATGACCTTGTTGCATGTTTTGACCTTGCCTGACTGATTGGGCATATGTCGGTTGGAACGTGGCATTAATGCATACCCTCTATTGGATGGAGCTCCATCACTCCAGAGATTCACAGTCCCACTGCTCCACAGCCCAGTGATGGGGGTGCTTTACACCACTCTAGCTGATGCTTGGTAAGGGGCATGATGACCTTAGGCTTATGCAGCTGCTTCAGAGCTTCCCGTTCTATTGGTTAGTACTTTCAATAGAGACTATTCAAGCTGTGTGCAGAGTGGAACAGCTGTATCAGCAATTAGGCGAAAACCTTAATGTAGCTGAATTCACTAATTAGAAGGTCTGAATACAATACACAATCAGAGACCTACACTTCTCTGCAGCCAATCAGAATGATCTGCTCTGCTCTTAGACGGTACAGCATGGTACTATCTTAATGAGACCCAATTAGAGGAGTATTACTACAATAAATCATGCAAACTTAATTTCACTCAAATTCCACCTGTCTCCTGCTGACAAACAGCAGATCCACAATCTCTGCGTTTCAGGAGAAAGGCATTCAGTAACAGAGAGAGTGTGAGAGAGAAGGAGGGAATTAGAAACAGAGAAAAACAGAGACACAGAGAGAGAGAGAAAGAAAGAGAAAGAGAGATGTGAATGTAATGATGTAGCAGACATGTACTACTCCCACCTGCTAGTTAAAATGAATAAAGTAGGAGAAAGACAGATAAAGCAAAGGAAGATAAGACAGTGAGAAAAGAGAGTGAGAGAAAGAGACCAAAGGGCAAATGGGGAGTGAAAATGAGAAAAAAGAGAATGTGGAGAAAGGAGAAGAAAGAGAGGAGGTAGAAAAAGGGGGGAAAACGAGAGAAAGTAAAATAAAAGAAAAGGCATGAGAAGAAAATAGGTTGAGCGAAAGAGACAGAAAAAAGGGGGATTAAGAGAATGTGACACATCCAAAATAAGAAGGAGAGAGAGAGAGAGAAAATGAGTGAACAAGAGACACTGAGAGAAAGAGAATAAAAGAGGGTGTGCAAATGAGACAGAAGTAAAGAAGAGAATGGAGAGAATGAGGGAGAGAGTGGGAAAGAAAGAACAATGTAGAGAGAGAATGAGAGGAGAGGAGCAAAAGGAAAGAAAAGAAGGCGAGAGAGAAGAGAGAGAAAAAGGAGGGAAAGAGAAAGAAAGAAGAATGATGAAAGGACAAAACCTAGGAGAACAAAGGACAGACAAAGAATGACAGATACATTATGGAACGAACTCGGGGTGCATTGTTTCTGACATCTTTAAAACACACACATGCACACACACGCACACACACACAAGCGCGCACACACACACACATGCACACACAATAATTAATAGAGGTCCTATAACCTGTACCTTTGTGTGTGTGTGTTATGTGACCAGTAATTTCAGACCAGTAATGTTACATTTATATATGTCTGCTTAAGAGCCAAAAAATAAAGGAAATGATCTGTATCATACTGAACTGCACAGCGTCATATTCCTTTGGATCATACTGCATCGTGTGGAATTGCATGTTGAATCAGAGCCTGTTGAATCTCACTGCACAGGCATGAATCATATTAGAAGTTGCTTCGTATATGTCTTTAATGAATCAGATCTCTGCCAATGCATTGAGATGTGTGAAGCACACTGGCTTCAGTGATAAGAACACACATCCCAACCACACGGTGTGCTGCAGCTGGGCTTCAGCCTGGAAATACAGATGGTCCAAAAGTTCAAATTTGTTAATGGCATTTACACAATGCTAATTCCAATACAGAGAAAGAGAGAGAGAGAGAGAGAGAGAGAGAGAGAGAGAGAGAGAGGGAGAAAGAGAGAGGCGGCCGCCTTTCAGACGTTCTCCATTGTAGTGCTTTTGTTACTTTATTAATACACAGGGAACGCTGGGTTAGATAAGGACGAGCCCTCAGAGCACGTGCTTACGTGAATTGGTCTTAAACTGCAGTAATAATGACAGAACAGCGGAGTGCTTTTATTGCTCCTGTGTTTTGTTTGCTCCTCAGAGAGATGGAGCATTTTCTCTGTCAGAAGCACTTCTTTCAGATGCCTGTTCTCATCTCTCCCTCTCTTTCTCTCTCTGTGCCTTTTCACTCTTTCATTCTGCTCTGTCACATCATCATACACCACATTACCTGACTGACTAACAGTGAGGTTAAACTGAGGATGCATTATTCAGCTACTGTATGTGTTCATAATGCAGATGGGCAAGTTATTCAGATATACAGATTGATGTTCATTAAACTGAATCATTAATTCATATTTCATTTCTCGCTGAAGGAGCAAATGATCAGCTGGCTGATTATATGATGTCAATGCATACTGTAAATTCTCTGCTGGTCTAAGGAGAGAAACAGAGCCTAATGGTCCACCATTCTACTCAGTCATCAGAATGAAATTTTACCTCCAACCACATCAAAATGTCATCGCCTAAAGTAAGCAAAACAACATGGGGTATGGGGGTGGCTTTATTATGCTTTGGGGTTGTTTGCCCGCTGGGAATGATTCATGGGTAAAAGAAAGAATGGACTCTATACACCAGGAAATTCTGGAAACAAATGAAACATAATAATAATAATAATGGACAAAATAACATTAATCATAATTTACTTCTCAGTATTCAGTAGTAGTCTCCTGAAGATGGTATAATTTTAAAACTCACTAAAAAGCTGTATTTGACCAGGAGAGCTACAGTCACGGATTCTATCACAGCAATATAAAGCTTTACCCTGCACTACTACGGTTGGTTCAATGTATCAAAGCAGTAAAATGCATTAAATCAATACATCAATAATTTTTAGGAATGTGAATAGTTCATTGGGGTACCACATTTTGACTGCTGTTTATTTTGTAAGAAATTTAAAGGGAGTTTAAATAATTTGGAATATTCCAAATGCTATACATGGAAGGGTTGGTCCCATAGATGATGGGATTTTTCAACGTTGATGGTTTCTGACGCTGTGATAGATGAAAATCATTTACTACAGTAATTTACAACAGATATCAAAGATAAATTAATAAATAACATCCATTTGTTGTTGTCTTGTAAAACAATTAAAATTCTTGATCACAAACAATAATAATAATAAATTAACAAGATAAATTAATAACTCTGAGTGCTTGACTCTTAGCTCATAACAGGCTTGTCGGGTTTTAAGAAACACCATATTTACAGAGTTTTAGCCAGTAATTAAGAGAACAAACAAAAAAGGAAACTATGAGTGTATATTAATCATGCATTTTAAATAGTGGATGTGAGGACACGAGAGACAGAAACTGTGACACAGCACTATACACTGCTGCGGTTATCAAAACCTCGTTTCTCTTCTCTTTTATATTGTGTGAACATTTCACGATGAATGGACAAGCAGAAACAGCTTACACTGTGGATACTCCAACTGTAAAGTGGCTAAATTGGTCATTGCTAACTGACAATGAACTGGATTCACTTGTGCACAGTAATCAGGAGTCTAACAGCCAAGGAAAAGAGGCTGACCTATGGACAGCTTCTTTACGGAAAGAAGGTGGAAATGAGTCCACATTTGACCATTAAAAACTCACAACTTTGAAGAACTTTCATTTCTCTTTCATGCCCAGCCTCTTCAAACAGGACGAGCTTTAATTAAAGCATTAAAGCACCGCCAGCTTTCGAGAGGCATGCAGGAAGAGAGGGAGGATGCGAGGAAAACGGACGGAGGGATGAGGTGAGAAGGAGAAATGAGAGTGGAAGGGTTAGAGTAAGCACTTTTCTGGGAGAAAAAGTTGTGTTTGAATAAACTCAGAAAGTTGTTCGTCTGATGAAACCCAGAAAGTCTGACAATCTACAGTGATGTTCTGTTTGTTGGCTGGAAACACCGTCCAACTCTCGGACTCTTACCCCAGATGTAGCTGATCAGCTAAGACATGTTTAGACTCTGAGGTGTCTCTTGGTGTTTCCTCTTTTGGGTTGGAGCTACAAGGCAAATGTAGCTAACAAGTAATGGAAGTTAGCAATAGATAAAACATCACTCGCCTCAAACTGTGAAAGACTGATGGGCAACAAGTCTTACTAGTTGATGGTTTCTGACACTATATGGAATACTGTTATTTTTTAAAAAAAAGCAAATGTATGGCTTCAAGATGGATGCTACCGTTTTTAGCTATACAATATATTTCTTGTCCATTTTAGTATACCTGAAAGATGATATCTGGTGGAAGCTTCAGTTCACTATAGTACGAGTAACATAGTTATAGAGCAAAACTAAACCCTACTAGAAATACCAATGTGGACCAGCATGTCACATGTATACTGGTATACTAATCAGTCAATATGATCATACTGCTAGCACCAGACCATGAAAAACCAGTGCAGCTTAAACCAACTGGGAGGAAGCAACCTTCAGACAAAGCAAACCTTAGACATTATGTGGTTTCTGACACTGTTACCTATAAAAATGACCACAATTTATCCTAAACTGCTACTGTTTTTAGATGTTCAACTTCTGTCTGTTGTTATAGACTTGCAAGCTAATTGGTGTAAGCAATTCTATTTGAGATTTAACTAAGGCATTTAGTTTGGTGTGGCTCAGCGGTTAACACCACTACCCACCAGAGAGCTACCACCCCATGTGGAAGACGGGGGTTCGAATCCCAGTCTAGGTAGCAAATGCTGAGCTACACCAATAAGAGTCCTTGGGCAAGACTCCTACATGATAAGAACATTAGCCTCGTAGCTCCAGTGAAAACTTCGGACTTGATATGGTATTTAGCTAGGTGACAGTCTTTATATCTATGTTACTGCAATGCTAATTGTTTCCATTGCTTGTTAGCTACATTAGCTTTGTAGCTCCAGTGTGAAACTAAAGAAGCAAACCTAAACAAGTCCTGGTTGATGGACTACGTTTGAGGTCAGTCAGTGTACATTTGATTTCTTAACAAATTAGCTACTAAAAGCATGTAATGTACACTAAGAGAGTACTGGAGGGCAAATTAAAGCCTGAATTTTATCTGTAATCGGACTTTTTATTATATAGAAAACAGAATCTCATACAGTGTCATCAGCCACATTAGCAAACCCATTAGAGATTCTTTAAGAACTTGACACAGTTGGAGGCAAATGTGTGACGTTTTAGGCAAACAGTTTGCACAGTGCTAATTTGTAGGGGCCTCCATTAGTTGCTAATAACATTAGCCTTGTAGCTAATGGAGAAAACTAAGAAAACATGTACATGTACTCTGCAAGACTGCTGTTACTGTTTAGCTGCTACGTGATGCAGTTTTTGCCCATTTTTATATGTTAGCACAATGCTAATTTGTGTACACAGGCTTCCATTACAATACCTCGAAGCTCCAGTGTAAAACTAAAGAATATCAACTACATTTGAGGTATATTGGTGGTGTTTGATTTGTCATTGAATTTGTTGGCATCAAGAAGTATGTTACGATACTAGCAGCCACCTTGAAGCATTAACATTATCCCTAATGCCGTCCACGCTTATGGATTTTTCCACTTTTTGCCAAACTATCACTTCAAATAAACGCGGTAAGAAAGATTTTAGCTGCACTCATCTGAAACGCATTGACTACAGGTTGACCCCTGGATCCAAGGACCGTGCAGGTAGTTCTGGCTTTATGGTTTTCATATGTGATCCGCCCTGTGCTGCACTCTTAGCCTCAGCCTGTGTGGCGTGGCGTAATTGTTTCAGCATTGGCGGGTCGGACGCCAGTCGTGTTCAAATGGTGATCTGTGTGATTGATGCTGGAGAGTGAGTGTCCGGTTTGAGGTCAGTCGCTGTAACTCAAGATAATTACGGCAGATCAATGAGAGGCTAATTCTCCTCATGCACACACAAGCAGTTGGCACAAACCAGACACACACTCCGGGCTTCGGGGCAGACGAGTGAGTGCATGTGTGTTAGGAAATGCAAAACGCAGATGCTGCAGCTGACATAAGGCAGCGCACACACAATGCTGGACTAATAGGCTGTATCTCTATATGGCAGTGCGGACTGTGTGGGGAAGAATGTAAACCTTATGCTGCAGCTCAGTGTGAATGTGCACTGGTCTTTGGTACTTTGTGAGGACTGATGATGATCCTCATGATGATCAGACAACATGAAGCGACATGACTGACGTACTGGTGGTGTGTTAGTGTGTGTTGTGCTTGTGTGAGTGGATCAGACACAGCAGTGCTGCTGCAGTGTTTAAACCCTGTGTCCACTCACTGTCCACTCTATTAGACACTCTGACCTTGCTGGTCCACCTTGTAGATGTCCAGATGACCAGAGGTGATAGCTCATCTGCTGCTGCAGAGTCCGTGTTGGTCATCCTCTAGTCCTTTATCAGTGGTTACAGGATGGTGCCCACAGGACGCTGCCGGCATCAGTCCAGCAGTAACATTGAGGTGTGTAAAAATTCCAGCAGCACTGCTGTGTCTGATCCACTCACACCAGCACAGCACACACACACACACACACACACACACACACACCACCACCACCACGTCAGTGTCACTGCAGTGCTGAGAATGATCCACCACACACGATACCTGCTCTGTGGTGGTCCTGTGGCGGCCCTGACCATTGAAGAACAGACTACAGTCTGTAAGTTTAGGACTACAAAGTGCTCCTATATGGTAAAAGGAGCTGATAAAATGGACAATGAGTGTAGATATGAGAAGGTGTACTTAATGAAGAGGCTGGTTGGTGCATAACACATTAGATATCAATGCAATCATTTGTCTAGCATTGGGTCTCTGTTGTCTGTCTCTCTTTCTGCATCTGTCTCACTCTGTCACTCTCATTCATGTCTACCTGAATTTATCAGATACACAGGTGTCTGTATCTTTCTGTATCTCTCTATCTGCCTATCAGTATCTGCCTATATCATCTGTCAATATATCGTTCACTCAGCACCCCCTCTCTCTTTCCTTCTCTCTGTTCTTCCAGAGTTCCAGCAATATTTCACTGGACAGTTTTACGAGATGTACATCTGGACAAACACTCACAGAAATGGACTCACAGAAACACACACACACACACACACTCCACCTGTGGATCAGTTTAACTGTAGAAATGGCATGCACACTAGTGCTGCATCATATGGACATAAAACATGATGTTCGATGAAGCTGTTGGAGAAGTGTTAAATCATGATTAATATACAGTCTCTGACTAAGTGCGCTACAACTACCACTATCTTTTTTCCAGGAATCTTACAAACCTCACCTGTAAGCAAACAATACAAAAGCAGAAAAGCTCCATTCACTACTGTGCACAGGGACAAAACAGATAAAAATACTCAAATGCTAATAGCTGCTTACACCCTAATGCAAACGTTTGAACACCCTACCATCTTAAAGTACTACTTAAAATAGACCCATTATGCTTTTCTGGTTTTCCCCTTCTTCTTTATTGTGTTATGAAGCTTTTTGTGCATGTAAAGGTCTGAAAAGTTATACAGCCAAAAGTACATGGCAGAAGGAGAAACTATCAGATAGAATACACTATTTTTTTTTCAGAAGCTGCTTATATTGCCTTCTTAGCATTCCAGGCCTTTTTCTGTTACAAAGTGACATCATCTCGTAGCACAATACTTATCGCCTGCTTATTGGCAAGCTAAAATAGTAAAACCTTAGAGATAGTCTTGCTTGCAAAGGTCTACTGACTTGTTTTACCGGAGACCTTCAAGAGTGATTCTTACCACCACTGTAAGAATAGCAATAGCACTCCGGGGGCAGAATGCCACTCTGGCGGTTGACTAACCAGAACAGTAGGCTAGCTGACCAAGCAGAACATACTTTTCTCACCAGGAGGCGGGGCTTAAAGACACAGGAGACAGAGGGTGAATACAGATGTACAGCATGAGTTTTGGGAATGTGTATCAGGAAAATCAAAGCATGTAAGTCTATTCTAGTACATAAAAAATACAATTATTATAAAATAATAAACACTGAAAATGAGCACAATAGGCCCCCTTTGAGACATCCTCTACATATACATATATTCACTTAGAAATATTGACCAGCGTGCCCAAACTTTGGCATACAGCCCTAACACACACACACACACACACACACACACACACACACACACACACACACAGCCCAGGCGGAGTGGGCACTCTCACTAAAATCACAAAGTGACAGCATGAAAAACACACAGAGGAGGTAAAAGAAACATGCCACCACTTCCTCACTGTTTACTCCTTCAAACAGCAGCACAGCCTGACTGCTCTGTGTGTGTGTGTGTGTGTGTGTGTGTGTGTGTGTGTGTGTGTGTGTGTGTGTGTGTGTGTGTGTGTGTTTGTGAGAGAACGTGTGTTATCATTTCATGCTAGAGGTGATGTATGGCTTTGATATCATGTGTAATTACTGCTACTGAAAGACCTTTGAGAGAGAGAGAGAGAGAGAGAGAGTGCAAGAGAGAGGAAGGAGGTGGAAGTAGAGGGAGGGAGAGAGAGACAGAGAAAGTGAGATCGAGACGGAGAGGGAGACAGGCCTGATTTCTATCATTCTCTTCAAGTGGCACACTCAAACATGACAAGGTACAAGGTGAGGGAGGAGATGGGTAACTGGCGATATCATCATCTGAACAAAAAAGCTGCAGAAGAATAAAACGTTACACAACAAAAACACCATGTCCAACACTTTGGAAATGTTGGACAATTTCATCACATCTTCATGGCAATTTATGGACAGAGTAGGCACACTCAGTGAGCCACAGCTGTCCAAAATCCTGTCGCCGGTTTGTGGCTTGCCTTTCCTTAGTCCATTGTAGGTAGTTAATCACCACTGCTGACCTGGAGCTGGTCTGGCTATAACAATTTGGCCATTGTCTATGAATCATCTAATATAGAACCATCTAATATATCATAGACCATCAAATGTGCTGTTTTATGAGATAAACAACATGATTTGCTTTATCTGTGAGTAGTCATAATGTTGAGGCCCCCTTAGTGTATATATGAACATATCAATATATGTGTCATATGTGTTACATATATTTAAGTATCTATATGTAGCAATAATGCAGCTTTAAAATTACACAGGCAGGGTCATTTTGAAAATGTCCCAGAAATATATGAAAACAAGTTCAAACACACACAAATCCCCAGCTGTGAGGAAACATCCCATGACATTTCAAACAGCTGGAAAGGAGTTCAGGCCAAACTGACTCAACAGCCTTCAATGCCATCATCATCATCATCATCATCCAAACTGAGGTAGCAGCCAACTACCAGTATCACTGGACACTGACCAAACTAAATTCAACATCAGGCTGGAATAACCACATAAACATGAGGTCATACTGTAAAACAGGCATCAGTGCATTATGAGGCATGCGTCTGACAATGCCAACTCGTATGAACTGAACTGGATTTAATTATAGATTATAATAATTTTTAATACTAAAAATTCTAATACTTCTAGTACAATTGAATATAGTCACTTTGGTCAACACTGGTTTGGTTTTACCGAATGACTAAAGATTGTAAGGCCTCTAAAAAGTTTCCACTGTTTAGAAAAGTACTTCTGTTCATAAACATGCTTTTAAATGGTGGTTGGTGTGGTTGGTGTGGTTCAGCGGATAACACCACTAACCTCCAGGAAGCTACCGCCCCATGTGGGAGATGGGGGTTTGATTCCCGGGTCTGGGTAACTATGCTGTGCTACACCAATAAGAGTCCTTGGGCAAGACTCCTAACACTACATTGGCCTACCTGTAATATGAATGACCTTGTATGTCTCTCTGGATAAGAGCGTCAGCTAAATGCTGTAAATGTAAATGAATATTCATGCTGAAAGGATGAACATGTAGGTTCACTGTTGGTTTTGGATAATACATAAAACAGCATAAACAATATGTCCACATCATCTTTGCCTCCGAATTTAGAGAAATCAAATTGTAAATTGTTTATGCACTTGGCAGTTTCTTTGTTTTGTGCTTTCTTTTCCATTTCACCTAACTGTCCGTGTGTGGAGCAGAGGTGTACGTGTGCAGCCTTGGTACTAAAGACGTTCTGTTTGAGCGGTAAATCACTATCGACAGGGCACAGTCCTCAGAGGTGTGGTGGGCCTTCGCTCCACATAAGCGCTGGCCTTTGATATTAGCACCTCCGGTTAGCCATGTGATGTTGGCCTTGTGTGTGTGTATGTGTGTGTGATTGTTTTGTATGTGTTCTGCCAGGCGAGCAGACTGAGACGACTCAAGCAAGGCCAGCGAGCGGACAGGTGGCCCGCGGCTCGGGAAAAAAAAAAGCCAGCACAATTCCCACGAGAGGAGAATTCCACGCTAGGAAGAGCAGCGCTTCCGAACAGAGTTATCGGATAGCATAGGAGGAGGAGGGGGTGGTATGTGGTATGTGTGTGTGTCTGTGTACTTGTGTGTGTGAGTGCATGTATGCGTGTGTGGGTGGGGGGGTCTTGCTGCCCAGTGTCCCGTGTCGCCTCCCGTTCACATCCCACTCATGTTTCACTGGAGCACAGCTAGCCAAGCCAACAAATTACCCCATATGGAACTGAAAAAAGATTAGGCAAAACAGAAGCATCCAGTTTAGCGGGAAAGTTTGGCCAAAAAAGTCAGCCAAGACCGGTTAGGCATCAGAACTTTTCCTGCTTCTATTTGCTTTGGATCTACAAGGCTAACGTAGCTATTGTAAGTAATGCAAAGTATTGCAAAGTAGCATCAGCTCCATGTCCCTCCTGAGATCCTGGAGACCTAGCTACCACATGGGAATTGACAATGATTAAACCGAAGCTGTGTTAAGTAATCTCAAACAAACTTGCTAATGTGGATTCTGACAATGTGCTACACTGCTTAGCTGTACACAATCGTAGCAACCAGCTAAATTTTGTCCTTCATTTTCTCCGCTTGTCAGAAAGACATTTGAAAGTCTGTTTGAGATTACCAAAGAACTGAACATGCTTTGAGGCAAATGTGATTGATAGTAATGAACGTCCATCACTTGCTAGCAGGAATAGCCTGCAGTTGCATGCCTGTTAGAGCTAAGCCTTGAGTTTGGGCCATAAATGTCATGACTTGGTCAAAAACAAGAAAGAAATGCTTCTATTAAATTGCTAATTACTGTTTGCACACTTATATATGATTTCTAATATTAAGTAAGCACTAAACTGAGGCGTTTGAAATTACTTTCAGCGGATTTGACACCTATCAGCAGAGAGTCTGGTGGGCTTTGTCCCTTAACATCTCAGCTGACAGCTTGCACCAGCATGAATTAATTGTGTAAATTACTAGCATGAATTCACAGTGTAAATTAGATATGTAATGGGCTCCTGAGTGGTGCAATTTTGCTGGCTGTAGTGTTGGGGGGCAGAAATATCACCATGGCCAGGAATCCAAGAGAGTATACATGTCATCTCTCTGAGAGCGGGTAGAAGGGTCCTCACTCTTGCCCCATCACTTAGTGTGATGCTAGCAGAGAAATGAGGAGACTGGTTACTGGTTCAAATTCAGTGGGAACATTTGTAATGCCCAACATGGCGGGCATTTACAGGGAAGGAGCACAGACCAGCACAAACCCAGCATTAGGCTGCGTTGTGTATGTTGGTATGCTCGTCATCAGCAATAAAAAGGTTATATGCTGGTCGCCTGCAAAACCAGCATGTGTTGTGTTTTGATGCTGGTATGCTGGTCAACCAGCATGATCATGCTGGTGATCAGCTAAACCAGACCAGCATTAGCCCAGCATAGACCAGCTCAGACCAGCATAGAATGGCCTATAAGGACTTTGAAGCTAGCCAATTCGGGCATCTGTGAGCTGATGTAGCACGACTGCCAGTTATCATTTTTCTGCAAGCTTGTTGAGCTGTCCAATGAAGCTGCTTTTGCTGCAGTTTGAAAAGATATGGTAGAGCTTCATGTGTCTCAAGGGAAGCATGTGCTAGCTGCTCCTTTAGCCATCTAAAGGAGGGGGAGTCTAGCCAGCAGGGGAAATTGGCAACCATAAAATTGAGGAAAAATGGGGTTAAAGATCGTAAGAAAACCGTGATACTTCACAGGACTATTCTTGTAGTTTTTCCATCTGGCCCAAATCCCACTACTGCAGCTAAACCTGAAGCTTCCATGTTCGTTATGTAAAGACTTGAAAATCCAGTGGCGCCCGCTCAGTGGTAAACAGGATAGAAACAAACAGACGAGGGAAAAGCAGAAAGAACAGCGGTTTAAAGGATGTCAAAATTGACACGCGCGTCTGTAGGCAAGTGTGTACGCGTCTTTTCTTTATGTGTGCATGTTTGTTTGAGCTCCGGAGCCAGATAATGTCTGACAGAGTATCCCTCTTCAGCTTTGCACTGGTGTAAAGCTCTGCTTTAGCAACCCCCTGGAGTTCTCTTTTGACACCTCTTTTCTTTCGCTCCTTCTTTCTTTCTCTGCGTGTTTGATTCTGTTCTTGCCTTCCTCTAATAGGCTTACAGGGTAAGAGGGATCCTAGCAACAGCTGTTGCTGGCGCTGGAGTCCGGGGGCGCTAGCTCACTTTCATGCTAATGCTAATGAAGGCAACGCCGCGGGATTCCCCCCAAAAATACCCCCGAATACATTTGGCTCAGTGCTATCCACAAACTGTATACAGACTCTGGACCTGCTTTAGTCATATTATCCTTTATAGATGAGCTAGTGATTAGTACTGCACATTTGATTCGAACCAATTCCGATTTTTTGAAAAGTCGTTCAGTGCATTACAGAATCTCGAATTTCACCACAATCCGATTCAATTACGATTCCTTCAGACTGTGGTGTAACAGTTTGTTCCAGGGCACTTAGGCACTCCTAACACAAGCAAGACCTGACATTATACCACAAAATCATATTAGATTTAGGGCTGCCGTATGACTGCATGATATATTAAACCCATATGGTTTCCTGATAAACAAGTTGCTAAGAAGAGCAATGACCTGGCACCAGAGTGATGTAATTCAACTGCAGAGAATGTAACACTGGAAGCCCAGTAAGTGATTCCCTGTGCTGGGATCAAAGTTTAATCTCCCACATAAATAGCAAGTAACTTAATAAGTTGGCCAAAAACTAATTTCTAGTCTGCAAAAATACTTCAAATATGATTATTATTCCCGCTCTTAGGGTAGGTTTGACATCAAGAGACATCCGGAAGATTCACGCTCAGCCGTGCATGTGACATAAGCAAGGATAGGCCTTATTGCTGTACCTGACTGATCCAACAGCCACAACTGTGGACATTCAGTAAGCAGTGATGCCCTCCATGAGTCATCCTCTTACGACGGGATGTTACGACGACAGCCCTTAACACCACGTCAACGTCACCAAAGACTGCAATGGTGTCGTGCCAGACTGTCATGGAGTGACTCAGAACGGCAGCGGGTCATCTTCAGTGACGGGTCCCGCTTTTGTCTTGGTAGAGATGACCAACAAATCTGTGTGTGGAGGCACCGTGGTCAGCACCAAGATGAACGGTTTGTTGTCACGTGTCGCACATCCAGAAGGCCTGGTGTCATTCCACCTTCACCCCTACCGCACCATCTTCAGGAACTGTGTGAGAATATTCAAGCTGCAAGATTATCACAGGACACCTTTAGGAGCCTCTACAAATCCATGCCGAGACATTTGCATGTTGCGTTAGCAAACATGGCAACCCGACACCATACTGAGAGTTACTGCTTCTGTATGCTCAATAAATATTACCCATATCATTCTAAATTTATCATCATTTATTGTTCCTGGTAACCTTTATCTTCCTTCCCAATAGCACCACACTTCCTTCTGGGCTCACCTATTCTTTTGATGATGAGTGCATATATTGTTTGTATAGGCCTATAAATAAATGCTGACTGTTTCCGAGCCTTTCAGTGCACATAAATGCACTTGCAGCTGTGACGTAAGTAGCCATTAATAATTCTCATTGCTTTCATTTTACACAATAAAGAAATGGTGCTTTTATAAATTTGTATTTTTTAACTATTTCATTACAGGAGAGGTTCTGTTTACACAGCTTCTCATGTTACACTGGGGCACAAATTAGCCCATATGGACCTGAAAATCAGCCAAGACTTTCTAGGCATAGTAAATTGACTTATTTAGTGTTTCACTGGAGCCACAAGGCTCATGTAGCTAACACTAATCAATTCAATTACAGGTTTTTCAGACAAATCATCTCCAGGCATGCACACAAGCTTGTGAACCAGTCTCTCATTATTCAACAATAGCAAGGAAATCCCAGCAAGACCTGACGTAACGGTGCAAAATCCTAGAGCCAAAGTCATTATAATAAAAGACAAGAAAAACAGGGCATCAACAAAGTGCATGAATAAGCTCTAGGAGCTCTTTCTTATAAAGCGTCCAGTGAGTGGCAGTACAAGGTAGGTGTTTCTAATAAAACGGCCAGCGAGTGTATGATTACAGCCTCCTTGTATCTACACTTATTGTCCATTTTATCAACCCCATGTGCCATATGGGTGCATAGACTGTAGACAATCTGTTTCTCTACATAATCTGTTTCTCTACACGCTATTATGAAGCCCTCTTTTAGGACCACCACAGAGCAGGAATTATTTGCGTGGTGGATCATTCCCAGCTCTGTAGTGACACTGATGTGGTGGTGGTGTGTTAGTGTGTGTTGTGCTGGTGTGAGTGGATCAGACACAGCAGTGCTGCTGGAGTGTTTAAACACCTCAGTGTCACTGCTGGACTGAGAATACTAAACCCAACCTTAACTATCCAGCTAACTGTCCTGTGTGCAGCATCCTGTGACCACTGATGACGACCAACACAAACTCTGCAGCAGCAGATGAGCCATTGTCTGTGACTGTCCATCTACAAGGTGGACCAGCAAGGTAGGAGCGTCTAATAGAGTGGACAGTGAGTGGACACAGTGTTTACAAACTGTGTCTGATCCACTCGTACCAGTGCAACACACAAATGAATATAGTTTATTTATTTTACTCTGATGAAATGTTCTGGGTTTGGTTTGGGAATGTTTAGAGAGTGTTTCTTAGCAGTGCTTGTTTGTTTGTTGTAGCATGTTGTTTTGTTGCTAAGCGTCAGGTTTGATTCTTTTAGGGAGGCTTAATCTGAAGTGTGGGCAGCAGTGTTGCAGTGAGCTACACAAAGCATCAATTATCAGCTCTCTCTCTCTCTCTCTCNTGTTCCAAGATTCAATGTAAAACCTTTGCTAAAAAGTAGAGTGTGTAACACTGCTGTAATGCTACTTCGAAAAACATGATAGATAGATAGACAGACAGATATACATGGTGTTGTTCGACAGGACTATTCTCTTTATCTTCAGAGTAGTTGGAGCTCAAATGTGGCTAAATAGTTAACATGGTACGTTCTTAATAACAATGGTGCTGAAACAGGTTCTTCGGAGCAATGCCACTGAAGAACTGAAGAACCACTTTAAAAACCCTACATATGATGGATGTCTTTATACCAATCCACTGAAAGGAAACTCTTCACAGGCAGCTTTATATTTAGGAACATAGGACTGTGTCATAAAGTGGACAGTGGGTGTGTATGATGTCATGTAGATCTCAGTACAACAGTCATATATGGGCAAAAGCTTTGCTCGCATTACGGCATTGGCTATTGTTAGCAGGCTTATACATTTCTGAGGGCCGCCAAAGCCGCTCTGAACAATGTGTCCGACAGGAAAACATCTGACCTACAGTTGTATCTGATCTTTATCACTTAATTAGGCTACTCACCCCCTCCGTTCAAGTGCAAGAGAAAACACAGCAAACACAATCCAACCCTCAACCCTGCTTATGATCACTGCCTGGTTAAAAAAAAAGTTACAATAGTGACTAAGAGCTACCACATGTAGGACTTTGAAGTTCCAAATCCACTTAATGGTGATTATCGGGTTTTTGGAAATCCAGCTGTACACATTAATTGACTCATTAACCAGCATGCACCGTAGTTGATAATCTAGTCACTGCTAAATCGGCTTTCCAGAAGATTTAGCCCACCAAATGCAGTCGGTTGCATCCAGTGGGGCGGTGTTTAGCATTACAAACACCAGACTGACAAACCAGAAGGGAATGATCATGAAGCACAGCAATGTGTTATTATTAAGAGTGAGAATCTTCAGTCTAGTAGGTTACATCTTCCAAAGCTTAGGATTGATAAATTAGTCATGAATTGCATTCGGATCAGTAGACACCTCAAACAGGATAGCCTAGGCATAGGAATTATTACTTAGCAGGCTAAGGATTCTCACTGGATTCAAATCAAATTACAGCACCTCCTCAAGTAAAATGATTCCAGCTTGAAAATAGCTTATTCTTATTAGCATGATTCTTCAGTAACCCTTTTGTGTGCAATGCATCATATTACATGCATCATATTGCATAGAAAATAACAAAAAAATTGGTCTGATTTGTCTAAAGTGATTACATGTTCAATTAATTTCAAGGCAAGTCTTGCTTATAAAGCTATTTCATTTTACAATAGCCATATTAACCAAGCAGCATTACAGAAAAGCCAGGTCTAAGCCCCAAACGAGCATCATCAGTGACAAGGGAAAATTCCCTAATAGCAAGAAACATTGACAGGAAGCAACACTCAAAAGGAGAGAGCCCAGCAACTCCAGATAGCAACATACTGACAGAACAGGAGCGATATGAATAACGAATATAGATTTGAGTTACACTGATTCTCTGGTGTGAAACACAGTGACTGAAACACCATCAACCTATGACAGCCAGGCTAAACGTGACAGTGTGTGCAGAATGTATGTGCGTATTCACCTCAGCTCACATTCCAGTACGTACATATTAAGAATTAGAACCAGAATGCATTCAAGCACTTAATCTGAAAGTGTGTGGTGTGTCATTGTAATGTGGAGAGTAACAACAATCACTGACAATGAAATATGTGTAAAATGTCATTATGTGTGGCGTCTTTCACTTATAGACGCTGGTTAGGATTTGTATAATCCTGTAGAGTGGTCCAGGCAAAGCAGCACTGTTTGGATTGCATGGGATTTTCCTACCTTTATTCAACTGTTTACCAACCAATTTGGGGTACCTATTACATTGTTTACAAGTAGACCTCTAATGTGACCAAATTAGTTGTAGGATTTGTGAAATTCCTTCAGATTTATACTCAGAAAACATTAAAATTAATTAGCGTTAAAATTAAGCCGTTCATGTGAACAAAACTAATCCAAATCACCTTCGTTCCGCGTCTCAAGAACATGTTTTTCTCCATTTGTTACAATGTAATATTTAACATCAGTATTGGACTTTATCCTAAAACAGTCCTGAAAAATATCCTTTCTATTATATCAATTTATAAATGATCATTTCTGCCACAAAAGAAATTTTTTTTAAAAAAAATCAGTAACCACAAACTACAACTTACAACCCAGTCACTCTGACTGGTGCTGTAGGACATCAATCTAAAGGCTGTTACACGGTCCTATTCTGCATCACAAACACAACAAACCCAGCGCTCATACAAGCGTGAGTGTGTGTGTGTGTGTGTGTTACCTCTGGCTCATGATCTTGTAAGCGTCAGGCAGGTAGCAGCGCGTGTTCTCCATCTGCGCAGGGTCAGCGTCACAGATTTTGTCATCCGTCCGGCCGTAGTTGGCACTCTCTATCATGATGACGTCGGTGCCGGGACAGCGCAGCTCGATGGGATAACTCTCACAGGACAGCTCCCTCCGGACCACCGCCATTGGCACCGGAGCACGGCTGAACGCTAAACACAGAGAACAATTGCTTATTAATCACGAATGAAACTTCTACCAAATATATATATGCTGCATTGCAAGCAAGCCCATTTTGTAAAGAAGGGAAAGTTAATCAGAAAAAAAAAGTATTTTCATCTCAAGTTTTCATCTTTGGAAAAAAAAAAGAGAAAATCAAGCTCCTTTCCTGCTTTAAATCTGAAACAATCCACATCCACTATGTGAAGACAGCTCAATCTCATGAGACTGAAAGGATGTGTAGCTGTCAAGACGCCCTCACTGACATAAAAAACAAAGAAAATCATTTGCACTTGAAAACCAAAACCGGACATCTGAGATTGGTCAAAAGTCCAGTTTTAGTGTTTTAGTGGAAATGAGGATTGGGGAATAAGGTTTCATGGACTAATGAGTCTAAATTCATAATTGGAGCTAGATGAACTTTCAGAAATAGAAAGTGCAATCAACTTCTAAGACTGAAATTTGGAGGTGTGGAAATATGTCCCCTCAGATTTCTATAAAAAGTTGAAACTGAGTCACTGGAAAAGAATGGAAGCTGTAACACTAAATACTGAACACATGATATTTTATTTAGTGGTTGAGGCTTCTGTGTTATTTTCTGTCAAACATGTTTTCGAAATGGTTTTTGCATATAACCGGGTGGTCTTACAAACAGACGATCATATAAATGGCTGGGTTGTACCAAAAAAAAAAAACCAACATATTTATGCCATTGAAATGGCAAATTTATATAGAATGACACTACAATCAGCAATCCTCTACATCCACTGACTTTTTGACTTCATTCAAACAAAATGCTTAGAGGTGGAACTAGCTTCTCGGTTTCTACACACACACACACACACACACACACACACACTCTTAAACATCACCATAAACACTCAGACATGAATTATTTGTACACTGATTCAGCCCTATTGCTGCAATGACAAATTAAAGCCTGTGCTAATCAGACGACAAGCTCAATATGCAGTGAGCAAAGGCAGTGAGAGAGAGACAGAGAGTGAGAGAGAGAGAAAGAGAGAGACACAGAGAGAGAGATTAATGTTGGTTTCATGTTCTTAACAAACATACCAAGTCAGAATTGCTCACAGTGTTGGTGATAGGAACCAGACGTGTGTAAAGTTTAATGCCTCTAAAACAGTGGCTAAATCATCAATCCTGGTCATGGACAGCACAGCTTAGTTCTGAGCTGCATCTAACAAGCTGCCTCAAGGAAGGGTTGGTGAGCACTGCTCTAAAAGCTCCCACACAGTAAGTTATTCCATGAAGTGGTTATGAATACTGTGGTGGTGGGTCGTGGATGTTCCTCCCTGGATTATGGACAGGTGCAGCTTATTTAGGGAGCAGCACCAGCAGCATATAGGCTGGCTCCTTCACTGGCGTGAAGGAGAGAGAAAGACGCTGGCCTCCGGGCCGCACGCCAGAGAGACAGCAAGGAACAAAAAGAGGACGAATGACTCTGTAAAAAAGGCTTAGTAAGCCGTTCTGGGGTTCATTTTGGTTTGTTTGTCTTTGAGTGTCTCATTGGGTTTCCCTAGACAGCATACTCTGCACCTCCCCTGGCCAAGCCGCAATACATTGCCTAGAAACAGTTTTTAAATAGTTTTGAGATTAAGTTTTGGGGAGTTTTTTAACTCTATTTATGACAGAAAGGTGCATGAAACACATACATACAAGTATTAAATGGCTATATGGGTGTTGTAGACATGGTGACCTCCGGTTCCCATCATCACCACTGTAAAGAAACCAGTAAATTTCTCTACCATGAACAAGTTGAATGATTTTTTAAAAAATATATTTCAAGGTCTGAATTACGCACAAGTTTGGACAAATCTATGGAATTCCAAGTCCAACTCATTGGGGCCATTTCTATTGATCCATCTTCATGAAATGCTCACTTGATGTAAAGGTCAGCTGATGTCTTCAAATGTAAAATGGTGCAAAACAGTGTTTTCATATGACAATGAACAAAAGCTATAGTTTGTACTCATGTGCAATCCATAACTGCACATGTATATGCCGAGTGTGATGTTTGTAGTGGATCAAAGCTCAGTTTCAAGCAGACCTCAATATTTCTATTTTAAGTTCTTTAAACTTCAGTCACAATTTCCCATTTCCCGAATTGTCGAAGTGTCCTTAGCTTAATCCCTGGTGATGCCACAGCCATCCGTAAGCAAGCATCCAAGAGAGCACAGCTGTCCTCATTCTATCTGAGTGGGTAGGATGGTCCTCCTCCCAACACTAAATGCTAATGCTAAACGGCTAACCAAATGGTGTTTCACATGTCTGGGAGGAATCATGTGCTAACCCTAACCCTTCCAGCTTGGCGGCACTGTGCAGCATTGAGGGGAGTTCTAGCTAGTGCGTGGTAATTCAATTTGGGGCAAAATTTTTAGATTTCAATCCCATTTTGTTTATATAGCCCCACAGACATATAAGACATATAAGAGTAATATAATATAAGCACTATAAGAGTGTGATCTCTTTTGTATGTGGCAGCCAAAATGTGGCAAAATACCAATCTGTAAAACACCCATCTTTTCATCTGACAAAAAACAAATGTAGTATGGGCTGATCATTTACAATCAGCACCTTCAACACAATTTCTCAAAGACTGAGAAATAATTAACGTAAAATATAAAACAGATCAGATCAAACAAGAGCTAAATGAAGCAACAGCTCTGAAATCCATTCAAGTTCAGAGAAGGAAAGAGCATTTCAAATATTAGCCAAGTCGAGTTGTGACGAGGTGGGATTTGCAGCTTTCTTTGCTTGGTCCAGGTGGGATTTTTAGGCAGTTTAGCGAAACGTAAAAGCGTCCTGCAGGGCAGAGCACAGTGAGAGCGGAGATCAGACGGCGAGATCAGAGAGGTGGGTGTTTAACAGGCCTTGAATAATCATACCTGCTCAGGAACATCACCGCCGCTTTGGTCCTGAATCAGAAGAGCTTCAGCAGAACTACTTATCCTTTTATATCACACTGAGGAAATCTGCAGGTACTGCGCTTCCTAATGAATTACTAATCGTGCTAATCTTCAAATCAATGAAGGTTTCAAAAGCTGCAGGTGTATGACATCTGAGCAGCTCCATAGACTCGTTTTTCTGCTGAGGTTTGAGCGACCAGTTAGGAATGATGTTGAGCCTTAACTAATGGTACTAATGAAGAAATCTGCTTCTAAGTATACTGTGAGCATCTCTGTGAGCATATCATCGATATCCACTGTAAGACAACACAGTATCTCCAAAAGCTTAACTTTACATATGAACCATCTCAACTGTCGATGCAGCTTTCAATGATCAATGCAACAAAAATCAACAAAAACTGCTATACATGTTTTTCATTGGAGAGCAACAATATATATTTGAGGTTTATGTTCACTTCTACACACTGGGTCTAAATGCTCTACATAAATGAGGACATTTGAACTGGCAAGACACACATGTAACACATACTCTACTTTGTTTTGCCATTTCTTAGTGAATTCATTATAACACACTGTGCAGGATTTGAGGATCTGTCATTTGTCAGTTAGCTTTAACTTACGTATTTAAGTTGAAGGAAGTATTGACAGAGTGTTACTTCCCATTGGCTCCTGGCAACATCTACTTACATGTCTCACCCTGTTCTTGTTGTCTTCCCTCCTGGCCTACCTTCCATTGTGTGTATCTTTTACCTATTCAAAGGTTAATGGTTGAGCTACATTACTGTTGGATGTACACACAAGTTAACCAAAAGTGAACTTTGGAAGCTCCTGGGTTGTGGAACTCCAACTGCACCCAAATCAATTCATTTCCAGCCCTGGCCCACTTCGGATGGTGTAACTTCAGCATGAAGAGAGCGAGTAAAATAATATGCAATGGGAGCCAATGGAAAAGACGGCTTTTACTTGCAACAATCTGTCAATACTTTCTTTATCTTAAACAAGGTGAAGCCAATAATTGAGACAAGGGACAAAAACTCACGTTAATGAGTCATCTGTACTTTAAACTTGCATAGCTAAGTTGAGACAACAGGCACGCTACAGTCAAATCATACTAGACATAAAGTCATTAGATGAAGTAAAGAGTAATTCCAGTTTGATTTAACTTAAAAACTTCCAGGAAGCTTTTGAACTTAGGGTTTAAGTGGAAGCTGATGAAGTGCACTGACTTATTTGCATGATGCATTCTGGGTATTATAGTTAGAGAGCACTGGTGAATGAAAACCAACCAGTCTGCGGTATAATGGATGCTACTGAGTAGTACATCACCACAAGCATCATCAGCAATCTGTATATCACTGACATCAGAACTCCAAACAAGTGCTAATGGATTCCGGTTCTACAGCAAGCCCAAATTAAACTCACACTTGCCTTAAGTTACGGACACCTGCCAGCCCACTGCAATAATTACTGCGACAGGAGAGGAAACGTTTCCATTTCCCTCCCTCTGTTTCTCGCTCTTTCTCTCTGTTTAAAGTGTGTCCCCCGGAAACGCTCTCCAGAAAGCCTCTCTGCAGATAATACTCTGCCGTATCTGTGAACAGTTCCATTCTGCTGAATGCGTGAGTCAGATTTGTGCTTTAAATTCCCCACAGGACTTTAGTCCTCTGTCTGAGACTTATCTGATCCATCAGCCACTTTCTACTCAAGCTGAATATGAAAATAGCACCGCTAGCTTTTAGCGCAGCATGTACTGCAGTTTTGAAATTAAAATGATGTTCAATCTTACATCATTCTGCAGAGAGTGCCTCGCTGTTTGGTAAATGCGTGTGCGCGCACACACACACACACACACACACACACACACACACACACACATTTGTCTTACTAGGACATGTGGTCCTCACATATATGTAGCACTACAAGAACACACATTTGTCATGTACTGGATATGTTTCTGGATGTAGGCCACATCAATGTTCAGCCACTCTTGCATCAAAGAATTGCACAGTTGGGGCAGTTTTGGTGGGTGCCTTTCCCTGGCACAATTCCGAGGAGAATCTCCTGTAGACTGGGATTTTTGCCACTGCTGGTAGACCCATATGACCGTACGCTTCCATACACCTGCAAATTCAGCTACTTCCTTCACACTATGGCCTTTGGCACGACCAAATTCAATCACTCCTTTTAGCCAATCATAAACATCTGCTTTGGACCCATTTTTGGGTCATTTCTGATGATTTTGTCTAAAAGAAATTGTAATTCTTTAAGTCATTAAAAACCAAAGCAGCTCCACTTTACCCCCCACCCCCTCACCCTACCACTCTCTCGACCAGCGGTGACATTTAAAAGTCATCATTAATGCACATACGCACACACACACGCACCACCCAGAGGGTCTGGCCTTCATATTCTCACAAAGAGATAAAAAACCTGTCAGAATAAAGAGGTCAGGAAGAAACAAGGTCAAGAATAAACCATGCTTTGTGTGTATGTACGTTTATGTATGTGTGTGCACATGTGAGTCAGTATGTGGGTGTTCTTGTCTTGCTAGACCTCACATGTCTGCACAAATACAGGACAAGGGGTGTGTGTGATAAATATACATTTGTATCACCATGTGGATGATTAAATTTCATCATCAACAGCACTTGCTTCTTATTTGTAGTGTTCATTTAAAAGCTAATTAAACAATAATGCATGAATCATAATACATACAGCAAACCTCTATTCTTACTAACACTGCTACTGCACAGTGAAGGAAACGTTTACCTCCCAGAAACCATAGTTTATGTAATAGATTTCAGACTCACTACCATTTAAAGTGCTTGGAAAATGACAATAAAAAGGCAGTGGTAAAAATAATAACAGCAATGAAAAGAAAAAGTAAACAAAGTATTCAATAACAAACCACAAATAACTCAAAATGAAGAAAAAATTTATATCTGAAAATAAAGAAATAATTAATGTCTAATAGTGTCCCTGCAGTAACGAAACCTAAATCATCACCCCCCCCCACACACACACACACACACACACACTATCTCCTCTACACTATGAACATTAAAACCTTAAATGAACATTTCTAATATCCTGAGGCACTCACTCTGAACTATAATCTGAGGACTCCTCTATGGAAACCATTTTTATACTGTTAACACAATATATTGTAGAACTGTCAAAGCAAATATGTATTAAATCAAATGAAACATGGACAGATAGTGAAATAAGCTGAAATGTCAGTATCTGTAGTTAGAACTCTCTCCTCTCTCCGGCTGACCGCAGGAATCCACATGGAACAGCTATAAAACAGCCATATTTAAACATATGGAAACTCTACTAGGCTTTATCTGGTGTAGAGATCTGCTCCTCGGTATGGCGTTCTCATTTACGTCTCCACCCAACACTGCAGTATCGCTTACCCCTTTATACATCTGCAGTACCAACATAAAAACAGTTATTTAAATCAAATTATTATTACATAATTATTAATACCACTTCCACTTAATTACATTACAATGTCAAGAAATGACACAGATGTAAACAAAGATGTAGCTTTCTGCAGAATCTTTCAACTTCTAACGTTTGCACTGGCCACATTTTCTGAATTCAAATGTCCCCCAATATGTTAACTTTAGTACACAAACTGTAACTATGCAACACAATGCACAGAAGATGTGCTAATTAGTTTACTCGCTTAAAAAATCAACTACAACAGCAAAAACGCACACGCCGTGGGGGAGCGGAGTGTGAAAGTATGTGCATCAGATATCTGAACCTCATCAAACCGTCTCTGCTAGCACTCATTGCGAAATTAACACGGTATTCAATTTGCGCTATATCATTATTTAAGTGTAATGTAACATGATTGCATAATTAAACTGTATAGTTCACCGAGTGATGAATCACATTTCCATTTGATTTACACTCTGCATTGAGCAAGCGCCGCTGACTTTTTCTTGCTCAAATAACAGAAATGTGAAGCACGTTTCTCTTTCAAATGGAGTCAAATTAAATCAGGCGACCACAACTTTCATTAAATTCTCAATCACTACACTGTATTTACTCCCCATCGCTGCATCCACAGTGAATAGTACAGCACTCCATAAGGACCTTCATGTATCACCCTTCATTTACTCGACGTCCAAGTATCAGCTATTCAGTTTTCAGGAGATTAGATATATATGACTGCATAAGAATGGAGAAATGGGAGGCCATGATTCTGTATTAAACATGTAGCAGGAAATCCACATACTGAGAACCGTATTCACCACTAGCCACAGGATTCATACTATCTGTGACGACCCCTCACAGACAAACACCCACACAATAACCCCAATTTCCGACGCAGAATAACACAAACGCATGTACATAACAACATAAACTGCCTCTTTGTTGGAGGACGCACCTACCATGAGCCTCTGTGTGTGGCCATCGGCATAGCCACACCTTTGGATTCCCTCAGAAACTGAGGCACTCTGTAGCAGGTTGCTATAATGCGTTATACATGCAACCAACTTCTAACACTAAACTTTGAAGCTGTGGAAATAATATCCAGAAGATTTTTTGAAAGACTCTGTGTCATTTTCTGTTTTCAAATTTCCCCAATGCTGAAAAAATGGAAATGTAATAAATGTAGGATGGTCTCTGATTTTTGCACAGCGACGACGTGTGTCCGTGTTTGAGGAGTGTTAAAGCCCGTGCGGTGGTAAACAGTGCGTTTACCCCTTGTGGCTGTGTTCACAGCGTCCTGCGGAGGAGCTGATTAATTAAGGCATGAATCAAAGTGTCCCGATTACATCCCACCGTTTTCAATTCAATTGAAAATATACTTCACTGGCTGATTTATATTTGCACTGTGTTTCTTCATTATATTCTATTCAGCTCAGTTCTCTTCTGTTCACTGAGCTTTATTGTGATGAGTGTATTTTATTACCGTGTGTAACTGAAAAAAGAATTAACATTTAAGAGCCCATATCCTACATTTGTCTTGTATTTTTAATTTTATTTTTTTTTGGCCCTGGAGGTCCACTTATAACATTAGTGTTATTAAAAAAATGGTCATAATTCATTTGTACAAGAAATTTAACAGGCTGTTTTTGTTACTATTCCTTTAATACTGATATATGTAGATGAGCTCTGTTATGATTGGCTCCACTCAGACTCATACACTTACAACATTAATGTATGGGAGGGACTAAACTGCTGTAGGCTGATTCATGCCCAGGTCTGAGCCTTGTTGTTTGAATACATCCAAGTCCAAAAACACAACTGAATTGTCATTCTATCACTTTCTTGAGAGAAAGAGAAGAGGAAATGGCTGCAGGTGATTAAGGTACAGTTATAATTTCAGTAGGTTACAATTATTACATTCTTACATTAAGTTACAGGTTGGTATAGTGTAGTGAGTCCCACCTTCGCCCTCCATGCTGTAGACTGGGGTTTGATTTCCCACCTGGGCAACCAACCTACACTATATCAATAGGATTTAACTTATGTCTTATGTTTCTGTTCTGTTGCTTGCAGGTCCCAACGTTTCAACATCCTCCTCCTTCAAACATTCTCCTCCTTCCACCTTCAAACATTCTCCTCCTTCCACCTTGAAACATTCTCCTCCTTCCACTTCCCTCCCCCACCCCCAGCACTGCGAGCCAACACAGTAGAGGCTTGGACCCGGATGTCGTAAGACTGGATAGGAGTTGAAAGTTGTAGAGTTGAACGTTGAAAGGGGTTCCGTCATTGTTGTTTGATTTTGGGATCTGAAGGAACGATTGGACCCGGAAATTGCTTTTACATTAGACTTAACAAGCGCATATGTAAATAAGCTGGTTTTAGTGACAACACAAAAACAAAGAATTCCAAACAGGCCGTTTCTACAACATGGCTTTCCATATAGGGACTGGGTACCAAATGGTCTGTTTTGAAACCTATTTAAAAAGTGATATGGGCCCTTTAAGAGTCATAAGAAGGCATTCTTTATAACACTGCATATATCGCTCTCTCTTTCTCTCTCATTCAGTATAACTGTTCCTCGCTGTATTTCTTCTCAATCTGTTCTTTCGAGCCAGTTCCTTCATCTCACTATTCATAGTTATCTTTTTTTCCCCATTTCACACCATTTCCTTATCTCTCTCTCTCTCACCCTTTTCCCCTCTTATTCCTTCACCTCACTATTCCATCTAACTCGCTCATAATTCCTTCGCTCTTAAAACTTTCTCTTTGTGCCAATTTTTTTTAACCTCACCATGTCTCTCACTTTTCCACTCTTTTCTCCCTACATTCTTTCTTTCGTTCTTTCCCTATTCATGTCTATCTTTTCCTCTTTTCTTTAGAAACATTCATCTTACATGCACACGGTGTTTCAGATCTAGCCTCTGATTTTCTATTATATGCAAGTCAGGGAACGGCGAAGGCCATGCCGAAGCCTTACTTTTAATCTTTTGTTTCTTGAAGTAGTCCAAGGTTGATTTTGATGTATGTTTGGGATCGCTTCCTCTTTTCATTTTTCAGTTTCTCCACTGACTTTGCCAATATTTAGAGGCATCCTTTCTCTTGTTCATCCCTGCAGCACTTTATGTGCTACTGACTGCCACAAAATCCCAAGGAATAACAGATCCACCCTTATGGCTAGGAGTGGGCAAGGTGTTCTCTTCATCAAATGATTTTGCAAATGCTGTGTTTCTTCAAACAAACCATGTCAAAGAGTTCAATTTCTAATGTTTTATCAGACCACAGAACATGCCTCTGATGCCAAATCCTCCTGTATATCTTTGGCAGTGATGTGGGGGCTTTGCTTTGCATACCTGGCCAGTCTATGAGCAGTTCTATTAGGGAATTTTCCTGTTCTTGTCTCGACTTCAACAGTTCTCCTGAACTTCAATTTCCTAATGGCATTTTAGACGAGCGGGCAGAGTACATGTTTCTCTTGTTTTGTAAGAGTGAGTATCTTTCATTTCAGACTGTCAGTCAGCTCCTTACATGAGCCTATTACCATGGAGTATAAGCACAACAATTTAAAGGAACAGTGTGTAACCTCTAGTGGTGAGGTTGTGTATTGCAAGTTATTTAACCCGTGAACCCTCATATTTGCCAGCTTCAAATTTTCTCATTCCACCTTAAATGGTGCTGTAGTTACATTCTGGAGCCTAAGGGAATATAGCAACTGCTGCCCCATTTAAGGAGGAATGGGGAAAAAGGAATCTGATTGTGTCAGAATGTAAATGCTGCACCATTTAAAGCAGAACAGGAAAATCTGAACAAAAAGCTATTGAATTCGAAATTGAATGTCAGTGACAGAATGTTACAGGTAACTGTATACTAATAAATACAGAGTTTTATATGTTATATTTAATTTCTAATTAATAGATGCCCCTAAATCTTACACGCCGCACCTTTAAGAAGTCGTAAATGACTAAGCTCTGGAATTTTCTACGTCTGATTTGGATTAAAAGCCAAGTAAGACCTATGATCATACTTGTGAATGGACAAGTTTTTTTTTTTTCTGAATATTCATACTTAAATTCATTTCTCCCCCAAATATATTAAAAAGCAAATAAATGCTAATAATGCACTTGTGTAAATATTTCAGCTCCAAGCAGCTTTCACTTTATTTGACCAAGGTTGTCAACATTGCAAACAACTGTATCTACCTCTTCCATTCTTCTCTCTTCCTCCAACCGATTATTCAACACGTCTCTCTGCATCTCTCTCCCAATGTGTCTTCTTTATTTCTACAAGCAGGAAACATGCCTAAAAGCTGCATGGTCAAAACCCTAAAAGACTGACCCTTGGCTAATCAGTCTCCTCTTTGGGTACCGTTCCTCGTCTGTGATTGGATATTTAACCTGACCCTCCAACTGAGAGACGCTAATCAGCCTCTATTGACTGAGTCTGAAACCCTCTCTAGCTGACTGTGGAAAACAGACAGCAGGAAAGGTGATGTTTGGCTCCGCTTGATTGCGGCTGCCGGAGTGACAGGCCTCCAGCTCTTGACTGATAGCTTCTGATGGCTTGACCAACGAAGCAGCTAAGCTAATTAGCTTCAGTCTGTCTGGGGCGCTAGGCTAGTGCTAGTCTTCAGACCTCTCTCCGACTATTTGTTTTCTTTTCGCTGTGCTGATATTGACACATCTGAACACTCGGGCTCACCAGTCCAAGAGAGCGAGGGAATAGCTTTCGACAGCTCCGAGACAATGTCATGAGCAAGGGAAATTAGAAGAGCATGCCAGGAAATTAGCCGCTAGATAGTCGCGCAAGCAGAGAACGCATGTAGCAAATTACAGAGTGCACATGGATTACACCGAAGTCAATACCTCAGCCAATAAAAAAATAACTGGCTGGTTCAGTGGAGGATACGGCTTGGGAGAATACAGGAATCCCAGCAACAGAAACTTTAAATTAAGTCAAATGTGTAGCTTTTAGCTGGTTAGTGGTGCAGAGGCTACTGATGACCTGCTTACATTTACATTTATGGCATTTAGCTGACGCTCTTATCCAGAGCGACTTACAAGGTTAATCATATTACAGGTAGGCCAATGTAGTGTTAGGAGTCTTGCCCAAGGACTCTTATTGGTGTAGCACAGCACAGTCACCCAGACCAGGATTCGAACCCCAGTCTCCCACATGTGGTGGCTCCCTGGTGGGTAGTGGTGTTACCCGCTGAGCTACACCAACCATTGCTTGTTGTCCTGGCTACTCCTTCTGCTGTGTTTAATAAAAGAGCCGGTATCTGAGGAGACACGTTTCATGCTGACGCTACACTGGTGTCAGAAGTGGGACGGAAACAAGCACCAGACCAGTATAACCAGCTTAGACACACATGGAGCTTATGCTGGTCTAAGAAACTAGGATGTAAACTAAAACATAAGAAGCAGGATCTACTCTGCCCTCTGCTGAAGTCTAAACGGAAAACTCATGGTTCTTAAACATGGGAACGTGGGTGGGGAGAAGGAGTTAACCATACACGAATCACCGAAAGATATGAGTCAAGAAGCTAAACCCACTCTAAAGGCGACCACGTATAAATCTGCTTAGCACACTGCAGGATGAACCAAGGGAACCGGATAAACAGAAGAAATATTTTTGTTTGCTGGAATTCTATGTAACCTGCTACAGCTCATCCCGCAGAAATGCGGCATTTCGAGCGCGGAAAATTTATAACCAAATAAATCCTCTCTTACTTCACTCCGGCACGGGAGCTGAAGTGCGCCAAAGCTAAAACGAGTCGAGCAGATGTTTCTGTGAAATCAAGCTGAGCATCCATCAACAGCATCTCATTTATAACTCATACAATAGCTCACCTCCTCACTCACTCAGTCGCAGCACGCCGCAGAGAGAGGGAGCGTCTACAGAGACCGCGCGCAGTGTTGAGTGCGGTCTTTACTAACGTCAGTCCGACAATTCAGCAATTTCCCCTCCTTTTATCTCACCCTTTCATCCCTCCCCCTCTCTGCTTTCTTTCTCTTCCTTTTCTTGTTCTCTCACTTTTCTTTGGTCCTCTACCTTTCTCCTTCTTTCTCTTTTTTCTTTTTCCTCTCTTTGTTTTTTTTCTTCATTTTCCTCTCTCTCTTCTCTCACTCCTTTATCGCTTGGTCTTTTGCTCTTCCTTCTCACATTTCTTTTTCTTTCTGTATTTCTCATTTCCTTCTCTTTTCCCCTCCCCTCCTTTCTCTCTCTCCTTTTCTTAATTCTTTCTGCTTTTTCTATATTTTGCCTTCCTCCATTTCCTCTCTCTACTCCATATTCTCTGTTTCTTTTCTGTCTCTTTCTCATCTCTTTCCATCTTTTATCATTTTTTCATTCATTCATTCTCGCTCCATTTTTGCTCTAATTCTCCCCCTTTTTCCCTGTACCCGTTCTTTCTGTTTTTCGTTCTTTGTAATTTGTCCCTTTTTCTTTTCTCCCTTCTTTCTCCTCACATGTCTTTCATTTGACACTCTATTTCTCTCTTCTTCTATTTTTCCTTATCCTGTCTCTTTGTTATATTTATTTTTTTCTCTCCGTTTCCCTTCCATTTCTCCTCTCTATCCTTTCTCTTTGTCTTTTCTCTCTTTCCCCCTTTTATTCCATTTCTCTTTTCTTTTGGCCCTCTCCCCTTCTCGTTTTCTCTTTTCATTTCTCTCTTTTATTCTCTCTCTCTCTTCTCTCTGACTCTCTCTCAAATTCTGCCTTTTCTCTTTCCCCTATGTCTATCCCTCTCCGTCTCCCCTGTCTACCAGCCTTGACACTCCCTCCCTGTTTCAGGGACATTATCTGCCAACACTAAACTCCCCCCTCAAACCCACACAGGGTGCTCTGAGACCACCGTGACTTTAAGCACCCTCGGCACAACACAGAGTTTAATTGAGGTCAAATAAACGACAGGAAAAGATGCTTTTTGTCTCCTGAGACACGGCAACGAAAGAGAGAGAAAATCCATTCAGCTCTCACTGCCCCCACATCCGCACACAACCCCACACATCCGCACTCCCTCTAAAACCAGACCAAATTTAGCTCTCAGACGTCACACCCAGAAACAAATCCTCCCGGCAGCACCACAGACTGCAGTCACACTTACCAGCCACTGTACTGGAAACACCTTATAGCTCCACCTTGTTGGTGTACAGTTACAAACTGTAGCCCATCTGCTGATGCACAGTCTGTGCTAGTCATCCTGCAGCTCCTCAGCAGTGGTGGGTTTCTGGTGACAGAGCCACTTTTGGCTGGATATTTTTGAGTGGTGGTCCAGTCTCAATTTAGCAGTGTCTAATCCACATGTGCCAGCAGAACACACACTCCCGTGCTGGTGTCACTGAAGTGCTGAGAATGATCCACCACCCAAATAATATCTAAACAACAGCAGTGATGCACAGAGAAGAGTGGGTCTACTAAACTGTGCAGCAACAGTGCAAGTAAGTGGCCGGTGAGTGGAGGTTAAAGGCAGGTGTTTCTAATAAAGTGGCCAGTGAGTGGAGGTTAAAGGTAGGTGTTTCTAATATAGTGGCCAGTGAGTGGAGGTTAAAGGCAGGTGTTTCTAATATAGTGGCCAGTGAGTGGAGGTTAAAGGCAGGTGTTTCTAATAAAGTGGCCAGTGAGTGGAGGTTAAAGGCAGGTGTTTCTAATATAGTGGCCAGTGAGTGGAGGTTAAAGGCAGGTGTTTCTAATATAGTGGCCAGTGAGTGGAGGTTAAAGGCAGGTGTTTCTAATATAGTGGCCAGTGAGTGGAGGTTAAAGGCAGGTGTTTCTAATATAGTGGCCAGTGAGTGGAGGTTAAAGGCAGGTGTTTCTAATATAGTGGCCAGTGAGTGGAGGTTAAAGGCAGGTGTTTCTAATATAGTGGCCAGTGAGTGGAGGTTAAAGGCAGGTGTTTCTAATATAGTGGCCAGTGAGTGGAGGTTAAAGGCAGGTGTTTCTAATATAGTGGCCAGTGAGTGGAGGTTAAAGGCAGGTGTTTCTAATATAGTGGCCAGTGAGTGGAGGTTAAAGGCAGGTGTTTCTAATATAGTGGCCAGTGAGTGGAGGTTAAAGGCAGGTGTTTCTAATATAGTGGCCAGTGAGTGGAGGTTAAAGGCAGGTGTTTCTAATATAGTGGCCAGTGAGTGGAGGTTAAAGGCAGGTGTTTCTAATATAGTGGCCAGTGAGTGGAGGTTAAAGGCAGGTGTTTCTAATATAGTGGCCAGTGAGTGGAGGTTAAAGGCAGGTGTTTCTAATATAGTGGCCAGTGAGTGGAGGTTAAAGGCAGGTGTTTCTAATATAGTGGCCAGTGAGTGGAGGTTAAAGGCAGGTGTTTCTAATATAGTGGCCAGTGAGTGGAGGTTAAAGGCAGGTGTTTCTAATATAGTGGCCAGTGAGTGGAGGTTAAAGGCAGGTGTTTCTAATATAGTGGCCAGTGAGTGGAGGTTAAAGGCAGGTGTTTCTAATATAGTGGCCAGTGAGTGGAGGTTAAAGGCAGGTGTTTCTAATATAGTGGCCAGTGAGTGGAGGTTAAAGGCAGGTGTTTCTAATATAGTGGCCAGTGAGTGGAGGTTAAAGGCAGGTGTTTCTAATATAGTGGCCAGTGAGTGGAGGTTAAAGGCAGGTGTTTCTAATATAGTGGCCAGTGAGTGGAGGTTAAAGGCAGGTGTTTCTAATATAGTGGCCAGTGAGTGGAGGTTAAAGGCAGGTGTTTCTAATATAGTGGCCAGTGAGTGGAGGTTAAAGGCAGGTGTTTCTAATATAGTGGCCAGTGAGTGGAGGTTAAAGGCAGGTGTTTCTAATATAGTGGCCAGTGAGTGGAGGTTAAAGGCAGGTGTTTCTAATATAGTGGCCAGTGAGTGGAGGTTAAAGGCAGGTGTTTCTAATATAGTGGCCAGTGAGTGGAGGTTAAAGGCAGGTGTTTCTAATATAGTGGCCAGTGAGTGGAGGTTAAAGGCAGGTGTTTCTAATATAGTGGCCAGTGAGTGGAGGTTAAAGGCAGGTGTTTCTAATATAGTGGCCAGTGAGTGGAGGTTAAAGGCAGGTGTTTCTAATATAGTGGCCAGTGAGTGGAGGTTAAAGGCAGGTGTTTCTAATATAGTGGCCAGTGAGTGGAGGTTAAAGGCAGGTGTTTCTAATATAGTGGCCAGTGAGTGGAGGTTAAAGGCAGGTGTTTCTAATATAGTGGCCAGTGAGTGGAGGTTAAAGGCAGGTGTTTCTAATATAGTGGCCAGTGAGTGGAGGTTAAAGGCAGGTGTTTCTAATATAGTGGCCAGTGAGTGGAGGTTAAAGGCAGGTGTTTCTAATATAGTGGCCAGTGAGTGGAGGTTAAAGGCAGGTGTTTCTAATATAGTGGCCAGTGAGTGGAGGTTAAAGGCAGGTGTTTCTAATATAGTGGCCAGTGAGTGGAGGTTAAAGGCAGGTGTTTCTAATATAGTGGCCAGTGAGTGGAGGTTAAAGGCAGGTGTTTCTAATATAGTGGCCAGTGAGTGGAGGTTAAAGGCAGGTGTTTCTAATATAGTGGCCAGTGAGTGGAGGTTAAAGGCAGGTGTTTCTAATATAGTGGCCAGTGAGTGGAGGTTAAAGGCAGGTGTTTCTAATATAGTGGCCAGTGAGTGGAGGTTAAAGGCAGGTGTTTCTAATATAGTGGCCAGTGAGTGGAGGTTAAAGGCAGGTGTTTCTAATATAGTGGCCAGTGAGTGGAGGTTAAAGGCAGGTGTTTCTAATATAGTGGCCAGTGAGTGGAGGTTAAAGGCAGGTGTTTCTAATATAGTGGCCAGTGAGTGGAGGTTAAAGGCAGGTGTTTCTAATATAGTGGCCAGTGAGTGGAGGTTAAAGGCAGGTGTTTCTAATATAGTGGCCAGTGAGTGGAGGTTAAAGGCAGGTGTTTCTAATATAGTGGCCAGTGAGTGGAGGTTAAAGGCAGGTGTTTCTAATATAGTGGCCAGTGAGTGGAGGTTAAAGGCAGGTGTTTCTAATATAGTGGCCAGTGAGTGGAGGTTAAAGGCAGGTGTTTCTAATAAAGTGGCCAGTGAGTGGAAGTTAAAGGCAGGCATTTCTAATATAGTGGCCAGTTAGTGGTAACTGAACATTCGCTGCCACAACCTCTCTCGAGACTATCACAGACTCCAATTATGTCATGTTTTTTTAGAAATTGTGGTGCTGGTAATGCTTGTCTGAAAGCCTGTGTCGGAGTGCTATGTAAATGCTTCGCAGAGCACAAATTCAATCATATCAGTTTGCACTTGCTGCTGTTTATCTCGCTGTATGCTTTCGTCTTTTATTTGCTCGCATGGTTATTAATTTTGAGTGAAGAGTACAAGATTGCGTCTGCATTCTCAATCAGAGAGCCTTGGAGAAACAGGTAAACTATAAATCTCTGTGTTTATTCTTAGAGCTTGAGATGTGATTTCAGAACAGAACATTTGACAACCTGCCATAGGAGAACCACTTTTGGCTCCCTGAAGTGCCTATCAGTGGATGGTTCTTCAATGAATATAAACCCATAAATAATGTAGTAGTTTTAGACCAATTCATATTATGAAATTTATTCTAGAACTGAATGTGTGAACCAAAATCCATTTAGGAACCTTCAGTGTTTAGAACGTGAATGTATGTAAAGAATGTTCTAACACTTCACCTGCTCTTTCTTCTGCACAGCTCAAAATAGACACTTCTAAATGGTCTATTATAGCTTTATTCATTATAGTCTGCATTAGCACATAATTAGAGTCTGTTATGAGAAAATCACTAATAATTGCATTATTAGTTATAAAAATGCACAATAAACACTTAAAACATCCCGTAAATTCACTTCTTATTAGTGTATAATGGCTTATTACTGTATAGTAGTCCTATAGGCTGTAAGTAGCGCCAATTAAATTCTAGCATGTACTGCATTAGAGCTAATAAGAGTTAAATAAGTCACTAACACTTCAAGCTGTGTTCCATATTCTAAAGTACAGTTTAAGTCATCTGTAATTAAAGGCTAAATTGTGTTAAACAAGTTTCAACAAAGCTGATTTTGCAGCCGTTTGCAATCTAGTACTGTAGGCAATTAGTGAATATAGGGAACTCATTATATCAACTAAATACAGACAAACTGAACTCTTGTATGTAAAACAGTTTTCACTGTTTTGACACTGACAATATCACTAACAGGTATTGAATTTGTGATGCAAACTGACTTTAACCTTAGCACTTTTTAGCTGCTAATTAATGATGAATACTGTACCTCAACTCAGATGATACTATCTAGAACCCACAGGTTCTATTTTTTTTGTATATAATATATTTTGTAAATATTTTGTACATGTATTGAACTTCTACTGTGCATTATTGCAAATAATAACATCATTTTTTAATGAATTTCATGTAATTTTGTCCTAATTAAATTTATAACTATGCTTCCTTGTATATTCTCTTAAGTTCTAGCTATTAACCAGCCATGTGTGAGGTACTTAATTCCAAAGTATTAGGTAATTCTTTCAGGTAGCATAATTGGAAATCACACTGCAACCCCCTGGGAAGTTACCTGAGTAAAGGTGAACTACCAAGACAGCTAAATTAACAGGTTCTAGCTTTTAAGATGTGATATTCTCAGGATTATTTGGAGTAATGAGGCAATCTGTAGAAAAACACTCACAGTGGAATTCAGTGTAACGTAACACCTTTAAATAGGAAATACATATGAATAAAAGTTTTGAAATGATGCCAGCGAAGGGTTTCACTGTTTTGACTAGTTGTGATGGGAAACTCTTTGCACTGTGATCTTCTGTGAGCTTGTATATTTCTGGCATAGTTTGATTATGATAGAAAACGATGCATGAAAGTGTTGGTGTTTAGATTTGCGTGTGTTTCTGCAGCCGTGTGTAGGTGTACACTAAATCAATCTGACAAGGAAAGTAAGTGCATTTAGTATCAGGTGACTGAAGTGTGTTTAGACCCGAGGCTTCTTACGAGACTGAAGATGATGAAGTATGACAAAAGCTCCTGCTGAGTTTCTCTCCAGCACTCAATCATGTAATCTCCCATGATTTCTCCTGACCCACTTTAAACTCTAAAAAGGTAGGCAGATGTATTTAAATGAAGATTAGGGCTGAAAATGAGCCAGATTGATGAGATTAAAAGCAGATTTCCTCTCTCCTCTCTCTCTCTCTCTCTCTCTCTCTACCTCTATCTGTCTTTCAGCTCCTCCTGACAGATCTGACTACTCCTGCTGGTATTTTTAAACCAGCCTCTTATCCAGCAGTTACAAAGACGTGATTTAATACCAATTACAGCTCAAAGCCGCTCATATTTACTTACATAATACACATCAGAAATTAGCCCAACATGCAAATTAAACGTGATTTCATGCATATGCATGACTCTTTTGTCTCGGCAAGCATCTAACAGGACGATTCGCAAGGCGATATGCAAAATTTCCGTGGCAGTCAGCGCCACTGACAAACTCATCTGACCCATTTAGAAAACAAAGGCTGGTAAATATAACCTCCATGTCTGTTTATCCTAGAGAGAGATAGGTAGATAGAGAGAGACAGGGAGCATCTTTGGAGAGAGGAGGGTATTGAGGGAGGAGAAGAAGAAGCAGAAGAAGCTGGATAGAAAGTCAGAGAGTGTAATAGTCCCCAGGGTTCTAAACCCCCAATGTGCAGAACCATAAAAAGTGCCCAAAGGGGGCACAAGCTTCAGCAAATACCACAACCCGTGCTACACTCCTCTGGCCTCAATGTTCAACCCCCTCTTCAAGACACTCAACTAACAACACTTGGAAACTGCTTACTTGATAGTATATGTAATGTAGCACAAAGCAACGTGAATGGTATGGTTTCAATAATCTTTCTGGGTTCCTGTACGATATACTATTTAAAGATGCAGCTGAAGACTCTCTAATCATACCAGGACTATCTACAGAGATTCTATACCAGCCCAATGACTCTCCACCTGCCTCCAACCATACCGATACTCTCGAACCACATCAACACCTTCCACCCATCTACCCGCACAAATGTTCTTCACAAAGATTTTCCAACCATAGAGCCTCCATCTGCACCATGACTCACCAAGCACATCAAGAGGTCCTGGCCACTCTCTACCCACATCTAGGCTTATCAAAATTTGTGGACAATATCAAGACTCTCCACCAACATTGAGACTCTCCACCGACATCCTCGCACCATACCAAGACTCTGCACCCACGCCTAGATATGCCATCTGCATAAGACATCAAACCACATCAAGACTCTCCAACAACTCCAATACTGACCCTCTGCACCATGACACCTCAATTGCCCCAAGACTATCCAACCACTCTGCCACCCACCACAATGTCCACAAAGAGAAAGACTCCATTCATACCAAGATGTTCCATATCCACCAGTCTCCAACTACACCGGTTTCCATACGTCAGTTTCCGACTACAATTAGACTTTCCATGCTCACCAAGACTCCTCAACATCAAGATTCCCCACTTCGCACCAACACTTTCTAGAAGCACTAAAAGCCTACACCAACACCAAGACTCTAACTAACCCGCAGTTAGTGATTCTGACGCAAGCAGCACAGTTATAAAAACATAATAATTAAATAAATACTGCATTAACTGAAAACAAAGCTTTTTGCTAATGCACCACTTATGCAGATAACTGGGATTTTTCTTCTCGCAGTGCTGAAAATGCTAATGGTGCCACCCTTTTTAAAACAACAAAAAACACAAAAATTATAACCTTGGCTGGGCTGGCACACCATGCATAAAGAAGGGCACCAAATGGCTCCTTATCATGCATCTGCAAATTGAGGCCACCACATCCCCAGCTCATTATCGAGTTGAATCAGGTGTGGCCCTGCAGGACTGGAAAAAGGAGGGTTGTGGATTTCCATTGTCTCTGGTGGTCTAATCTCTAAGACGGGAGCTTTTACGAAGCTTAAAGAAGTAGCCTGACTGAAAATCAAATTCATATTTTCATTTTCCCCTTCCCCCAAGTGTGCTCAGTCAGCCAAGACATGTCTGGTGTGAGTTTGTTTCCTTGGTTTTTCGCTGCAGGCTTATGCAGTAGCCAACCACTCCGTAAAGTTGTATCACATAATACTTGCTTATATGGATTCTAAAACTGTATGCCATATTGAGTAATCTACAAAAATGGTTCATTTGAAGCTACTCAATAACATTACATGGTATGAGGCAAGTGTGCAAGGATTCAAGCATTCTGCAAATTGGCGGGCTAAAAGCTGTTGTTAGCTAAATAGCCTCATAGCCCCGATGCAGAGCTAAAGAAGCAATCAACTACAATTAGCTTAATGACTTCTTAAATTTGACTTCTGGCCAAACTATCACTTTGAACTAACTGCTACTGCACAGGTTGTGTGGCCAAATTCTGGGACACATTTTAGAGGGATGCCCGGGCTAATATGAAAAATGCAACCGTTGATGCATCTGTTGTAAACATACTTACTCACACCCTACAGCAGTGAATTTAAAGTCTAGTAAAACCTGCTTCTGATGATGTATCTGGAAGGCGGGAGGAAAAACTTCAACAATTCTTTGGGTGTAGGTGGGTGGTGTAAAAGGGAGGCAGATAGTTAATGTTAAGTTAATTGTTAGGCAATGCACAGTGCTTAAAGAGACCAACCCCCCTCAGCACGTACTGGACAGCAGATAGCATGCATACCATGAGCAGCTCTTTCTCTGCCACTGTCCAATACCCCATCGTGCTGCATCCTGCTCTTTCACTGTCCTCAGGAATCATTCTTCTCACACTGATCATCAGAGAGACCTTTTATCCTTGGCTGGAGTTCTTGTATCCCAGCAGTAAGATCCTACTTCTGACACCAATGTGGCATCTTGGCAAAGAAGTAGATGCAGGACATGCATGAACATGGCTGCAGAGAGAACCTTCACTCAGCTCTGATAGACAAAGTCGGGGCAGTGTCCGAGCAGAGTCCCTGGGGACGTACAGAGACACAACAACCTGCTCTCCTCTCCGCAGTCCCCAAAAAACACACATACCACAGTGTATGCTATCAGCTACATTTGCTTCTAGTTCTTTCCCAGGGCCACATCCTATTCCCCGCCAAAGCGACACAGCAGAAAGGCTGACCGCAGCAGCATTTTCTCGGTTGCTCTCTGCCTCCATTTCTGCTGCAGTCCTGGCCCAGGACGATTCCTAGTTTTTTTTTTTATCCACTGCTCAAAATCTTGTACTCCAGTGGCAAGATAAGCCCACTTCTGACACCAATGTTGTGTCCAGGCAAAGAAAGAGAAAAGGGAAACACAGCGCTGAAACGGAATGCTCTTTTATTGAACGTGACAGCAGACAGTATCGCTGCTTAGTGCTGACCGAACAGCTGAGACAGCTGGCAGGTCAGTAAGCTCAGAGTTACTCTAATGTAAGCTTGGTTGTATTTGTTAGCCTATGAGTCAGCATGCTGGGTATTGGGTAATGAATGAAAACATGCAGACAACAGAAAATCATGAATTCTGTCAAACCAAAGCTGAGGGCTACAAAGCCGCACTACAGAATGCTGCACAAGGCAACAAATAACTAAAAGTGCCACTTTCATGCCGGAATGCCTCTTTAATTTCTTCCTCACGTTGATATTTCATTTGAGATCAAGGCTCATGACTGACACCTCGCTATGAGTCAGCGTCACAGAAACAAGCAGCACTGGTGTCCCACAAAAACAAACAACACAACAAACAAAACAAACAAACAAGAAGGCTAAACGCCTACTCGTCACCACAACACATTTCTTCTCTCTTTCTCTTTCTCTCTCTCTCTCTCTCTCTGTGTGAAGCTCATTGTGGGTGTACACTGTCACGCAGTGAACGGTTCTTCGGGACACAAGCACCTACCGGCAGCACTGCAAGGTGATGAGGAGGAGGAGCAGGAGGAGAGAAGAGAGAGGGGAGAAAGGGGAGAGGTAAACAGAGCAGCGGAGAGGAGAAAGAAGAGGAAGAATAAAGTAGAGGAGAAAAAAGAAGGAGAAGAAGAGAGTGGTGTGTTTCTGACTCGCCCTCTGGCAGGGAATAAACACCTGCGCCGTGTCTTCTGTCTGACACAGTCGTGCTTTTGTAGGCTTTATCTCAGAAATCTCAAATCCCCCCCACCACCCCACCCACCCCAACCTCCCCACCTCACTCCACAGTACGGGAGGTCTGACCTCCATTAGCATCTCTCTGAAAAGAGAGAGAGAGAGAGAGAGAGAAAGAAAGACTGAGAAAACAGAGTCAATGGAGAGAGATAAAGAGAGAATCTGAGATATTGAGAAAACAGAGAGAGAGAGAGAGAAAGAGAGAGAGAGAGAGAGAAGCAGTTAAGCATCAACAGAGACAGGCAGTAAACAGAGTCAATACAGAGAGAAAAAAAAGAGGGAAAGGGAGCTGATAGAGAGAAAAGGTGAGAATATGACAGAAGGAAAGCGAGAAAGGGACATAAAATAAAAGAGAAAGGAAGTCAACAGAGAGAAAGAAGAAGAGAGAAGAGAGGGCGGGGGTTGTTTCTTGTTTTCCTACATTAATGAACAGATGAATGAACAATAGCTGCTCACCTGCAGCAGCAAGAAAAAGCCTACTTTTGTTACAGACCACAGTAGAGTCCATACTGCTCCATACTGAGCTGGTCTCACTCACCACTCACACACTCATTCACCCACTCACCCACCCACTCACTCACCCACCCACTCACTCACTCTTTTTCTAAGGTCCACTTAAAATTCATGTTTGCATGACTATCAAACCTTCCCGTTAACTGATATACGTTCGGGGAAAAAAATAAATAAATAAAATAAATTATATATCCTTCCAGATATGTGGACCCCTTGAAACTCTACAGGAAGGGGATTATTTTAAACTTCACCAACATACTATGATAAATACCCTATTTGTGTTCATGTATGTGATGCCACAACCATGACTGAGCTAATTTGAGCTGAGCATGATCTTTCCAGCTTAGATTCCATGTATGGACTATATAGTGAGTTAATGTTTTGGAAGCAATGGACGTTTTTGTGAGTTATGTCCACAACCACAACGAATTCAAAACAAGGTGTTTTTGTAGCTCAGCATCTTTATGTAAACTGTGTGGGGAGGTATCTTTGGGAAAAGTTTGACATTAATTTTCCAAGATATGGACCCATGGGGTTCTCTTAGTTTCCACATATGGACTGTACGGGGAGTTCATGTTTTGGAAAAAAAAATAGCAACTGTCCAATTTGTCTGTTCATGTTTGTGACTTCACTGCCACAACAAATTCAAAACAGGTTGTTGTTGTAGCTTAGAGTCTTTGTGTAGACTGTACGGGAAGTGAATTGGGAACTGTACGAGGACATGTTTATCAATGTTCCATGATATGGTCCTATTATGTCTTCATGTCGGTGGCATCACAACCATGATACATTTAAAACGGGCTTAGCTTAGTTTCCGCATATGGCCTGTATGGAGAGTTGTTGAAACTTTAACAAAGGGAAGAAAAATTCAGTTTTTCGTAACACGGGTCCTTTAAAACCCTTTTCCATTGATCCGTCCTGAGCCGCCCTATCCATCCGCCGAGACTCCTCCACTAATTATCAACAAAATCCTCCGTAACAACCAGCAAACCCAAACACACTCAGCCTCCATTAAGGATCCAAAACAAGGCCAGCTTCTCCATCCACTACCGGCGTGAAGAAAACAAAACAGCACAGACAGAAAAAAAATCAATCCCAGAAAAGCAGTCTGCGCCCACTCAAAGTGCCGAGGAGGTGGTGTGTGGCCCGTGGGTCCCGCTCGGAAGGGGTCAGGCGGCCAAATTAGCCGCAGTAACGAAGGAAGTGGCGAGCGGTGTTGGAAAGCTGATAAATACTTAATCCTCTCGTCGCTATATATGCTGCTATTGTTCTCCTCAGAAAAGCCTTATTGTTGCAGCAGTTCATGGGAGCCTAGCTGCTTGGGCTGGAGTTTTAGATGCCTTTCCCGTGTGCATGTACATCCATTAAGTGATCTAAAGCAGCAGAGTAATTGTTCCAAAAGCCACATGCTCAGTCACACGACTCACCTAAAACTGTTTAATCACTTTAAACCCTGTAATCGCTACATACCTCAAACCACACATACATGCATACATAGAGGTTTACTAAGGCAAACAGGAATTCCCACACAAGTCAGAGGAAATCTACCCTCTCACAGAAAGCGGTAGCTCACAGTGGATAAGATCTAAATGGACAGAAAGTGGATTAGTAAAATAAACAGAGTCAGGCTCATGTCCTACATTGTCCTACATTTTATGTTGTCCTGCTGAGGTACACTTATAATGTCTGTTTTGAGTTTATGCACCAAAAACAGTCATAGTTCCTTTTTACGTGACCATTTTTATCCCATAAAAATGCCCACAGTGGCGTATTGCTTTAAAAAACATTAAACAATAAAATAAAAATAAGCATAATAATAATAATAATAATAATAATAATAATAATAACAATAAATAAATAAATAACCCTTCAGCATACTGTTAGTACAAGATGTTATGTCATAATTGGGAAAAAAAATACTTTATGGATCGACTTAAATCACAATGACACAGAAGTGTCTCTTAGTGTTTTTATCAATTTGAACACTGAAAAGGATTCTCAAATGTCAGCCTCAAATGTACATGCGTAACATTCGATTAGACCTTTAGGCACCGCATCGTTCTTAACTGAGCACCTTGAATGGCAGTTAGTTCATGATTACAAACTACAACATAAATGTCTATAAGGCTTTTATTAAAAGTTGGAGATCCACACCGAGTTGAGCTGAGACAGTCACCTACGAAGCAAGGTCTTTCAGGAATCCCGGGACTACTTTCACAAGGCACATGGATCATATGAAAAACTGAAACCCTACTGAGTAGGAACAGCACAATGTCTAAAAGCGGATTTATGTGGTTGATGCATGGCGGCAGTGAAGAATGATGTGCAGATCTGGTGTGAAAGGTGTGGCATTTTGTGCTGCGCGCGGTTACCGCTTCTGATGTGACACTGATTTAAACCAAGCATAAAGAAACTTTTGATCAACTCAACCAGTCAAAAAATTCATTTAGCCTATTTGGTAGTCTTCAGGTACATTTTCTTATAACTACAAAATATGAGGTTATTTGTAATAAGACATTTTCTGGTAATTATGATATGTTGTTTTAACAACATATTTTAGCGTAATAAATAAGATACTTTTGAGTAATGCACTAAGTACACTAATATCAAGTACGCCAATATCAACCAAGTGCTTAGGTCTTTCTTTTTGTTGTTACTTTTCATACCTAAAAGTTTAACATTAATTGACAATTTTACAATAACTGATATCTGACAGCTCTTTTGCAACTCAACTACGTACCTTTTTAGACCACCTTTCTCATAATTACAAAAAATGATGACATTTTTACCACATATTTCTTCATAATAACAAGATTCTTAATATAACATTACTTTGTAATTATGACATATGTCTATTTTTGTTTTCGGAATTATGACATCTCACAGTGTTAGGAACAGGCAGCAATACGCCACCATACAAATGACACTTTGTGACAACTTGTTGCTTTTCTGATTGAAAATAAGTTCACACTTCCTCTACATCTTACTGCACATTTTTTTTACTCATTTGCTCTAGTTAACATATTGAAGAAACAATAGTAATAAAATAGAAAATGTACCATAACTCCTGCGCGGGCCACATTTTATGTTGCATATTTTTTCCATGTTAAATTCAGCAAATGGTTTCACTTAAAAATCAACCAAAGGTGTTATTTGACCTGGGACAGCGAACCTTGAGTATATGTTCATATGTGCATGAGGTCTGTTCCAATTAGCTGGCCTGTATTATGACGTATCTTGTTTTTACAACATATTTGCTCATAATAATGAGTTACTTTCTCATAATTACTGTCATATTGTCTCAGCATAACGAGATGCTGATTAGCTGACCTGTATTGTGCCTCATTTAAAAAAACAAAAAGCCAGGACTGAAATGCACAGAACATAGTGAAACATGGGTAACAGGAGAACGTTCAGTCAATCAGTGACATTTCAGGAATCTGAAAAAGAACCTAGAAACCAGTCGAACAGCGAGAGATACCCAGCCTTTTATGATATGTCGGAATAGTCGTGTAGTGTATCCTGTGCTGTAAATAGCAAGAAAGACAAGACGTCATAAAGCAGAATTTCCAGCCATCAGTCAGGACAGCATTCGATCAGCTTCACTGTACATGCAGGAGAACAAGAAGTTCAGCTCTGCAGAATCGATGCACACGGTTCCGCTCACACACATACGAAATTGTTCAGAGCCTGGTTTGTGTGTGGTGTTGCAGTCAAGACTGATTGAGGCTCAATGCAAACCTCTCAGGTTTGCTGAGAGTGCGCTGCATTTGCATGAGAAGAGCATATGTGCTGATATGGGTGTAATCCCTGTGATTATGAAAAGCTTACAACCGCAGGGCAGCGTAGGTGTGTGGGAGGGAGCGTGTGTGTTGGCGTGTGTGTGTGTGTGTGTGTGTGTGAACGCTTATAAAACCGCAAAGCTTTTACCATTCCTGTAACACTTCCAGCAATGTGACCTACACTGAGAAACACTAAAATGAAAGCGATCTTCAGCACAAACCGCATTTAAGATCATTAGACATATCGATTATTGTAATCTAAATATTCCAGCGTCCCCAACGAGGACGAGATCTGCATCAATTAAAAGTGTTCAATTTAGTGGATGTAGGCGCAGAGGCCCAGACCATCAAGTTAGCATAGATTTTACTGCTCGGTGATGACGCTTTCAAGTATGATGTTGAGTAGTCGTTAATCACATGACTAGGACACAAACAACATGCATGCATGTTCTGAAGTCAGCAGGTGAAGAGCCTGGTGATTTTGGGGTCCAGATCTCAGGTTTCCCAAAGGCTAGCGAAGAGATCCGCTTGTGGGAAAGCGCAGGTCATGCTCTACTGGCAACTAAGCATTGAGTGGAGGAGAAAATGAAGCGGAAAGTGAAGATTCAGCTAGACAACAGTGATTACATGGAAGAAAGTACAAGGTGTAGATCTTTTAAAATCTCTGTTTAGCCATGTGTATATGTATATAGTTTAGCTGCTACTTCAATCTTCAGCTCAGTTCAGTTTTCTGAGGATGGAAAGAGACTAATTATGCAGCTTTCCAAGAAGTTAAAAGGCATTAACATCATGCAAGACCCAATAAACAATGAAGACCAGAACAAAGAGAGGTGCTGAAAATGATACAAGGACCAGCAAGTACTTCTTTCTTGTTATACACTACATCTAAAATCAGTTTTGCTTTAATTCAAGTTTTAAACAGTAACTGACAACTTGATAAAGACTGATATCTCACAGCTCTTTTGCAACTCTGTGACATTTTCAGACTACCATCCGACACACCCAAAATGCCTAACTGCATAATTTCAAAAGGTGTCTGAACTGGCAGCGTATGTAAACGCTGGTAAAGTTTCAGAATGTGTTATTCACCCCATACGAGTCCATATGCCCCATAAACGGAATAGAAGCTGCAAAAACTGATAACTGTTTTTGTGATGTCATGAAAACTAAAGCATTTGCATACATCCACCTTGGTCTACAGTTGTTTAGCTCTACCCATTTAGACTATCATATGACTCTAAACATGACCAACTGCAACTAGACTATATGGAGCCCATAGAAAAGCCTTGGCATTCAGACAGCTGTGTAAATGAGCATTAACAAACGTTCCAGACTTAAAGGTCTTCAATCTAATCTCTCTGTAGCACACTGGGACCCTCATCTGTAGCACACTGGGACCCTCAAGTGCTACTAGGCCTTTAGGGATTCCTAACTTACTGAGAACTAAGAAACCTCTGTAAATTTTATGAAGCTTTTTATTCAATAGAATTGTGCTTGTATTTCAACTCTACACATACTGATTGTGTCACTGTAATAGCTGTTGTGAATGGATACAATTACAGCTGAGTGGAAATTTGGTGACTGTAGAATTGTTTTTCTCTGTGGTATCTGGGTAGATATAGCCAAGTGGGTTATTCTATTGGTTACAACATCTAAGAGCTGAATGGAAGTTCTAATGTTAACTAATGTTAGATTAACTAATATCCATAATTACATAATGAAAGAAGAATCAACCACTCGCAATAATTTGCAAAGGGTATTGTGAGAGAAAAAAAAAGACCCTAGGCCTGGAAGTCCTAGACATGGCTACACATCAGCAGACTAATGACTTAGTGACTTAGAGTCAGTGTGAAAGAACCACTGTGAATCTGCTTAGACACAACTATGCTAATACGTCCGTCACAAGGTTCAAGTAAAAAAAGAAGCTTTAAATATGTGTTCTAGAGTCTGGAACCACCTTTTCAAATTATCCATCCCACCTTAAACTGTGCAGTAACTACACTGTTGTGCCAACAAATTTTCCATTCCACCTTAAACACAGCTGTAACATCCCATTGCCCAAATGCATCTGAATGTATGTGATGCACCATTTAAGGTGGAATAAAAAAGTTGAATGGGAAACTTCAGCTACGTCACAAAGCACACTATACTTACTTATTGCAAATCTCAATAATAAATTACATCCCATTTCATTTTACTTACTGTTGTCAGTAATCATGTTAAGATATGGATGAAGCACACTGAACACTATATGATGTTAGGCATGCTACATTTGTTCACATTTGTGCACTTTAAAGCCTCTAATTACTATAAGATGTCAATTCACATACGACCTATTGTAGCTCTAAAAAGAGTCTGATTGCACTTTTAAGTGTTCAATCAGTCCAGTTTAGAAGCAATTCATGGCAATGATCAATGTGAGGACCAAGTTTTCTCTGCACTAGGAGCTGCTTTTACCCCCTCACGTTTAGGCCCAAGTGTCTATAAATATACTGTGTGACACACCAGCGACCGAAAAATCAATCCGCCGTTTTTCCAGAGTCAACCATTATTAACGTTCCCTTCTTTCTCCCGTCGTGTGCTTTCTGCTTTCTTTTCGTCCAGTCAGTCCTTTTATTCCCATTACCTGTAGCCTGATTACATATCGACTCGCTCTGCTTATCATCATAACGATATTAATTCTCGCAGGCGCGTGCGATTCCAGACGGAGCATTATGCCGGGTGAATGGAGACTGAATCTCGCGCTGTATTTCTCTCTGATAAATCAAAGTCATTAGAGAGAGAGGCATTGTTCTGTGTTTGCCTCTCGGCTTTGTGCTGGACAGTTCTGCAGATCGAGCGCAGTGTGTGGGCTACTTTTAATGATGAAAGAGCAGTGAGTGATCTCTCTCTCTTTATCTCTCTGGATCCTTTCCTCTTTTTGTTCTTTTTGCTTTTCTTTTTTGCCTCACCCTTGCCTTTGACATTCTTCAAAACATTTAATTCCCTCTTTCATTCCTTGAGTCTCTGTTTCTCTCTCTCTCTCCTGTCCTGTGTCTCTTTCTCGTTGTCCTTTTTTTCTACTCCTCTTCCCACCCCCTCTTTCTAGTCCTGGTTCCTTATTTCTTGTTTTCTCCTTCTTCCTCACTCTGTAATTTGGTTCTTCAATTCTCTGGGGAGGACATGTATTAGTACATAGATGGGAGGACGTGTGTTAGTACATAGATGGGAGGACGTGTGTTAGTACACAGATGGGAGAACGTGTATTAGTACATAGATGGGAGGACGTGTGTTAGTACATATAGTATAACCAACAACAGCAAACAGACCACAGATAAAAGTAAATACTCTTACTTACAAAAATTACCCTAGTTATGATGGTTAGACAGCTACTCACTATCATGCACCACACTCTGATCTGAACACCTTAACCTCTAAAGACTTATCTAGTCTAATCTATCTCTTATGTAGTATAATCCTAAAAGTTACTAATTAATTCATAGTCTTAAAGTCCCTCAAGTGATATACTTATTATTCTGTGATTACAAGGACTACAATGCAAACTAGTCGGGCCATTGTTGGGCTATAGAAGTGTGTAGTAACACTTTGGACCCACCCTGGGCTTTTACGGTGTTAGTTATTTAAAGCAGTCATTCATTTAAAGTAATTACTGGATAGGTTATTTTGGCTACTGAAAAACTTATAGTAGTGACTGAATCATTTACAGTGCTTACTAAATAATTCATAGTAGTTACAGAAAAATCCAAAGTAGTTAATGAATAATTCATATTCGTTAATTCATAGAAGTCTAACTCAGTAGTCCACAGTAGTTATTAAAGAATTCATAGTGGTTACTGAGAACTTGATATCGGTTACTCAATAATTTATTACTATGAATTATCAAGTTACTTGATAATTCATAGTAGTTGCTGAATAAACCAGAATAGATACTGAATAATTCATAGTAGTTACAGGATAATCCAAAGTAGTTAACAAAAAATTCATATTGGTTAATTAATCATTCATGGCAGTTATTCATAGTGGTTACTGAACACTTCATAGTGGTTAAAGAATAATTCATAGAAATTACTCAGTAATTCATAGTAGTTACTGAATAATAGATACTGAATAGTTCATAGCAGTTATAAATCATAGCGGTTAACCGATAATCAATAGCAATTACTGAACAGTTCATAGCAGATACTGAATCATTCATAATGGCTATAGAATTAGTCACAGTAAATACTGAATAATTCATAGTGGTTATTGAGTAGTTAATAGAGGATACTAAATCAGTTATATTAGATACTAAATAATTCATACTAGATAATGAGAAAATGGCATTGCTCAGCTAATTGATATATACTATTACCATGCCATATACCACCATAATTAGTGCCAATGTCCCCAAATCAACATCATTTATGTATCTTCATGCTTCTAATAACTAGCCTTGGAACTTGGAACTATATGTACATTACATGCAGCGTGGCTGCAGTCTGGCAGGAGGCTGCAGGAGCTGTGGGATGTTCATCAGGGAGGAGACGGCTGAGCTGACAGCGCTTTGGCACGGCCGGCCAGAGGGATGATAATCAGGGAGAAACGCTACTTTCTGCCCAATACCAGCCGGCCGGGGACGTATTGATTTTCACTGCGCGAGGAAAAATGAAGAAAGGAGAGAGGGAGAAAAAGGAGCAGTGCCAAGCGAGATGTATTGTGGGGATTAGAGCAGAAAGAAAATTGAATTAGAATACAAATAAAAGAATTATGTATGTTTGACAGTGTAGTTCAGGACTGTGCCATTATATAATGAGCTCTATATTTCTTGGTATATACGGTTTGTGGGTGTATGTGTGCGCGTCTAGAAAAGAACAGAAATGACAACTGCTTGTGACGGCGTCAAGCTGACAGCTGTGCAGGGCCCTCTGGGCAACACCGAAATATATGTGTCAGACACACACAAACACCTGCACCAAGCATGAAAAGTGGCGCTATGGTGTTGCTCAATTGAAACGCGAGCCTCTACTGAACTCCCACTATGCTCGTCTTTTATACATTCACTTATTCACACTCAACACACTCAGACTTGAGGATAAATACGTCGATAAATCAAACTCAAAACACTTTCGCTCCAGATGTAGCCGAGCAGCCAAGTCACGTGGTGTCTAAATTTTACTTCCTTGGTTCAGTGCTGGCCAACCAAAAACTAGACGTCAACAGTCACCCAAATCCTTTCTATAAATGAATCCCCAAAATGATCCTCAACCTGCTCAACAGCCAGGACTTCGTTAAAGAAGCAATGTCCTCTCAGTCTCATTTTGTTGTGGCAGGTAATATACCATTCAAACTGCACTCACAGACTCAAAGACTTGGATGCCCTAGACGCACAAACAGTTTAGATCTTTAGGCCAGTCTGTAGCTCATTCACTTAACCATTTACCATTCACAAATTACAATTATAAGTATATGCCATATACTCAGGCACAACCTTCGCTTCCATCAATGGCTCTTTGGTTTGCACTGTTGATTCACTCAAGAGCACCACTACATACAGGGATCTGAAGTGGGAGAGGAACATGGTCTCCACAGCCAAGAAAGCACAGCAAAGAACATTCTTTCTGAGACAGCAGAAGAAATTCGACCTGCTGCAGGCCCTGATGATTTAGTTATACACAGCGATCATCGAGTCCATCCTCACATCATCTACACGCATCTGGTTGTTTCCTCCACCTCACAAGAACAAGTCAAACTCCGGTACATAATCAGGACAGTAGAGTTTCATTGGATGTAGTCTGTCAGCACTTCAGGACAACTATTGCGTGCTGCCAAAATTACAGCTGACCCCCTTCATTGTTGGACATCACCTCTTCCAGATACTTCCCTCTGGTAGAAGACTCAGGACCATCAAAACCAGCAAAACAAGACATGCTAACAGCTTCTCACCCAGAGCTGTAGCACTCATTAACCACAGGAGACATCTTGCACTTTAAACTTGCCGTATTACAGTAACTGCTCTGTAATATATTCCAACTGTACATAATCCAGATGTTAAAGCTTCCTCAGTTTCCTCTGTAGTATTCTGTATATAATATACATCTACTCACATACACCTTTAGCAAGGCACTTTTGCGGCACCTACAAACAACCACAATATTCCACAATATGTTTACCCTCCAATGGCATCTTAAACTGTAAATCAAATACAGTACTGAGTTGCTTGTTTCCAGTTCTACACGCATCTACTCAGAGCTGTATTTTTCATTTTATGATCGTTTTTCATGATTATGACTGTTTTTTTTTCTTTGAGATATGGTAGTCGGAATTTTCCTTTTGACCCAGATTTAAACAATTTATCCATTTCACATTTAGCCAGACCAATGTTTAATTAGGCTAAAAATAAATATTTATAATATTACATTTGGTTAAACTTCTATATTGAAACACATTATTGCAGTTTTTTAAAAAACCCATCATCCAACAGTCCCCTAGTAGTACCAGTATGGCCCAATGGGGGTCTGTGAAAATCACTGAAGTAGGCTATCCAATGGTAAGATGAACTGTTACTCACCTGTTGTCATAATGTTGTCTAGTTTCAGTAATTGAGTACATGTGTGTGTGTTGGATGTAGGCTAGTAGATTCCACACAAGGCAAACCTAGCAGCAAGTGGAATACGTCTGTACCAATGCAAAGCAGGTTAGCCTCCTAGCACCAACACCACCAACCACTCATAGTTGTTACCCTCAGCTTCTCACCTTCTTTTGCCCGCTTGTCTGCTTGGCCTGCATGCCGATGTGGTTCAGGACACTGCATGACTCTTTGTGAACTATGTACATGAACATAACTTTACCATGAAGCTGAACACTGTAGGCAGTTACTTAAGACAACAGGGGTAGTGACGAATTCCATCGCTCTCACAGAATCCAATTTTTGTGCGCACATCTTGCATCTTTACATACTGTAGATGCTCCATTACGTTCATGTTTTCCATTGTTTCAAATTGCATTTGTACATCATCAGTTAAAAAAATGAAGATATACAGTTATTTAGGAGGGAAACAATCCGTGGCATCCATACACCTGCCTGACACCTGTCGTCTACAATAGCTGCCTGCAGCATTGTTACACTGTGACGTTTTTAATTAGTGTGTCCTGAACCACATTGACAAGTCTGCACAACTTTAATGCAGAGCTGGATGCAGTTTGATTGGGTTAAAAGCCGTTTCTGCAGAAAAGATTTGAGTGACTATTGGCTTTTAGTGTTCGTTAGCTAGACTAGCCTTGTATCTACACTAAAGAAGACCTCCTGTCGTCTGACATAAACTGTCCTTGAGTCTTCATTCTCTGGTATTTCATTTTTCTCCTAAGGTTTTTTTTGTGAATTCGCTGTCACTTTTTTTTTTCCCCTTTAGAATCAAACAGGCTGTACCTTTGTTTCTTTGCCCTTAAGACTGATGTAAATCCCCTATTCTTATAGGCTATATTGTATTGTGACTCAGTTAAGTAGTTTTCTAACATACCTTATCACTTCAGTGTGAATGGGTGGGGCTAAACTGCTGTAGGGTGGTCATTTGGGAATGGGTTCTTGGTTGTGGCACTGCAACCGCAGTGAATTCCATATATACACTGGATAGACAGTCCAGGGTCTGAAGGGTGCAAGGGCCATTGCAATACATTATTCAATGGTCATGCCTGTGGTTTGAAGTCTTCGCGTAGGTAGTCTTCAAAGATCATCATCAGTGAGCCATGATTTAGAGCTCGGTCGGTTTAAAACAGCGAGTGTTTCCAAGTTGCCAAGGTGTTCTCTGGCTCAAGGGTTGAAAGAAGCTTGACCTGAATTTCAAAACAAGTCAAATAGCATAAAATGCTCAGATCAGGCCTGTGGTTATAAGCCGTGAGTGTGTGAACAAACCATAAAACGGAATCGACATAATCTAATCCAGACCCAGATAAGAAGATAAACCTATCTAATGACCTCCAGAGCTCCATAATAAGGATAAGGCTGAATAAGGCTGGAATCTTTCACAGTGCATTGGCTACTCCGAAAATCAGCATGCCCGTGGTGGCATCTAAAGACGTATCGATTCTCAAATCACTCTGATCTGGTCATAACGATGTTAAAACGAAGTTTGACAAAGAGCTGTGAACTTTGAGTGGGTGCGCTGCTTATGTTGCCAGTGCTAGTGCGGAAATATTAAACCCAAAAGGACAGAAAACACAACCTGAAATTTTGCCTCCATCCGCCCTAAGAACGAGTCTGCCCAAACTAAAAAGTTCCACAAAGACAGCGTGGGCTCAGCACTGTATAAATAATTGAAGGAATTAATAAATAAATATTTTTATTTATACAGTATCTTCAGCTCAGTGCTCAGAGTTCTGTTTCAAATGCTCTCCTCTGAACCCTCATGACGGCCGGTTACAGAGTTTTGCAGTAACATTTAACTTATTGCAGATAATAAGGAAGAAGAAATTCTATAAACAACACTGTGTTCTTACTGATGCTAGTGCATTATTGTGTTATGAAGAGCCTTTGGTAACACTTTCTATGAATCAGGTATCTACAATGCATTATAAGCACCTTCGTAAAGATCTTTATAAAGTCCTTTTAATGCTTCAAAATACTTCACATAAGTCTTTTAAACTGGGCATAAACATTCATAATAACACAAACTGTTATAACACAACAGCACATACAGTGACATAGTGCATTACAATCCATATATTTTACCTGTCATTAACATTATCGGAGAAAACAGTATATTTAAGCTGAATAACTAATTATTGAGCTCATTTGCACAATGCTTTATAAGCATCCACAGTGAGGCCGATCTCGAACGTTCCTCAGTATCCTCAAAATGAAACTGATTTTGTAGGTGTACACAAACTCTAATAAACACTTACAAGCCTTCTTTACAGACTTTAAGCGAAGCGATGTCATCAGTCAGCTCTATGAATTAACGCATTATGTGAATGAATGTATTAAGCTTTATGATACGGGTCTACAATAATGTCAAGAACAGGAAAAATCTATACATACATTAACACATTATATCTCTTTGCGCTATGAAACCTTGTAATACTTAATGTCAAGTCAAGTAGTTTTTTATTGTCATTTCAACCATATACAGTGGTGTACAGTACACAGTGAAACGAAACAGCGTTCCTCCAGGACCAAGGTGCTACACAGAACAATAAATACAATAAATACAATAGATTTAATAGATATAATGTTATACGAGTTTATGTGTGTGATTATAAACATTTATGTACCGTTAATAAAGGCTTATGTCAAGCATTATTAAAACATTATGAATGCTTTACAGATCTTTATGAATGCACTTACAAAGCAAACTTTTTTTTATCTGGTTTAAACATTTGAAAGGGCTTTTCAAGGTAGATTTGACTTGGAATCAGAATAAGGACCAGCTTTATTTTGATGTTTATGCATTAAAATGACTTAATTTACCCCTGAATCACAGATCAATTCATATTTTTTTTGTTATTGTGGTCCCCCTACAGTTGTGGAGCATATGTCACTCAACAAATGAGCTGAAAGCCTGCACAGGTGAGTCGGTTTTTACAGAATCAGAATTTGGTAAAACACTAGCAAAGACAACAGCGTAAGGGAAATAACCATGCAATCTTCCAAAGTAGGGTAAAATTACAGGGTTTTATTACAGAAGAACTTTCATGGCCTATTTGGTGTGAGATACGTTTGAGCTGTTGTGAGAAACTGATTTCTTAGCATGCTCGCCTGAGACGGGACTAAGATTTGATGACTGTTGGCATCTGGAAAAGCTACAAAACTCCACGTGACAGGGATGACACAGATGTGGTTACAGCCTACATCACAACCTTTTACAAATAACATCGACACGGATGAGCCACTGGATTTACACTGTTTTCCCTTTAGCTGCGAGACTGTCTGGAATGGCTTCAGCCTCTTGCCACCAAATAAAAACCAGTCTGAGATTTAATCTGGTCTCTTGCTCAGGCACTCTCTCCTTTTCTCTTCCTTGCTTCCTCCAAAGTCGTCTTCTTCAGCCTCTTCTGACGTCCACACTGGGAATACTGAGCTAGCTTCTTATAGCGCTACAGCAGGTATTCCGGGCTCGGAGTGGCAATGACAGAAACTGTCAGCGTACCATCAATATTCACTGTCCATTTTTTCGGCTATAACTGTGGGGACAGTCACTCATTTAATGTTTTGGCCATTTATTCTGACCTTTCTGTTCTGAATTGGCCACTTTAAGGGCAATTATGTAGTTCCAGGGAACAAAGTGTACTGAAATGTACAGTACACTGGGAACACACATACTGGAAAAGTCTGCTTTAAAAAGGCTAATAAGGTTTGAGAACTGCCTGGGTCCTAATGTTCGAATGATTGAAGAGTCCAACACACTCAATGTACAAACATACATGTGAAGGACTGATAAACATTAGTAAGGTTGATAGCTCAGTTGTGTGTGCTAGGTTAGCTTTCGCTTGGTTGTTAGCCTTTGCACATTGAGTCAAATGACTGTGAGAATTACAGGTCTGTTGAGGCTGCGTGAACAAGACCAGATACTTCAGTCTTTTGATTGGTGGGGATAACGCTTATGTAAGCTTCATCCAAGAAGACTAAGACTGCTCAGTTTACAGCAAAAGAGGAAACGTCTGATGAAATACATAATTCGTTTAGAGGACATTGGAAAGTTAGTCAGTGGCCATATATTGTACTGCGTTCCCTGGAGAGCAAGATTAACCTACTTAGAAAAAAAAATCACTGACTTTATAAAGCTAAGAAACATCAACAACGGACTCCAGCAATTAGGTCTATGGTACACAAAAAAACTAGCCAAGCATATCATGAGTGTCTACTGATTGGTTCCTACATTAACGTTAGTCAGTGTAAACAGATGCTTTTTGGGTCTTTTCTTCTGGTCCATTCAACATGAAATTTGCACACCAAGTAAAGGTCAACAGGTGCTTTCAAAATATGCCAAAACCTGAAAAACGGTTAGAGCAATATGTATTCATGGTTATAAGAACTCAAAGTCCATTACAGACGCAATAAAAGCAGTTTTCTCACGATAGAGGTTTCCTTATGATAAAACAGATAAGTACACCTAACTTGCTTTTGAAAAACATCAGAACGGTTATCTGTGCTGGAGCTGTTTTTCCAATGATTTCCAACATACCTAGCAAAGAGAGATAGAGAGCGCGAGAGAGAAAGCAATAAGCTGAAATATGGATAAGGCAGGCGATGTAGATGGTGACAGCTGGTTAGTAAATTGGTCAGGCTGAGCGTGGGGATAGTCAGAGCAGGCAGAACAAACGTGAACAGCCATTCCGTTTTACACTTCTGCGACAAGATCAATGCTTAATTTAGCAATCTCGCCATAGAGGGAAGATTTCCTGAGAAACTGACACCACGAGACGTGTTGGTGTTAATAAATTGGATACATATCAAGCCTGAGGAGCGTGTGGGACTTCGCGCGTATGTGTGTAAATGTGTGTTTTAAGTAAGTTTTTTTTTTCTTTCCTCCTTGAGTGAAATTCAAAACGCTCTAGCAATCAGTTGATGAATGTCACAGCCAATTCCGTATGTGAAAGCCCAACACATCTCTACAGAAGGTGATAAAAAACAAATGGCAACTTTCCACATCAGTAAAAAGAGAAAACAATGTTGTTGTTTTTTTTTTTTTGCGCCGTTATCACATACTGCAGCGACTCCAATTTGGCCCAGTTGTACTATGAAAATTCCCTCGACATTTCACTGACGCTAAACACACAAACATGATGCTTTATACGGCCCTACGCTGAACTCCAAAATTTGGGAACATCTTCGGAACTGTCCAATACACATACAGTACCAACACCTTGATTGTGGTACTGAGTCTTATAAACCAAAATGTGGGTGTGGCTTAAGGGGGATGTGAGAGTGATGAGCTGAAAGTGTCGGCGTAAAAGAGAACTATTAGAATTGCTCCTTATTAGCAGCACATGCACGAGCGCTTAGTGGTTAGTCACAGAACTAGAAAGCTATGGAAAGCTAGAGGGGGAGTTAACAAAGACTGATGGACTCCCACTAATGGTAAACACAAACACGGTTGTGGCATTGACTAACAGACAATACATTTCTTGCTTAGCAACACGCATTTAATCTAACAAAACAAGACATCAAGTATTACAATACAGGCAGGTGCAGAAGAAGCACTGACATTAATTGCATGCATACAGGATGTCGTTTAGACAGCTAATCAGCACTGGATGCTAAAGCTGATCACTTAAGTACTGAAATTTTATATTAAAGGTCAGAATTCTAGGATGCTTGCTAGCATTTCAGTAAGTAATTCAGTCAGTACTGCATAACAGTATTACACTTCCATGCCCAGACCTGCACTTTACTGTCTCATGGCAGTAAAGCATTTGATTTTAGCTCTTACTTTACAAGCAAGTAAAAAAAAAAAAACTGGCTGCAAAGCTTCTGTGAGCATAAAATAATGCTAATCCTTTGGGTGTATTTAGCCTCAACACTCATGCCTCACATTCAACATGTGTGTTCCTTGGTATGAAGAACAGATTTACACTAAACAATGATCGGATCGTGAAGGACATTCACGTCCATCTTCTTAGCTCATCAATTTATCATTTGAACACAGCAGCTGACCTTTACACGTATGTGAAAATTTCATGAGGATGACATTTATATGCTCCAATATCACTTGGAATGAAATCTCTTTACATGTAAAGTCCCAGTTTTGGAGATAGATCTTTTTATTAGGACAGCGGAAACGTTGAACCCCTCTTAGCCCAAAGGTGGTTATAATATGTCCAAGGCTTGAGTACTCACATCACGACAAGGAGATAATATAGGTGGTATATGGCATTTCTGCCAATCCAAGAATAAAAGGCAATACAATTTTCCGTTACTGTTTTAAACAACAAACACACCCCATTTGTAAGGTGATTTTATTTTTACAGTTCTTCAATTTTGACAGAACATCTTATTTACTTTATGTACTAACTAAGGTTCAATTCTAACATTAAGTTAACACAGCGATTAGGGCTGTGTATGATGAGGAATTAGGATTTAATATATTGCGACACTGTAAGCAAGGTGATACACTGCGATTTTAGGAAAACTGTCATAGTATAAAAATATTGACTAGCCAGCTAGGTTTGCTAATGCTAACAGTGCTAATGTTAACTTGCACAAGTTGTTTATGTTGAAGTGGAGGAGTGTAATGGCTGAAGACTACAGCACTGCTGTCTACCGGTTGGTGGTACACACAAAATGAACCACTGTCTGACACCAATCTGTGCATAAAGTAACCTACTGATTAAAATTGATACAGTATTACAAAATACAACACTGTGATACTCAAGCGTGTGTGTGTGTGTGTGTGTGTGTGTGTGTGTGTGTGTGTGTGTGTGTTCAGGAATACTGAACATTTGAACATTACAAGACATTACAAGTTTACAGACAGTATAAAACTATATTGGGCTGCATTTTAAGATAAACTTAATACCGTTGCTTACGGTGGCCGAGAAAGCCCAACGCACTCCAAGTTAAAAACGCGCTGCAAAGTCTCAAAACACAAGCATCAAAATGAGACCGCTTGCAAACCATTAACCGAACGCGCTGCAAACACTAAAAACACATGCAACTTCCAAAACACATGCAGAAAGCCTCAAAACACAACGGAAGTGTTTCTGAGGGACACTGAAAGTGGACGGACCCGGACCTGGACGTAGAGCCGAGACAGCCCCAGTTCCAGCAAAAGTAAGTTTTATGTGTTTATTAATGAATGTTCAGTCGGGTTATTGGCCAGGTTCTTGTGTTAACTTAATAAACAGTTAAACCTTAATTTTAGCCACTCGGTCTGCATTGTTTAAGGTGGAACGAAATGTAAACACGAGAAACTGGCCAATAAACCGAATGAATATTCATTAATAAACAGATAAACTTTTCTTTCAGTCACTCGGTGTGCATTGTTTAAGGTGGAACGAAATATAAACACAAAAACCTGGCCAATAACCCGATTGAAAATTCCCGAGTCCGTCCACTTTCAGTGTCCCTCGGAAACACTTCCGTTGTGTTTTGAGGCTTTCTGCATGTGTTTTGGAAGTTGCATGTGTTTTCAGTGTTTGCAGCGCGTTTGAGACTTTGCAGCACGTTCGGTTAATGGTTTGCAAGCGGTCTCATTTTGATGCTTGTGTTTTCAGATCTTGCAGAGCGTTTGGCTAATGTTGTACAAGTCGTGTCATTTTGATGCTTGTGTTTTGAAGCGCGTTTTTAACTTGCAGTGCGTTGGGCTTTCTCGGCCACCGTAGTTGCTGGCTCAAAAAGAACAAGTATCTCCAACATGGCAACTTTGCAGGAGCGGGCAAAAACCTATTTTAACTTTAATGTAAAGTCTTTGGAACTTGGACTTTTTTCCAAGCAATTTTGAACCATTTCTGTTGCTCCATTCATTATGAAATAAAATAGCAGCTGCTGTGTTCAAATGATGCATAAAAGTAAAAACCAAAAAAATATATAGACAAATATAATATTACACAGCATTAGTGTGTGAACCTATAGAAGTGTTTGTCTTAGCTGTAGGGGCATTAAATCATTACGTAAGTAATGATCTTGATTCTCACCATAAGAAATATGATAAATACTGGATCTGATTATGCGCTGTGCCTCCTTGTAGTTGACATTACAATCAATTTCTGGAATTTTATTTCCTTAAAAATCTTCTGATCACTAAGGCCCTCCGATGCACCTTAAATGCTGGTTCACTGGCTTTTCCCTACTAAACATTCCCACGTGCGATACGCGGCCCCCGCAAAGACGCCACCGACTATATTAAAAATCTAATAAAAGCGCTCGTACCGGTGGATTTCTTCCAGAGCATTGCCTAATTCCTCTTTCTCCTCTCCAATGTTCCACCATAACCTCGAGTCAAAATATTCATCTACAAGATGACTTTGACAGACACAGCGGGGGTCAATTTTGCATTCATTCATTTCGCTGACAGCGATCGCCCACACGTTCTCTGATTCATGTTTTCATCTCGCAGATTGACTGGCTGGCGGCGCAAGTGACCTGAAAGCATTTTATTAGACTGATGATGTGACCCATTCTGGTCTCTCTCTCTCTCTCTGCATGCCGTTTTAACCCCCTAGCTGGAGCTCCCCTTGAGTCGTCCCAGTACAGATCTATTTTTCCTCATCTTTTTCTTTTTTTTTCAGTCCATATTTCCAGTTATCCCCATGTACTGCATTTTACTTTTCAATATATTCCAGACAGCTCGCTGTAACAAGGCTAAAAGCTGCTCTGCTGTATTCTGACAATATTCTTCATGCTCGCTAAATTCCACATGAATTACTTTTTTGATCAAAAACACCCACATAACATTTTCAGCATTTTTTCACAGTGGAGATAAAATTAAAGCTAGATCTGCTTCTTTTGGAGATAATTTTTTGTTCTCCAGTAGAGCTGATGGAATGTACACTTATCATCAAAAGAATAGCTGCACCCAGAAGGAAGTGTGGGATTGCAGTGCTATTGGGAAGGAAGATAAAGGTCACCAGGAACAATAAATGATGATACATTTAGACTGATATGGACAATATTTATTGAGCTACACAAACAGAAATAGTGTCTCTCAGAGTGGGGTTGGGCCGTCATGTTTACTAATGCAACATGCCAGACGTCTCGGCATGGAGTTGTAGAGGCTCCTAATGGTGTCCTGTGATAATCCATCCCATGCAGCTTGAATATTCTCACACAGTNTTCTCTCTTCACTCTCCATCACTTTCTCTCTCTTCTCCACTACCCCATCTTTTCTCTTTCTCCCTCTCTCTCCCCCACCTTCTCTCTTTCTCTCTTCATTCTCTCTCCCCCTCCTCATTTTCTCTCCCTCGCCCATACTACCCCAACCACTCTTTCTCTCTTCACTCTCCATCACTTTCTCTCTCTTCTCCACTACCCCATCTTTTCTCTTTCTCCCTCTCTCTCCCCCACCTTCTCTCTTTCTCTCTTCATTCTCTCTCCCCCTCCTCATTTTCTCTCCCTCGCCCATACTACCCCAACCACTCTTTCTCTCTTCACTCTCCATCACTTTCTCTCTCTTCTCCACTACCCCATCTTTTCTCTTTCTCCCTCTCTCTCCCCCACCTTCTCTCTTTCTCTCTTCATTCTCTCTCCCCCTCCTCATTTTCTCTCCCTCGCCCATACTACCCCAACCACTCTTTCTCTCTTCACTCTCCATCACTTTCTCTCTCTTCTCCACTACCCCATCTTTTCTCTTTCTCCCTCTCTCTCCCCCACCTTCTCTCTTTCTCTCTTCATTCTCTCTCCCCCTCCTCATTTTCTCTCCCTCGCCCATACTACCCCAACCACTCTTTCTCTCTTCACTCTCCATCACTTTCTCTCTCTTCTCCACTACCCCATCTTTTCTCTTTCTCCCTCTCTCTCCCCCACCTTCTCTCTTTCTCTCTTCATTCTCTCTCCCCCTCCTCATTTTCTCTCCCTCGCCCATACTACCCCAACCACTCTTTCTCTCTTCACTCTCCATCACTTTCTCTCTCTTCTCCACTACCCCATCTTTTCTCTTTCTCCCTCTCTCTCCCCCACCTTCTCTCTTTCTCTCTTCATTCTCTCTCCCCCTCCTCATTTTCTCTCCCTCGCCCATACTACCCCAACCACTCTTTCTCTCTTCACTCTCCATCACTTTCTCTCTCTTCTCCACTACCCCATCTTTTCTCTTTCTCCCTCTCTCTCCCCCACCTTCTCTCTTTCTCTCTTCATTCTCTCTCCCCCTCCTCATTTTCTCTCCCTCGCCCATACTACCCCAACCACTCTTTCTCTCTTCACTCTCCATCACTTTCTCTCTCTTCTCCACTACCCCATCTTTTCTCTTTCTCCCTCTCTCTCCCCCACCTTCTCTCTTTCTCTCTTCATTCTCTCTCCCCCTCCTCATTTTCTCTCCCTCGCCCATACTACCCCAACCACTCTTTCTCTCTTCACTCTCCATCACTTTCTCTCTCTTCTCCACTACCCCATCTTTTCTCTTTCTCCCTCTCTCTCCCCCACCTTCTCTCTTTCTCTCTTCATTCTCTCTCCCCCTCCTCATTTTCTCTCCCTCGCCCATACTACCCCAACCACTCTTTCTCTCTTCACTCTCCATCACTTTCTCTCTCTTCTCCACTACCCCATCTTTTCTCTTTCTCCCTCTCTCTCCCCCACCTTCTCTCTTTCTCTCTTCATTCTCTCTCCCCCTCCTCATTTTCTCTCCCTCGCCCATACTACCCCAACCACTCTTTCTCTCTTCACTCTCCATCACTTTCTCTCTCTTCTCCACTACCCCATCTTTTCTCTTTCTCCCTCTCTCTCCCCCACCTTCTCTCTTTCTCTCTTCATTCTCTCTCCCCCTCCTCATTTTCTCTCCCTCGCCCATACTACCCCAACCACTCTTTCTCTCTTCACTCTCCATCACTTTCTCTCTCTTCTCCACTACCCCATCTTTTCTCTTTCTCCCTCTCTCTCCCCCACCTTCTCTCTTTCTCTCTTCATTCTCTCTCCCCCTCCTCATTTTCTCTCCCTCGCCCATACTACCCCAACCACTCTTTCTCTCTTCACTCTCCATCACTTTCTCTCTCTTCTCCACTACCCCATCTTTTCTCTTTCTCCCTCTCTCTCCCCCACCTTCTCTCTTTCTCTCTTCATTCTCTCTCCCCCTCCTCATTTTCTCTCCCTCGCCCATACTACCCCAACCACTCTTTCTCTCTTCACTCTCCATCACTTTCTCTCTCTTCTCCACTACCCCATCTTTTCTCTTTCTCCCTCTCTCTCCCCCACCTTCTCTCTTTCTCTCTTCATTCTCTCTCCCCCTCCTCATTTTCTCTCCCTCGCCCATACTACCCCAACCACTCTTTCTCTCTTCACTCTCCATCACTTTCTCTCTCTTCTCCACTACCCCATCTTTTCTCTTTCTCCCTCTCTCTCCCCCACCTTCTCTCTTTCTCTCTTCATTCTCTCTCCCCCTCCTCATTTTCTCTCCCTCGCCCATACTACCCCAACCACTCTTTCTCTCTTCACTCTCCATCACTTTCTCTCTCTTCTCCACTACCCCATCTTTTCTCTTTCTCCCTCTCTCTCCCCCACCTTCTCTCTTTCTCTCTTCATTCTCTCTCCCCCTCCTCATTTTCTCTCCCTCGCCCATACTACCCCAACCACTCTTTCTCTCTTCACTCTCCATCACTTTCTCTCTCTTCTCCACTACCCCATCTTTTCTCTTTCTCCCTCTCTCTCCCCCACCTTCTCTCTTTCTCTCTTCATTCTCTCTCCCCCTCCTCATTTTCTCTCCCTCGCCCATACTACCCCAACCACTCTTTCTCTCTTCACTCTCCATCACTTTCTCTCTCTTCTCCACTACCCCATCTTTTCTCTTTCTCCCTCTCTCTCCCCCACCTTCTCTCTTTCTCTCTTCATTCTCTCTCCCCCTCCTCATTTTCTCTCCCTCGCCCATACTACCCCAACCACTCTTTCTCTCTTCACTCTCCATCACTTTCTCTCTCTTCTCCACTACCCCATCTTTTCTCTTTCTCCCTCTCTCTCCCCCACCTTCTCTCTTTCTCTCTTCATTCTCTCTCCCCCTCCTCATTTTCTCTCCCTCGCCCATACTACCCCAACCACTCTTTCTCTCTTCACTCTCCATCACTTTCTCTCTCTTCTCCACTACCCCATCTTTTCTCTTTCTCCCTCTCTCTCCCCCACCTTCTCTCTTTCTCTCTTCATTCTCTCTCCCCCTCCTCATTTTCTCTCCCTCGCCCATACTACCCCAACCACTCTTTCTCTCTTCACTCTCCATCACTTTCTCTCTCTTCTCCACTACCCCATCTTTTCTCTTTCTCCCTCTCTCTCCCCCACCTTCTCTCTTTCTCTCTTCATTCTCTCTCCCCCTCCTCATTTTCTCTCCCTCGCCCATACTACCCCAACCACTCTTTCTCTCTTCACTCTCCATCACTTTCTCTCTCTTCTCCACTACCCCATCTTTTCTCTTTCTCCCTCTCTCTCCCCCACCTTCTCTCTTTCTCTCTTCATTCTCTCTCCCCCTCCTCATTTTCTCTCCCTCGCCCATACTACCCCAACCACTCTTTCTCTCTTCACTCTCCATCACTTTCTCTCTCTTCTCCACTACCCCATCTTTTCTCTTTCTCCCTCTCTCTCCCCCACCTTCTCTCTTTCTCTCTTCATTCTCTCTCCCCCTCCTCATTTTCTCTCCCTCGCCCATACTACCCCAACCACTCTTTCTCTCTTCACTCTCCATCACTTTCTCTCTCTTCTCCACTACCCCATCTTTTCTCTTTCTCCCTCTCTCTCCCCCACCTTCTCTCTTTCTCTCTTCATTCTCTCTCCCCCTCCTCATTTTCTCTCCCTCGCCCATACTACCCCAACCACTCTTTCTCTCTTCACTCTCCATCACTTTCTCTCTCTTCTCCACTACCCCATCTTTTCTCTTTCTCCCTCTCTCTCCCCCACCTTCTCTCTTTCTCTCTTCATTCTCTCTCCCCCTCCTCATTTTCTCTCCCTCGCCCATACTACCCCAACCACTCTTTCTCTCTTCACTCTCCATCACTTTCTCTCTCTTCTCCACTACCCCATCTTTTCTCTTTCTCCCTCTCTCTCCCCCACCTTCTCTCTTTCTCTCTTCATTCTCTCTCCCCCTCCTCATTTTCTCTCCCTCGCCCATACTACCCCAACCACTCTTTCTCTCTTCACTCTCCATCACTTTCTCTCTCTTCTCCACTACCCCATCTTTTCTCTTTCTCCCTCTCTCTCCCCCACCTTCTCTCTTTCTCTCTTCATTCTCTCTCCCCCTCCTCATTTTCTCTCCCTCGCCCATACTACCCCAACCACTCTTTCTCTCTTCACTCTCCATCACTTTCTCTCTCTTCTCCACTACCCCATCTTTTCTCTTTCTCCCTCTCTCTCCCCCACCTTCTCTCTTTCTCTCTTCATTCTCTCTCCCCCTCCTCATTTTCTCTCCCTCGCCCATACTACCCCAACCACTCTTTCTCTCTTCACTCTCCATCACTTTCTCTCTCTTCTCCACTACCCCATCTTTTCTCTTTCTCCCTCTCTCTCCCCCACCTTCTCTCTTTCTCTCTTCATTCTCTCTCCCCCTCCTCATTTTCTCTCCCTCGCCCATACTACCCCAACCACTCTTTCTCTCTTCACTCTCCATCACTTTCTCTCTCTTCTCCACTACCCCATCTTTTCTCTTTCTCCCTCTCTCTCCCCCACCTTCTCTCTTTCTCTCTTCATTCTCTCTCCCCCTCCTCATTTTCTCTCCCTCGCCCATACTACCCCAACCACTCTTTCTCTCTTCACTCTCCATCACTTTCTCTCTCTTCTCCACTACCCCATCTTTTCTCTTTCTCCCTCTCTCTCCCCCACCTTCTCTCTTTCTCTCTTCATTCTCTCTCCCCCTCCTCATTTTCTCTCCCTCGCCCATACTACCCCAACCACTCTTTCTCTCTTCACTCTCCATCACTTTCTCTCTCTTCTCCACTACCCCATCTTTTCTCTTTCTCCCTCTCTCTCCCCCACCTTCTCTCTTTCTCTCTTCATTCTCTCTCCCCCTCCTCATTTTCTCTCCCTCGCCCATACTACCCCAACCACTCTTTCTCTCTTCACTCTCCATCACTTTCTCTCTCTTCTCCACTACCCCATCTTTTCTCTTTCTCCCTCTCTCTCCCCCACCTTCTCTCTTTCTCTCTTCATTCTCTCTCCCCCTCATAACCCTACTCTCTCTCTTTCTCTCTCTCCCTATCCACTCTCTTTCTCTCCTCACACTATTACTCTCTCTCTCCCCCACTACCCCAACCACTCTCTTTGTCTCTTGACTCGCCATCACTTTCTCTCTCTTCCCCACTATCCCACCTTTTCTCTTTCTCTTAATTCTCTCTCCTTCTTAATTCTCTCTCTCTCCCCCACACTACCTCACCCTCTCTCTTTGTCTCTGTTCTCTCTCTCTCTCTCTCTTTGCCCCTCTTCCCCACCCACTCTCTTTCTCTCTTCATTCTCTGTCACTCTCTTTCTCTTCCCCACTACCCTATCTTTTCTCAGATAGTATAAGGTGTTCTGAACTGACTTTACAAAGGAATATACTTTTGCCTTATAAAGTATTACCCATGTTATTAGTAACTGCTTAAGAGAAATTATACAGTTATACAATACACTTTATACAGCTGCTTATGCAGTGTATTCTAAGGTGTTATATATGATACACAACAGCTCATTTATGGTGCATCATGAATACAGGATTCATACGAAGTGTTGCTCAGGTTGATTGTTGTATTTCCCACACAGCCCCAACAGTGAGATCAATCTTCATAAGAACATCACTGCTCTAATATCAGACACTAATACATTCTCGCCAGTCTAATCCCATCACTCTCCGGCAGCATACACGCAATGTCATTTTATGTGTTTTGGCATTGCAGCTTGTAGGTGTAAATCATGGAAGCTCATATCACAATGAGAATAAAAATATGAATATTTGATTATTTGTATTGTCACTTTGTACTAACTTGCCTTTGTTATTGATTTAAGGCAGTTTTTGTATGGAGGGTATCAGTAATAACTTATGATCTAAGAGCTTAAACATCCTAGTCACATCGCTGACCATGATAGTTCAAAACGAAACATTTGATAAACATTATTAAAATATGTAGTTATTATTTTGTGTATTCTGGTCATTTAATTGTGGGTAAAAACATTGAGTCTCGGGTTGCTATACACTTCAGGCTCAATACTCCTCTTGCATAATCGGCAGTCATGTATGACTGTACCATAGGACGCATGAAAAACAAAGCCCTATTTTTAACGCTTAACCCGCAGTTGTCACAAAGGACACACAGAGCACATGCACAATGACACACAAAGACAAATCCCTGCAGTGGAAATAACTGGAATTTTCACTAATTAATACTGCAGAAAAGAGGCATTAGTGAAATTAATTAGACGATTTTAGAGAACACACCGCGGCCCGGGCGGTATTAACGACTGCCCCCAAAATAGGAAATTAATTAACAGTGTCAGATGGGCCGAAATATCCTGACTGACACACAACTATTCTTAAACTTTTCTCTCGGCGGGGCTTAGTGACAGGGGGCCAGCGGAGACCGGCATTATCACGCTCTCCACACGCTGACCGCAGCCCACGCTACAGCATGACCACCACGGCTGAAGGAAGATAAACCAGTGTGAGGGTTCCCGCTCTGGCTTTTATTCTGGCAGAAAAATGGTTTTAATTACAGAGGTGTTCAGTGGTGTGTATGGATTCGACAGGAATAAACACAACCTGTCCAAAAGTATTCAGACACACCTACTACTTAGTGAATACAGCCTCTTTAAGGTGCACTCACTGCCATCACAGGTGTTTCCATAGAAAGGCATTTCCCAACAGAACGAGCCTAAGGTCACCATGCCTAAACGCAAGCATTAGGCAGAGGGGCATAAAGACCCCCAGCATTGGGCCGTGGAACTGCGTTCACTGCTGTGCCCATTTCCTTTCTTCAGTGAGGTCTTCTTGGCAGCTACACATCCGTTCAAACCTATAGTGTTGAGTCGTCTTCTCACAGCGGAAAGATGGACAGAAACACCTGTGGATGTTTTCAGACCTTAAGCAAGAATGGAGCTCGGTTTTCTCCTCATTTTCAAATATTAAAAGTGGGCACAGTTTTGGTGGTCTACCAGGTCTTGTAGGTGGTTGATAGGAGCTTGTAATCATTTTTGAAAGCTCCTCATCATCATGTATTTTCTTTTGACTTATTCTTTTCTTACACGGCATATCTAATATCATTTCTGTACCTAATACAATAAGAAATATCTCCTGAAAAGGGAATACCTTACACTTAATCACTACTATGACTGAAGGATAAATCAAGGGGGGTCTCTGACTTTTGCACAGTAAAGAATAGCTACAGAAACTACAGTTCTACAATAACGGCAGTCATGTCAACATAAACCTGAATCTCAAAGGAATGTTTCCAACAGCTAGTGGAATCCATGCACAAAGAACTGTTCTAAGGAAGAGAGGGAGAGAGAGAGATAGAGAGAGAGAGATAGAGAGAGAGAGAGAGAGAGAGAGAGAGAGAGAGAGAGAGAGAGAGAGAATGTGTGTGTGTGTGGGGGGGGGGGGTTCAGGTAATGTAGTGTCATAAGTAGCTCTCCCTCAGGTTTCACCACATTACTCACACACAACCCATTTATATTCTCCAAGAGAACATTCACACTCTCTCTCTCTCTCTCTTTCTACATCCCTCTCTCAGACTTTAAATCTCTCTATCTAGTTCTCTCTCTCTCTTTCTCTCTCCCTATCCTGGAATTTATCTCCCTGTCTAGTACTCCCTTCTCTCCCAGACTTACTCTCTCTTTTCTCTCGCTGTCTATCTGTCTGTGTCTCTCTCTCTCTCTCTCTCTCTCTCTCTCTCACTTGTACTCTCTCTCGTACTCTCTCTGTGTTTCTCAGTCTCTCCGTCTCTCACTCTCGTGCTCTCTCTCTGTTTCTCTCTGTCTGTCTTTTCTCAGTCTATCTCCGTTTCACTCTCTCTCATTCTTTTCTCCCCGTCTCTCGCATTCTCTTTCTTTGTTTCTCTATCTGTCTTTTCTTAGTCTCTCTCAGTCTCAGTCTCTCCTGTGTAGTTAAATCCATTCATTGCTCGTCGTGTGTCATGTTCTCATTATGAAAAATGTGTGTCACTTTGGAGAGTCCTCGTCTTATTCTCCAGTCTGCGGGGCCTTATCTATTACTCTCTCTCTCTCTCTCTCTCTCTCTCTCTCTCTCTCTCTGTCTTTCATAAAAAATATGCTACTCAGACATGGACTGATGATAAATGTGTTGCCAGGGGATTATGCCTGGAGGAACGGGTCTGAGGAGAGAGGCAGTGTGACGGAAACTCGAAGAGAGAGACACTGTTCATTCTTTAAACACAACATGCATTCCTTTCCTCATTCATTCATCCATCCATCCATATGTTTCTGTCATATCCTCTTAACAGTCCTCCATCTGCACAACCAGCACAGCATTCATTGTCTTCCAGCAACTCACAGGCCGTGTTTTTCTATGACTTCGTAGCACATCCGAGCAGTTCCCCCTCATATGGGCAGTGACAGGGAGGCGCTAACAAGATTAGCGATTAGCTAACTAGCCAGTAGGACTGAAAAACAGAGAGAGGCAGCCAAGCATGGCCTTCTCCAGCCTAAGGCACTGGCTAGCTCGCTGCAGCCACATCCCCAATGCAATATGGGAACTTCCATAACAGAGGACTTTGTCACTTCTAATTCCCTTCAGGTTAGCAAAGAAGCGTAGAATTAGCAAAGAGGAAGAGAAAATGGGTGATGACTTCTAACCCCAGTCTGAACTCCCCAGCACTACTTTCAGAAGAGCTTTACTATAGTTTGGTCCATCTGAGCAACACTTTCAGGCTTTAAGTCCAGCATTGCTTCTAACATTATTCTGTCTGTTCTAAAAACAACGACAATGACAAAATATCAGTAGTCTTTTGTTAGTCGTTATTGCTCATGCTTATTAAAATAAAACTTTTCATTACAGAAATGTTACAACAATAGCAAATATTAGCACAATTCTAGCATATATTACTTTTGATCCTGAACTTTAGAATGTATTTACTACGCCACTGTAACTTCTGTAACTTTGTAACTTACTGTAGTACTTAACAAATTAAACTGGAGTTAAAATGAATGAAATAAATGAACATCAGTTTGCAGACTTAACTAAAATGGATCTGTTTAATTGTAGTTAAAATGAGGTATTTGGTTTCACCTATCTTTTAAGCAATGTTTGCAGTTGTCTGTGCTTTATTACGTAATGTTTACAGTGTTTACAAGCAATGTTTACAGTTTACACTGCTTTTATGAAGTAATGTTTAGTGTTTACAAGCAATGTTTACAGTTTACACTGCTTTTATGAAGTAATGTTTACAGTGTTTACAAGCAATGTTTACAGTTTACACTGCTTTTATGAAGTAATGTTTAAAGCATTCTAGACATGTTGTAGTGTTAAGTACAGCACTTTTAAAATAACATTTACAGTGTTTTTATGGTTAGCTGTGTTTCTGAAGTAATGCTTATAGTACTTTAACAATGTTTACAGTTTACAATGTTTAAAAATGATTTACAATTTACAGCACTTTTAAAATATTTATTTCTGCAATGTTTACAGTGTTAATAAAGATATGTTGACATTAATTTTTAACTATTATTGTTGTTAAGGCAAAGTTTCCAGGGTATACTGTTTTTAAGTAAAGTTATTACAGCAGTACAGTGTTTTTAACTCGGGTTATACAGTATATTTAGTCATGTTTACAGCTGACAGTGTATCAGCATGGTGGTTTATAAATTTAGAGACATGTATCATTGAGCCTTGTTCTGCATTTGCTAATGTTAGTCCAGGCATTCACAGTTGGCTGTAGTTAACAGACAGTGCTGATCTGGCCAAAATGGACAATGCAAAGCACAATACTGGACCATCAGCAGCAGTCAGAGGTCAGACTGAGTTCATGTCCGGCTGCTGGAACGGGATGCACTTAATGAAGATTAATGGATGCTAGTGGCGGCATTTTCCCTGCAGAATGATGAATTCTGATTAAAGATTAGCGAGTTACAGTATGAGACATGCTAAGACGCTATTCGTCTATTGTATCATATTCGAGTGAAGTAGTTGTCGGGTGTACACCACAGCTTGTCTGTTATATTTATGAACATCTAAGTTATTCATGCTTTTTTATTAACTGTGAATGAACAAATTAAGTTGCGTTTTATTCTTTTTGGCTTGTCTCTCTCCGCCTTTGGTAATTAGAGAAGGGGAAAAAAGGGGCAGTTCTGTGATTGCTTGCCCTCGCTATTGAGCGGGACCGAAAACAAACGACGTTAGAGACACGATTTTGACTACGCAAGCAGGCTGGCCCGCATACAAATACAAACAGCACAAAAAACAATTCAATTTGCCCCTGTCCCTATTAATGACTTCGCACTATCAAATTAACATCTTTATGGCCAATTACCCCCCTAAACCCCGCACTCCGTCTACCATCGCCTCTCTTCCTCCCAAAGACGCAATTTAATTAAATTCAAACCGCTTTATTGCTCTCTAATGCTGAGGAAATTCATGAAGAAAACTAAAGGTCATTCTCATGCGCACGCGGAGAGGCAACAGCCATTTATTACATCCGTCATTTTTGTGGTTTTCCACTCAAAAATGAAGTGTCGCATTTCAGGATCTACATTTATTACATTATTAACCCTCAGAAGTCCATGGATAAACAAAAGCATGCTACAATGTGATCTGAATTATTGAATCAGGTGGAAAAACTGTGTTGAAAGTGCAGATTCTAAAACCTTAACCCATACCACATCTGTGTTTCTACAGTTAGCCATTTTTGGCAAACAGAAATAAGCTGAAAATTCAAAACCTGTTCATTCATAGCATAAACATAATTATCAGTGAAACTATGCAATTGTTCATATGCGCATAGCTATGTCGTAAAAACGTACTCTAAGTGCATCTTGTTCTGTAACTGCGGAAGTAATTTTGCAGTTGTGTAATTATATATAACCCGAGTAGCAAAATGACAATAAACACACATTCAACATAGCAGGTGTCCAGTAATATCCTAAGGGAGTGCACGATTTGTAGCCACAACAAGCAACGACAGAGCGGCAAGCGACATGATAAGCTGAAATTTTCTCAAATTTATTGCAAATTAACTACAACGCAGTGAAGCATCGATCTAACTGATTGGCCCAAACTAAATTGTCAGACCAACTGGGTTGGGGAGTTGTGCGAGGTCCCTAGCCACTGCTCTCTGAACTTTTTTTTTTTTTTTTTTTTTTTTAATTAGAACCTAAAAATATCAAGGAACTCACCCAGAGCAGCAGGCCCCAGCAGGCTGGCCAATAGGAGCATCCGTAGTGCCCACATGGCCCCTCCCCTCACTGCAAGCTGACTGATGCTGATGAAGATGCTCCTTTCTGCTGGACGAGAAAGCGTGGCGTTTGGTCAGTTAGACGGGACTGGACGCAGCCCGAGTTCTGAACTGCTGTGGGCCACCACGCCTTCACCTGCAAACACAAGTACAGAGAAAAACATGAGTACTGACCACAACAATGAAGATCAAACTCTATGTGTTCATAATAATAATAATTCTCAGCTCAAAGCAATTCTGTAAAGAAGACTGGGCCACAGTCTACAGTGATGTAAAAGACTTATTGCAAGTTATCACAAATGTTTGATCGCAGTTGTTACTGCTAAGAGTGGCAAAACTAGTTATTAGTTCAGGGGGGCAATAACTAAGTTTGAAATAAAAATCTTTCGATCCTTCTAAATCTAAACCATCCTTTAAAAGCTGCTTTTCGTGTTCACTCGTGTTGTCTATATCTTATATTGAAATTACCCTGATGGTCTGAAACATTTAAACGTGACAAATTCAGACAAATGGAATAAATCAGGTGAGGGGCAAACACTTTTTCACAGTACTTGATGCATACATAGGCATGTCATGACATAATCCTACATAAAACTTCATAAACGATTATTCCAACTGCTGCCATCTGTTATAAGAGCTACTTTAGCTGGTTTAGATCAAGATTGGCATATGTAAGTCCATTATAGTGACAGGTGACGAAAAGCCATTCACAGTGGAGAAGTACACGCCAGGTGTTCTATGGTAAAACAGCCTCTAAAGAAAACGTCATTCTTCAGATGTTCCAAGGTTCACTGGTGGTTTAGGATAGTAAATTAAATGGCCTTATTTGTGACGTAAACAAGGTGACCCCTGGTTCTCATCACCACCACTGTAAAGAAATCTGAGCCAGCAAGTTTCTCTACAGTGAACCTCATACAACGAACCCCCACCACATTTCACATCAGAACACTCGGAATGACATTAAATTAGGGAGGAATGTTGAAAAATTGGTGACCCTAGATAAATCAATTCCCTAAGCGGCCCTGGTAGCTAACTTAAAGTCCATGTAAATGTAATCTACATTTTTGTCCAGGTAATTCTCCTTTAATGAGGACCTGTCCTGTAGGCCCAACATTTTCCATGTGTTATCCGTGGCAGACGTGGTTGAACAGGCAGCAGACGCAGTACCATCTTTGATTTGGAACAGATTTTAGATTTAACCAGCTGCTTTTTATTTTACTTATAATTGCAATTTTAAAAGATTGAGATTTTTCAATTCGCATGGAATTTAGATCTTAGTACCATCCGGTTTGTGGCAATTTTCCCTGAAAAGAATGCAAGTAAAGCATTCAAAGTCTAAAGCAGTCAAGCACTACAAAACATATGCTTAACAAAAAACAAACAAAACATATTTACAATGCACTGTATTAGGCACCCTGGGCAGATTACATATTGTTGTTTTCCGAAGTGAAAAAAGCAATCCATTTTTTTCTGCAAATCTTAATGCACAGTTCATATTTAATTAACCTAAAAATGCAGAGAAAACAGGAATTGGAGCATGTGTTCTTCATAACACCCCCTTTGGCACATATCACAGTTTGCAAACACTTTTTGTATCCAGCTAGGAGTCTATCTATTCTAGATTGCACAATTTTCACTCGCTTCTAGCTTTGCAACATACTTGTGCCGTCTTGCATGCACAGCATGTTTAAGATCTCCCCACGGGTTTTCAATGATGTTCACGCCAGGGAACTGTGAGGGCCATTCCAATAGCTTCAGCTTGCATTTCTTGAAGTAGTTCATGGTGGATTTTGAGGTAGGTTTCAGATATTTGTCCTGCTGTAGAAGCCAGTCTCTTCATCCTCAGCTTCTTGGCTGAATGCATCCCATTTGCTTCTAGAATTAGATGATATTTAGTGAAATCTGTACTTGCGCCACTGCCTGCCACACAACCCCAAAGTATGAACACAGGACAACGGGTTATGCTGCTCCTTTCTTGTCCCCAAACACATCATCTTAGCCAAAGAGTTAAATTTCCCAGGAGTTATGGTCAGAAGCACTTGATTCTGAAATGTTGTTGTGCATATGTTGTGCATATTCATTTAATGTTAGCATTTGCAAACCTATAGATACAGGTAGTGGAGAATTTTTTTAAACTATGACAGTCTTCCTAAACTTAGATACAAAAAACCATGCTTCAGTATCGCAATATAACCTCATCATCAAAAGAACAGCTGCACAATAGCATACACCCAGAAGGATTGAACCAACAGGAATAAAACTTGGTCGGTAGGATTCGACATCGTGAGGCAGTCACAATTCAGTTAGCAGTTAGCAGTCATCCTGCTAGTGGGAGCTCCATTGGCAGGCGGCTGCCCGACGCAGGACTTCCTTCTGAATAGCACTGCAATCAGACACTTTCTTTCTGGGTGCAACTATTCTTTTGATAATGAGTGTATATTTATATATCGCAATCTACCGAATGACCATCTAATATGCAGCCCTGATGTTTATGCAAAGAACAGCTGAACAATGCACCACCACTGCTGTTCCAGGTCAACTTTTCTTGGTTGTCAAATGGGGGTTTTGCTTTGCATTTCTGGTCAGCACACAAGCAGTTCTTTTCTTGGCCTGACTTCCACAGTTCCCATTATAACAGCCACTTAATTTCAGACAGTGGAAATCATGAGATGGAGGCACTTTGGTATCTGCTTTGTAGGCACCAATTACCTTCACTTTCAGATACTCAGCCAGCTGAGCCTGTGGATGATGTGCATTAGGTTTGAAGAGTTGGGGAATTTATTACACTGTATCACAGGTGACAATTTATAATGACAATTCATGGTCTGCCTAATGTGAACTAATGAGTTAATTTAGGCTCATACGTTAACCAAGTTCTGAGACATAACAACTAGAAGGGGGTCCAAACTTTTCCCCTTTTCCCCCCTTTTTTTCCCCCCTTTTTTAAAACTGTGTGCATAAAAAACTTAACTATTACTACCCATCTCTGGACAATTTCAAAAATGCATTTCATATTAAAATATGCATATTACAAACTATGCATCTAATCCAAAGTCAAGTCATATGAACAATCATATGACACCTTAATACTGAGGTGCCTGTGAGTGTTAAGGAAGGTGATCTATCCCTGAGAAAATGAGATGCAATGCAAAATACAAAATGCACTGAAATTCATACACCAACAATTACACACAATTCTGTAAATTAATTTATTATGACTACTTATTTTACTTTTATTTTATTAAATTCATTCCGGATGTTAATTTATTCTGGATAGCTTAATGTGGGATACAATTGTTACTTAGAATACCATTCTGGGTATTGATATTATAATTTCAATCCAATATTAAGTGTATAGTAACTTCATTATGAATGTTAATTTTATTTAAAAAGATCATTCTGGATTTTAATTGCATTACAACTTAATTCTAGATGCTAATTTTATTTTTTTTGAACATTTTCTACATACTATACATTATATATTATAATTTCATTTCATAATAACCTTATTGTGGATGCTAAATTCATTATAACATAATTCTGGATGTTAATATTATTAGAATCTCACTTTTTATTACAGCCTCATACTAATTAATACACAGCTACAGTTATGTGAGGAATGATGAGTTTCTCACAGGGTACGCTGTTGTGCAGGTTGCCATGCTGGTAGCTTTTCATTAAAAAAAAGAAGAAGAAGAAGAAGAAAAAAAAAATCACACTTAAAGTGTTGATGAGGCACCATGTAATTTCCTAACCTATATAACACAGGAATGCAAAAAGAGAATTCAGCTTTTTTTTTTTTTTATAGAAATAGCTCTGTTTCATGCATTTAAACTGCAACTAAAGCTGCCAGCAGACATGTGCGGAAGTTGGAAATAAAAGTCACTCCACCTTCACATGCATTTAATCACAAACAGGAGGCTGTTGACAAAGGAAAACAGAAGGTATTGATTATCACCTATACAAGCTAAGCACAGTAAACACCTCTTACTGTCATACGGAAATGTGCCTTGGAGCAGCAGACAGACAGGTCGGCAAACAACAGTGACAAATCTATAGCTAAAAATTAAGTGAGTTTATTTAGAGCCAAACGGAAAAATAGCCATAGCATGATTTCTGTCAAATGTGGCCAGCGTGTGGGAAACATGTCACATCAGGGGGGGCCTGTAGCTACATATTTCCCACCAAACATTTCAACACTCCTCTTCTCCACCCTCCTCCTTCCCTCTCCTCTTTCTCCCTCTTCCCTTTCCTTCCTCTCAAATTCCACTCGTGCTGCTCCCTGATGCAAATTCAATGGCTGCAGATTAAAGCTTGCTAAAGACTTCATAATCAGCAGGAACTCATTACTATAAAAGCAGGAAGCCCACTGCAACACAACATCTAATGCTACAAAGAAGGACACAGCCAGACAACGGATAAAGCATATGCTCCACTATGAACACGCTGATTATGCTAAATCTGTCAATATGTCTGTCTGTCTGTCGAGCTATCAATGTTATCTATGGTGGGAATCACCAAAGGCCCCATGATGCAATATAAACACTTAATCACTTAAGCAATATAATACTTCAAGTCTTGATACAATATTACTGGTATTTTAAACGGTTAGTGACATGCTGAATATTGCAATAACATACACTACAATAAATTTATAGCACTTTTTAACTGCAAGTTTTGTTTTACAATAATCTATCTATCTATCTATCTATCTATCTATCTATCTATCTATCTATCTATCTACAAAACATGTCATTTGACCAGACCGTATTCAACATCCACCATATACGCTGTGTGTATATTTCACAATGGACGAACCAAAAGAAATGCCGTGAAATGACCTGGAAAATATGTCGTTCTATTGACATACATTGAAAGTAAAGTAGTTGTTCTCCTTCTCCTGTATGGATATCATTTTGAAGATTAGAGGTTTTGCTCTGACTGCAGCAAAACATGTAGCTTATTGCAATATACTGCTAAACACAAACTTATATGAACCATAACTGAAACAAAGAAGTCACAATCTAAATGTGTTATAAAGTTTCAGTGCATTATTACTGTATTATAACATATAGCTCATGGTGCATAATAGTGGTGCAGAATTTTTTCAAGATTTTGAATTTTAAAGCTATCCTGATCTTTTAACTTACTTTAAAAAAATCACAAATTAGAATAACTTAGCATTACCTAACTGTCAGGTGAAGATCTAACCTCAGCAGTGAAAGGCTAACTCTTACATTGAATGTGAGCAGCAGTGAACCTATTTGTACCCTGTGCTAATGTGAGGCCCTATTAAAAATGAAGAATTCTGCAATATGTTACAGAACATATTGAAAAATAAATAGAGTATAATAAAATTTTACATAACATATAGTGCAATACAGCTGCAGCTTAAGTGTCGCATTACATTTTGTATCATGTTTCTTAGCATCTTGTAGAGGCCACACACTCTGTCCTGCCACAATAATCGCATAACAGCATACAAAGAAGAGAAAGTGCTAAGGATTTAGAAATGTGTTTTGCAGTCCAGCTACCCCCTCCCACCCTGCTATCGTCTGACAGGCCAGTTCTAAATGGTGGGACGAATCAGTAAGCCAGTGTTGCTTCACAATAGCTGGAAAGTGCAAAGAGGATCAGAGAGAAAAGAATTCAGCTGGGAGATCCAAAGGGACATGCCACTGCCGAATCCCTAACGTCAGCTCGTACGTTGGACTTTTTTTTTTTTGTTCGCCTGCTCTGATTCCCTGGCGTCAGCGAGTACGTTGGGCTTTTTTTGTTCGCAGTTTTGCCTCCTGCACCAAAACCATCGCAGACTCTCAAGGAGGTGCAGTTTCCTCTGAATAAACTGCAGACTAAAAATACAGTATATACATATACATATATATATATATATATATATATATNACAAACACAGGCCAACCAAACACGCATCTCTTCACCTCTCCCTCACCGAGTGTGTGAGTGTGTGTAGATGTGTGAGAGGAGGAGTGTACACGTAGAGAGCCAGGAAAAGGAAAGAAGTGAGAGTTTCACAGAGAAGGGAAAAAAGGCGTGTGACATGTTTTCTGGTGCCCTGCAATGGAAGAAGCACTTCACACATGTATACCTGCACAAGCACACCCTGCTACGTGTACAGAGCTGGGTAGGTGATGCGATAGTAGATAGTGTGAGATGTGTCTGAAATTAGTTCTGCTTTCACCATTCTCCTGAGGATTCACACACACACACACACACACACACACACTTCATCTGGGCCCCAATACAATGTATACACACTATATATATATATATATATATATATATATATATATATATATGCGCTAAGCTATATATAAGGATGCATGCAAGAATTGCGCAGCTGGGCCAGATTTGGTGGATGCCTGTCACAGTTCTAAGACAATTTCCTGTAGACCTGTATGACTATTTCAGCTACTTTCTTCACACTATGGTCTTTGGCACAGGCAAATGCAATCACTCCTTTTTGACAATCATTAACATCTGCTTTGAACCCATTTTCCCCACATCAAACGAGACATTCACTGCATTGCACTTCATCGGTGCTGTCAGAACAAAATCAATTTTTGAACATGCCTGCTGCTTTTTATATTGTCTGTAAATTTCAAGATTAACAGGCACCAAAAGAAATGACCCAATGACCCAACATTTGTTCAATTCAAAATATTACAAAAGTGTAATTTAAATGTGATAAAATATAATAAAAAGAATTCAAGGTTGCAGTAAAGGATCTCACAGACCGCAACTGTGTTTCATGGATACTGTGTAAATGGGTTGTGTATTATGGTTATTAATACGCAGCTTATTTTATTTGTATCTTATTTAAGTGAGTTTCTGCAGTTGATTTGAATCAGTAAAGTGCTACTTGAAGACAGTGTTACATTTTTCACCATTACAATTAAATCATAATCACAATATCGCTTATCAGACTTTTTAGAACCACATTATAATTAGCCCCTACAACACAACACACACTCTCTCTCTCTCTCTCTCTCTCTCTCTCTCTCTCCACTGAACAAAACCAAAGTCAGCATTTCTCTCTGAAGTTTGGAAAAGGAACTAAAGCGAAAGTGAGTGAAATACACGTCCAAAACCTCATTAAGGCCTAATGAGCTCTGGACCTGCTTCAGCTCAGCACCAGAACAGAAGACAGAAAAATAAGATGATATAAACACATAGACCATTTATATTTATTTATTTAGTTACTTTAAAATGTATTTATTTTATGGATAAACGACAGAACTTTGCATTAAAGTGTGTCTAGACAGACAGACACACACACACACACACACACACACACACACACACACACACACACACACACACACACACACCCTGACATGCCAACCATTCACACACAGGGGTTATTGGGTAATGCAGAATGATCCACCACCCAAATAATATGTGCTCTGTGGGGGTCCTGTTCATCGAAGAACAAGGTAAAAGGGGGCTAACAAAGTATGCAGTCTGTAATTGTAGAACTACAAAGTGCTCCTATATGGTTAGTGGAGTTGATAAAACAGACAATGAGTGTAGATACAAGGAGATGTACCTCATAACATGCTGAGACTATATTTGTATTATATATGTAATATTGTGTCCCATTTTTCATTACTGGCCAAAGAAAAACAAGCTCCAAAAAGGAGACTTTACTGGAGAAGGCAAAAAATTAATGGTTAGTGTAGATTCATGTAAATATACCTTAATCCAAACTACTGTGGTGCATTTCCATTGGTCCAATCATTAGGACATAAATGTGACTAATAAAGTTATAATATAATTAACAAACAGATTGCCTCATATTACAAATGATGTGATCAAACGTTAGGGCTGATAATTTGACAATAATGTACTGTTAATAGACGATTCCAGTTTCATCAATAAATAGCATCTTCATGTTTCTAAAAGACTGAGTAAAATACAGACTGATATTTAATAAACATTAAATCACAATACTTCCAGCTAACAGTGTCTCATTCATGGTGGAGAGCAGTGGGATCGGTGTGTGAGATAAGTTCAGTGTGTGTTTGGCAGTAAAGTGCAGTTGTGGATCAGACAGCTTCATTACTGCTCACACATCACAGCAAACTTTCTAATCAGCATGTGCTGGCAGTAATTCACCATTCAGCACAGCAACCAGCTCCTTCAGAGCTCCACTCACTCAGCTCTAATTAATCACACTGCTCAGACCCGAGCGGAGGACTAAACCAGGAGGAAATACAGAAAAGAGAAGAGACAGATGAAAAAAACAAAACAAAAGATGGATAGACAAACAGAAAAGAGATGAAAGAACAAAAGAAGGAATGAAAGAAAGAACAGACAGAAGAGAGAGAAAAAAGAGCAAAAGATGGATAAGAAGCCAGAGCGAAAGAAACAGAGAGAAATACAGAATAGAGACAAGAGAAAGAAAAAGAAAAAGATAAAGAAAAGAGAAGGACAGATAAAAAAATAGCAAAAGATAGATTAAAAGAAAGAAAGAAAAAGAAAAAGAAAGAACAAAAAGAACAGAGAAGAGCGATAAGAAGAAAGAAAGAAAGAAAGAAAGAAAGAAAGAAAGAAAGAAAAGTAGCAGGGAAGAAAGTGATGTTAAGTGGACACAGAGACAGACGTGAGCAGTCTGCTGTGTGAAGTACTGTGAGACATTAAGCAGGCGGATGTTGAGACCCTGCGTCTCTGCCTGATGTACATGTTTGCAGTACTTTTCCTTCACTGATATAAAACTGTGAAAATCAAAGACCTGTTCCTCAGGAGTCTTTTACATAAGGCCGTTATGTTGATGGGCAGTGTCCACTCTGTCTGAAGATCTGCGGTGGTCCACCACCTCTCAGGAAGCGTCATCTCCAGGGTGAGTATAGAGCATTATGAGAGAGCTCTCACTTTTAAAGGCCTCGGAGGAGTTTCAGATGGCTGGTGAATAGCTGGTGGGGTTGTTTTACATCTGTTCTACATGGATAACAGGACCACTCACACAGCCCTGTTTTCACACAAGAGCAGAGGGTCATACACGACCCGTATACATGATCCAGAAAGACCTACATACTGTATAATAACACCATATCCCACATATCAGTTTATCATGAAATGGAATCACAGTGTAAAGAGCAGCTGGACAGCCTTCCAAATTCTGTTTAAGTAAAAACGACTAAACTGGGGACACAAAGTCCTTATACCCTGATCGTAACCTCTGACACCAGCTGCTCTTGACCTTTGATATTCATCTTACAAGGTGAGGTTGCTGTTTGTTTGTCCCTGATATTGTATGTATCTTAAAAATGTATGTAAACAAGCACACACACACACACACACACACACACACACACACACACACGGTAAGACTGGCCCAACCTCGCCCCAAGGGCAGCTCCGTTCTCAGGTCTCTGAACATTAACATTATATTCCTGACCTTCTGTAATGACCCTTTGTAATGAGTACTGAACACAAACAGTGTTGAGCCTGATATAGAGCAAACAGCATGTAGATGATGTACTGGATTACAATCTCCAGTAAAGCTCATTAAGCTGTTTCTGCAGGGTTACTGAGGTTAAGATTCAGATCTGTGTTTATTTAGTCATTATGAACAATTGCCATGAGTCAAAACTGGACATAGAAGCTTTATGTCCTGGCAGTAATGATATATCCACACGCGCGCATTACACCCATTACAGCATGTAGATACCAACACAGATATACAACACACATGGGAAATATCCTGCGCATGTACCTGACATCCTGGCAGTGTGTGTGTGCGTGTGTGTGTGTGATCTCTATATCTGGGATGAAGCCTGACACGACTAACACCAGTATAAGGATCACTACCCTATAGAGAATACAGACGGTGGGGTAAAAGAAGCTTATGCTGGGCTCAAATGGACCATACTCTCTCTCTCTCTCTCTCCCTCTCTCTTTGTTACATGATCCACAGTGTTATCTGATGAGAACCTGAGTCCAGAGCTTACAAGTTGACTGATCAACCTCCCTCTCTTCCTCCCTCTCTCTCTCTCTCTCTCTCTGTACGTGTGTGTGTGCATTCTTTTTTCAAAGCGGGTTTGCGTCACTACTGACCAGTTCGCAAAGAGCCATTCAAACTTTTGGACACAGTTTTTAACATCACAAAACCAACTTGGCTGAGCACACACTCATACGATGACTCTGAACATGAAGCTAATGTTTAATATGCTGGGAGAAATGTGCAGGAAGCAGTTAAACTCAGATTTCCATATGGGGAACAGAGTACACTATACATGAGTGTAGCATAACTTGGAAAGTTCAACAACATCCTGAAATTAAACTATAATGTGATTTATATGCGGTACCAGTCAAAAGTTCAGATGCACGTAACTCAACGGATGTGTTTGGTTATCTTAAAGACTCTTAACACTTAACAGTTCCAACTGATGAGATGTCTGAAACAATACACATCCTGATATACCACATCATTGCTGTTCAGAGAAAAACATGTACGACTTCTTCTGCATTATTCGAGCACGCCAGATGTCCTTCACATTGGGTGAACAGCTTATAAAGATCAGACCTACAGAAATACTCCAAAACTGGCTGGAACAAAAACACTTTACATTAACCTATATAGAAAGTAATGAACGTTTTTGCCCTCCTTCTAGTGTCAGTATGGTGTTGGGCCACCATGTTTGCTAACCCAACATACCAGACGTCTCGGCATGGAGTTGTAGAGGTTCCTAATGGTGTCCTGTGATACTCCATCCCATTCAGCTTAAGCATCCTCACACAGTTCCTGCAGACTTTGCGGTAGGGTTGGAGGTGGAGTGACACCAGACCTTCTGGACGTGTGACTTGTATTATTCGCATGTCTCACAATGTCAAACCTACCCACCAAGTTTCATTCTTCTGGGGGAAACTATTTGTGCAACTACTCTTTTGATGATGAATACATATTTTGTTGCATAAAAAAAAAATTCTCTCTTTTTTAGCACAGTTTAAAAGCTGTAGTTCCCCTTCTATTTTGTGAATATTCATGATGGACAGACCAAGTTAAGAAAGCAGTTTTACCCTCTTATAAAGCTCCATTTTGGAGTTTTATTTTAAGGTGGACTGCATAATAGTCTTCACTTTTATTCTACAGCATTAAGCTGAAAATAAGGAAAAATTGCTATGATTAACTGCGTCTACACTTTTGACTGGTGGTGTACAGAATGCCTTATATTAGGAGCTGTGACTAAATCTAATCATAGTTGTTATATGCCCAAGTCTAGAAGCAGATTTGAGCTTTTCTATTGGTTGACATTTATGCATGCTGTTTGCAAACAGCCCAAAATGTTTATGTTTATGTTTGTGCTTCGGTGTTTAGTTCATACTGTTTCAGCCTGTTACTGAACATCAATGATTGAAAGGCTGTGTATAAATACTTCATATATAGTTCTACATGTGACTGCTATTGATACTGCAATAACCCTAAACCACCAGTGGGGCAAATAAAGGAATGCCACGCCATGTAAACATATGAAGACCAAAAACTAGGCCCTCACATGCCAGCTTATTACACACATTCTATCCTCATAAGCACAAACTACACACACACACACACACTCTCTCAGTGTCTCACTTCACTGTGTTTGGCTGCGTGTTGTGTGAGTCACAGGCTCAGTAGTGACAGGTTGCCATGGTCACCTCAGCCTTGTCCAGTTAATTAGCTCTTAGAGGTCAGAGATAGACATGAGAGAGAGAGAGAGAGAGAGAGAGAGAGAGAGAGAAGAGATAGCGGGAGAGAGAATAGTACACAAATAGATACATAAATATCAGTTGTAGTTCAGACAGTGTACATAAGGCTCCACAGGTGCATGTGTGAGTAGTTCCCGCACCGCCGGCTTGTAATAAAAGCCCATATAAAGTCCAGACAGAGTTTCAATATTAAAAATATGGAATTGTCGTTGATTTTCCGAAAACGAGATGCACATTGTTTGGATATTCTTCCGTCATCAGTCAAACTGCACTACGGCTACTGCAAAGCACTGATATTCTTACCATGGAGTCAAATGAGCTTGAGTTTGTTGATGTTATCACAAACTTGGGATGCAAACCTACTCAAAGCACAACCATCTGAAACACCCCATCCACCTTTTGAAGGAACACCTTTCCAGTGTTGGAATGCTCTGTGTAAAGGAGCAGTGTGTAAGATTTAGGGAGGATCTCTTAGCAAAACTTGGACTTAATATACAAAACTAAGTTTCATTAGTGTATTAATTACCTGTAACCTCAAATTGTTATGTTTTCATTGGCTTAGAATGAGCCCTTCATATCTACATAAGAGCAGGTTGTCTTCCAACAGAGGCTCCCCTGTGGAGCTGCAATGTTGCTACAGTAGCCCAGAGCAGACAAACCAAACACAGGCTGGAGGTGGTACCTTTCATGGTTCTTGTTTTGACGCAGCTAGAATTTGGTGGTGTTATCTCACTGGCTAGAAGACACAGAAAGAAGAAGAACCTTTGCTGAAATGTCCAACAGTAGCAATATCTATCGGTATATCCGTGTATCAAAACACAAAACGCATTAAATGCAAAATTGTGGGGCTGAAGTCAGTTTCTTATTCGCCAGCTCCTTGCTGGTGTACTTGCTCGTACTTTCCTCTTCCACCTTAAGTGGTGCAGCAGTTACATTCAGGTGCTGACATTCAGCTTCTTATTCGACAGCTTCTAGTGCAAATTTTCCCATTCCACCTTAAATGATGCAGCAGTTATTCTAATGCCTCAGGCACCAGTAGGTAAACACAGCACCATTTAAGGTGGAATGGATACATTTGCACAAGAAGCTGGCGAATAAGAAGCTGAATGCCAGCGTCAGAATGTAACTGCTGTACCACTTAAGGTGGATAAAGGCGGTGAACAAGAAGCTGGTGAATAAGAAGCTGACTTCAGCCTCATAGTTGTAATGCACTTAATGCATTAAATGTTTTGATGCATGGATCTACCGATAAATATGCGCTACAGTATGACATTTCAGTAAAGATTTGTTCTTCTTCTTTCCACATCTCCTAGCCAGTGTTCAACCTGCATAAAAACGAGAACCACGAAAGGTACTATTTATTGATGCCTTCAGCTTGTGGATATTGAGGTGTGTTTAGGATCATTGTCCTGTTGTAGAAGTACGTAACTATTCACAGCAACAGAACAGTAACTACAAACACATTTACCCACAAGTGCCCTTTCAGCTGACAGCAGTTTAGCCCCGCCCATTTCCTTTGAAGTGATATGTAGTGTTGTTCCTGCAGACGGTCAAACGCAGAGTTATCGTAGCTGTTCAGGAGCAAATGTATAGTTCACAGTGTTATTAAATGTAGTAAGACTGATGCACGAGAATGACACACATCCTTGCAATTAGCACCGCTTGACACTTTTGATATTGTGCACATGTGTGTGTTACTCTTGTGTTTCAAAACTAAACAACTGCGTTACCGCCCATCAACTACTGAAATATTCCAGCCTTTCCGAGTTAAGGGTCTCGATCAACAATTACACACGTCTGAACCTTTGCAGTGAGTCATTCTCAGCTCACACACAGCATAACAGTCCACAGAGAGAAAAGAGAGAGAGAGAGAAAGCCAGTCAAGATTTTTCCCCCAGACACAAAGCTATTCAAATTGATTCAAACAGACGTTTGTGTGAATAAACTCTCTCTCTCTCTCTCTCTCTCTCTCACACACACACACACACACACACAGAGCACTAATATTTCCATACGCTGAGTTGATTGCTTGTGAATATGAAACACAGTTTGGGGTGAAGCATGTGGGCGATCTTATTGCGGTCGCTCAGAAAGGCATTAGGATAACAGCGGCGATTACAGAGCTTTCCTCATCACTAGGGGAAAAAAAAACAAAACAAACTATCCAGTGAGGAACAGCTGGAGCAGGAAGAAGCGCACAGTTTTATTCATGTATGATAATGAAACATCGTTGGTCGCAGCACAACTAAGAGGGAATAATACGGCAAAAATAACTCAAAACTCAAAAAATAACTCACATCACCACAATACGCCTTTACATACATACGTTACATCTGTGAGCAAATCGGATATGAAATGCAGCAGCAGAACCTTCTACAAGGGCCTCATGTAGAAATGGGTCATATGGGAACAGTGCACTTGTGCTTTTGGGAATGACCGCATGTAGAGTTTATGTACAGTTTTTGTACCGTCTTCGTTTACACATTATTATCTGTTTCCCATATGAAATGAAGGTGGACTGTTGAGAAAACTCGTATGTCATAAAGGACGTCTCACACTGACCCTAAGGTCAGTTTATAATTCAGCTAGTTTGTGGAACGATTCTTGCTGCCTAGACTATATATTGGTCTTTAAAGACATTACGTAGAGACTTGCATGCAAATTAGTATACACATACACACACAAATATTAGCAATCACCTGGGACACCAAGGCAATGACCTAACAATACCTCAGATATTAATGGTTTTGTTAAGTCAACTACAAGTCTTGACATTTATAGAGTTTATTTTACATTTGCAATAATAATAAAATACTACTACGACTAATAATAATAATAATAATAATAATAATAATAATAATAATAATATTAATAATAAAAAACTAGCAGGAATAACAACAGTAATGGTCCTAATATCTTTCCTGTTGTGCCATGTTGTAACAAAGCTTACCGGACAAAAACTGTCACCTGTTACTGACCTGAGTCACCTGTTACTGAAATGTACCTAATGGCAGGTAACACGAGCACCAGTAACAGCTCTGATTCAATTTGGCGTGCCCTGGACAAGTTTCTGGATGTAGGACACATCAATGTTCAGCCACTCTTGCATCAAAGAATTGAACAGTTGCGTCAGATTTGGTGGAGGCCTTCCCGGGCACAGTTCTGAGAAGACTTTCCTGTAGACTGGGATTTTTGCCACTGCTGGTAGACCCGTATGACCGTACACTTCCATACATCCCATGCCCAAATGCAATCACTCCTTTTTGTCAATCATTAACATCTGCTTTGTGAGCCAATTTCCACACACGGAACAAGACATTCACTGCACCGTACCACCTCTTCTCAATCTATGATCCCGTCACACACCCCACAGGTATTTATAGCCTAATCATGCTTGTGCAGCGGCATCTGCAGGAGCCTAAAGTTACTGCCACCTTAAACACGCAAAGTGACTCATTGTTTGTCTGGTGATCTTATAACCTCTATACAAACAACTATAACCACGTACCTATTAAGTTGTTTTTCTCAGTCTACTGTTTTGATAGATGGGAGCTGGTAATAATAGATGGCATGTGCTAAGCACACACAGTATATGAGAACCTGGTTTTGTTTGAACACGTTTTTCTAACAACTAGAGCTGTTTAACTGTTTAAAGCAGCCTCCTTCATTAAACAGTATTTACATAAGGGTTCGTGGTAAACATATAGATTAAAGAACACATGTTACTTAAATGACAATGTTTTCAGTTGATCTGCCATAAGAAGTGTTAAACCTAGTCTGGGAAAACAAATGCATGGCACCATTAGCTTAATGCTTACATAAAACAGGAAACTGTTTATCATGATGTGAAGGTTTTGTTAAACACGATTGGTCTAAATTTGTCTTATGTATATTTTACGCAGCTGCCTGGCATTATAGAAGCATCGACTGTACCCACTACATACTCAGGAATGCATACCATGATGTGATTTATCACTACTACAGAAACATACTGTTGTGGAGTCCACATGGACCACCATGGAAAACAAAAATACAATAATAAACAAGCCCGTGGCCCAATGAAAACCCACGGTAGGTTCAGAGGAAGTGGCCTGCAGCCTTCTACCCACTGCACTGTGGTTTGTGGCCGGGATGTGTGTTGGGCCACAATGGTTTCAAAACGACCACACATTACTCACAGACGTTGGGCACGGCCATGCTCAAAGCATTTCAGCAACAACAGTGGCTCTATCCTCGAAAAAAAAACAGCTGCAGCTGCCACAGTCACAAGGTTTTACATAACAGAAATGGCAGCAAGTTGGACCTATGTGATCTAAACAGGTTTGAATTTGTTCTAACGAAACCTGCGGATTGCCAAAAGGTAACTGTACAGAAAAATAAATAAATAAATAAATAAATAAATAAATCATTCTTAGCTTTAAAGCAGGTTAATGTAATGAGATTTTATTTTGGGCCCCTTCAAATGGAAGTGTAACCCCATTAGCAAACATAGCGGCCTGACACCATACTGAGAGACACTATTTTTGTATGTGTACCTCAATAAATATTACTCATATCAGTCTAAATGTATCATAATTTATTGTTCCTTCGTAACCTTTATCTTCCTTCCCAATAGCACTGCAATGAGATGAGCTGTGACGTACTACAGACCTCATGGAACAAGAACTTGCATTCTGGTTTCTCTGGCAAATATGGAAAAGGCTGAACTGAACCTGATATTAAGGCAGTAGTATGGCTCGATACATAATACAGAAGGCTACTACTTTAATAGGAGACCGAATGTGCAATATTAAAGCGCACCTCATACAAACTTTGGGGCTTCCTTGCTTTACTTTTATCCTCATTAACCAGAAAACACTCCTGTATTATTATTATTAATACTATTACAGACATACCGTATAATGATTCTATAGTGATAGTGATTCTATACGAGCCCCCCCGTAGGTCCAGAAGGCTGAAGCTTCATGTTAGTGTAGCATCCTGCTAAAGAGCAGCAAGTTTGTAACTAAAGGAGCTTAGTCTACTGCTGAGCTCGCCACTTTCACACCATCAGCGTTTCTCCACTCTACCAGATTAAATCTGTTTATGATGAGTAATGGTCAGGTTTATTCAGCCGCGAGAGGCTCTGCCGGAACATTCTAGAACACGCTGGCCCTCTCCACCGCACTCAGATATTCGTCCTGAATTGGAAATGTTGCTGTGCTGGTGCCAGGGGCGAAGCATGTGTGTTTTGTATTCTCAGCCACTACACCTCTGTCTGAAAAGCCACGTAATCAGCGCCGCGCAGAACTAAACGCACCGTGATGAGTTCACTTCAAAACAACAACATGGCATGCAAAACAGAAGACAACAGTACGGCCTGATACTGCTGGGACGATCATTTAAATTTAGACAAACATTATGAACAGATAAACAAAATTATGCTGAACCCAACTTCAGTCATGAAGAGCACAATCACAGAGCCTTTCCCTAGACGTTGCATTTTCCCTTGATTCCCAGGAATTTTGTAGACCAAGGAATCCAACATGAAGGGATTCCAAGAGTCGACTCCATTTAATAACTCTCAATGTACAAAAACATCATAGCTCCTTTCACACGTGCAGTTTTATGGGGGAATTTAACAGTAATTAAATGGTAACGGGAAGGCAAGCTGACTATGAGTCAAAACGCCAGCAAGATAGATGCAGCAATTTACCTCCACGTGACCTAGTGCAATTCCCTCCAAATAACCGGGAGCCCATGTACAAACAGAAGCCCATCCATTACCAGGAAAACCAGTGGAGAACGCTCAGGGCCTTCTAAGCCTTCAGAGAAGGTTTAAACGTTTCAGCAGGAAGAAGCAAACCCGTCTGCAGTTTTTAATTCAGTGTTCTTTAATATAAGCATCCTGCTTGCTGTAGTACTGCAGTAATACTATGAGTTTTGGTTGGAAACAAAAGGGTTAAATTCTTGAAACAGCACCAATGGAAGACCGGATACAGCCAAGCAAGTTCTCCCTTTGGTTAGGGCTTCAGGAGCTAAACTGAAGGCCTAATGTGTCAGGAAGTGAATATTACCTAAAGAAAAACAAGTAACTTTACAGGACAAGCCTACAACCTAATTTAATTTTATTGGAAGTCAATGGAACCAGCCTTTTTCCATTTTGACATTTCTGTTGGTCCATTCATCATGAAGTTTTTACACAGTGTTAACAGCAGCTACTGTGTTCAAATGATGCATAAAAGTTTAAATGGAGAAACAAAATGGAGATACATGTTTTTTTTTGGACACCAACACTATGCTAACGTTACAGTGTCCAACTACTAGCTCGTTCAAGTGCAAGAGGACCACGGGTTGTGCCGTAGCAGCTCCTCAGAGACTTCTAAATAGTTGGACTGGTAGCTGGAAGCTAAGCACTAACATACATTAGGATGCTAGCAAGCATTAGCTTTACCGTAGACGTGTTTGTCCTTGTTTTGAGTATTCAACACCAGGCCTGTGAATTCATTCGTTCAGAGCTCCATGATTAGGTTCAGCACTCCGCTGTAAAACACAGCCATGCAGCCAGAGTGAGCCAGAGTTTTCCAAAAGCACATTCATGAGCTCCATCACTCCAGAGCCTTCACTCATACTTACAGCGATCTCAGACTGATGAGGGGGTTCAGAATCACAGCCTGCAGTAGAGCAAGTGAGAGAGAGAGAGAGAGAGAGAGAGAGAGAGAGAGAGAGAAATACTAAGCTTTCATCTTCTCTCTCTAGCACAAATTCACATTCACTGTTTTTGTATTTCTCCCTCATCTCTTTTTTTCTCTCTTTCCCTACTCTTTCTTTTTGAGAGAGAGAGCAAGAGAGAATGGAGTGAAAGGGAGTGTAAGAAAGTGTAATAGAGGATAAAGAGAAAAGAAAGAGAAAGGAGAGACGGAAAGAAAGAATGAAACTTGCAGAATGGAGACAGGTGAGAGAGAATGAAAAAGAAAGAGACAAAGGAGAGAGCTACCTAAAGGCAGACAGACAGAGAGAGAGACGGAGAAACAGTCAGAAAGCTAGGAAGCAAGCGAGAATGCAGAGGGAAAGAGAGAAAGGAGAGAGCAAGAGAACACTGAAGGATGAAGGGAGAGATAGAGAGAGAGAAAACAGAGCCAGAGACTGTAAAAGAGAATAAAGAAGAAGGAAGAGAGAGAAGGAAGAATGGAGAAAAGAGTGGAGAGAGAGAAAAGCAGCATCTTTCAATCCATTACTGTCGTTTTTGCGTCTTTTCATGCAGGTCTGAAGAAGTGCTGAAATGAATCGCACCTCAGTGCCGAGACTCCTCCTAGTAATGTGCTTTAGCTGGCGTGTGAGATGCTTTTAGAAACGGGGGAAATGGTGAAATGCTAAAGTGATGCTGTCTGTCTAAGAATGACTAGTGAGCACATGAAAGCACAAGGGATATTTTAAGGGATCCGTCTTGACTGGCAGACCTGATCAAAATCTGATCCTCGCCTAAGGCTAACTGAACCCACTGTGCTCAGAAGAGGCACAGCAATTATCCATAACCTGTTTTCCGAAGTCAATAAGTTTAACCTGGAACTGTTTTTAACATGAACACATCTGTAATGCCACTGCAGTTAAGCTGCCTTTCATTATGATGTTAGGCCAAAACAATGCTCAGGAGTTAAGACCACTGCATACTAGATGCACCATGCAGCTCTGCAACACATTGCAGAGGCTGCTATTGGATGCGTCCGAGTGAGAGCACTGATAAACATCATGCTCAAGTTTATTCTGACACTCTACTTGTATACGAGTCATATGTCCCATACAGTGGCTTTCTTTGGCGTCACTATGGCACAATATTGTGGTAAGTGCAACGTGTTGAGTGACAGGTTACGGAAAAAGAAACAACGCTCAGAGCTGCCAAGTGCATCAGTATGGAATGCTGGAGCTTCTGTATGCGCATCTTCATTAAAACAATGGTTTGGAATTTTTGGATATCCACAAAAATGGAGATGCAGGTTTTTCCTTGGACAGCGACGATATATCAGGCTAACATAACATTCTAAGTGTATGCAGGGTATCAGGGTTTGCATCAGCTGACACACACCTATTCTACTCAGCCCAGCACTACCTCCTGCTGGAAGAACAATATGGTTTTCACAGCGGGACATCTGATTGGCTGCTGGGTCACTCCATCACTGACAGCCTCCAATCTCTCACCGCTGTTCGGATCTGTGCTCAGAGACTCCTCCCACTCAGCAGGACCCCTAGCACAGCCTCACTCATGCAGCTCAGGCGTTCCTGAACGATAAGGACAAAATTCCAGTTTTTCACCATCAACGTTCTTAGGGCGCTCCCAAGACGGTCCATATTCTTCTGTCATCCCTATATGTTGTGAGTAAGGTTGGAGGAAACTCTAGGGGGCTCCGAGGACCGAGTTGGGAAAGACTATCTGTCCAAAAGTGTGCAGACAATCCGTCTAATTAGAGCCACCCAAGGTCATCATGCCCAATGCCAAGCATGGCAAAGAGGGTTGTAAAGCCCGATTGAGCTCGAGTAGCTGCTTTGTCTGGAGTGATGGAGCACCATCCAATACCTTTGAGATGAGTTGGTGTGATCCAGAATGTCTGTACTTCACCTAAATAATGCTTTTGTGGCTGAATGCTATCAAATCCTCAAGGCAGTGTGTACAGCTAGCAGTGCGAAGCTAGAGCAAGGCTGCTTTATATATATATATGTATACATATATATGGCTGGGGAGGCCAGTGCACCCTTTTGAAGCCGCTTTAACCTGATTCTTCACTTCATGCGTCACCCCAAAATTTCCGCCACATCATTGTCTTTCACTTCTGTGATACTTTTGTGCTGTCCTAGTTCTTAACTAACTTTCCTCTCATCCCTCTAACCTTTCAGCTCTTCCTCTCACCCCTCTCCTTCCTCCAGCCATCTCTGTCTCTTCATGTTGCAGGAGCCCCACCTCAAGTTCATGCCACCAAATAATGCCACCAGCTCTGTTGACTTTTTGGCAGCAAAGCTACCTGCAAACATCTCCATCTCTCTCTTTCTCTCCTTTTCTCTCTGGCAGGCTTCAGAGAGCAGTTGGTTGCCCATTCCTCTGGCTAGCTCCTCTCTTTCTCTAATCTCTCCTGTGTGCCAGCGTGCTCTGGAGGCTCCTGCCGTTATTGCTCAATATGTCCGTTATGAATATTAGGAGCAGAGTCTTATTGGAAAAGACATTCGGAAAAAAAAATAACTCCGGCTATGGAATGCCAAACCTTAAGCTGCCTTATCTTAAGACTTCCCCGTCATGTACTGTCACCCCAAGCCTTGTCCGAGTGCTCCTGTGTTAAGTAAGTGCTGATACTGTGCAGTATAATCTTTGTAGCTAATACAGCTGCACAGTGCACAAATGTATGAACTCTTATGCAAGTGCAGTCCCATCGGTGGGATTTCCCATGGCTGGTCCCTAGATAGTTAGTTCCCACCGGTGTGATTAAACCAATGATGGTGTGTTCAGCATGGAACACTGATGCAATGATCATATCGTTCCGCATACCACTGTGCTGAGAACGTTTAGCCGATGCTGCCCAACACTCAGACTGGAGAAGTATACGGCTATTTGCTCCTAACGCAGTCGCTGTTATATGGGAAATTCAGATTTTCCAAACTCTGTGTAATTAAATGTTTAATATGTCATTCAGGAAGTCATTCAGAGTGGTTTGATGTGCAATGCTCCATTGTACTAGCTGAGAAATGTTCAGAGTGGTGCTGATAGGAACCAGACGTCCACCTGTAAAAGCTCCCTCTCATGAATTGGTTATGAATGCGCTGAATGATGGATGAGATGTTTTTTTACAATGTGGTTAAGATCCGTCTCCGAATGTGGTTTGAGTGACTCCATCATAATCCAAACACATTGTGTCCTGGACTTTTTTAAAGCCATCAGTTCCGTGATGTGAATGCACTAACTCCCGATGACATCACGAATAAAACCACAGGAGAAGGGAATACTTTCAACCAGCGACTTTAAAAATCCGACTTTAAAAACCTGAGACGAAGCCACAGTCCACAGGGTCTGTAGAGTGTGGCTTGCCCTTTCTAACAAGCCCTGGATTGCATTGTTACTGCAATGCTAGCCTTCAGGAAACCTGAGATACAGATCCTGGAATCTCGTCAATTGGTTTATTGCGGCGGTAAGATGTTTGCCTGTGGCGGCAATCCGGAGAGGTAGACAAATTTAGAGCGCCATAAGAGTAACCAACTTCAAATGTTTCTAGGTTATAGCACCTTATTCCCGCTCTCCAACGGCGCATGACTTTTTAGGGTAGTATTCGGGAAACTGGAGATAACGATGACAACATCTGATCTTTGAAGTGCTGTAGATTGGCAGAGATATGATAGAACATAGCCAAACTCCACAGGTCACTAGACTTTTCCAACCACCTCTAGCATTCAGGAGACCCTGGATTTTTTTCTGAGGTGTCCATGTTGTTAGTGTCTTATTCACATGATAAGTGACAAACGGACATCAAGCTTAAAGGAGTCAGTAAAGGAGGAGAAGTGGACTGGTCTGTGGAACCCCTGGCTTCTCATGTGCTCAGGTGAAGTCCAACTGTCTGCATCACCTCCATAATAGGTAGTGTAGATAGAACATAACTCCTGCATAGTCCTAGACTGTAAAGACGAGTGTCCTTCTGAGGTCTGAATTGATGTAAAACATTGATAATTAAATTCTGCTTTGTATTATTTCATCTAAAGCACTTGAGCTGAACCGAACCATTTAAACCATTCATTACCACATGCTATGTTTATTAGGCTGACTAACCAAAAATGAAGCAAACTGACTTATATAGCCAACACTGACCTATAGTGATCAAGCCTTTCAAGAGCACGGATCTAGGATCTGGTTTCACCAGTTCAAGCAGCTCTACTCAGGGTGATATAAACGCTGTAAGCTGATAAAGAAGTTTGATAAATACAGGTATTAGATTCATTAAGATACACCTGGATCAACATTCATCATCACTGACTCTCAGACTGGATGGGGACATCTTTATGCCTGTAAAAGGCTTGAATGTGAAGTTCCACGGCAGGTCCTGGTTCTAAAGTGGGTGCTGGACAGGGGGTGATGATGACAACGCAGCCCAGAACACGAGAAGAAGGTTTATCGGCATTGTGAAGGGCGGAAAGTCAAAGGTCAAAGCGCTGTTAAACCGATGTCACCTGAAAGATCTGAGTGAAGACGAGTGAGAGAATGTATTCATTCATTATTCATCTCTCTCTCTCTCTCTCTCTCTCTCTGCCCGTCTTCTTCTGCTGTATGACACCCAGGCTTGAAAATCCATCATGTCTCGGTAGACCATAATGAATCTCAACAGCGGGCAGCTTCTCTGCTCATAACTCTCTCTCTCTCTCTCTCTCTCTCTCATGCCCCCTCTAAGTCACTGTCTCTCTCTCTCCTCCTTTCTCCTATTCCCTGTTCTCACTCTCTCTCCCTCTATTTCTTTACATTCTCTCTCTCTCTGTCTCAGTTGTCTTCTTTCATTCTTTCACTCCTCTTTTCTCTCTCCGTCTCTCACATTCTTTCTTGTTCCTGATCAACCATTTTCTCTCTCATTCTATCCCTTACTCCTTCTTTCTTTCTCTTTCCCTTCTCCCTCTCTCAATGTTTTTTCTTTTTCTTTTTTCTTTCTCTACTCTGCTACTGTCACATTTTGATTCTCCCTCACATTCTCTCTTTATTCCTTGATCAAGCCTTTTCTTTCTCTTTCATTCATTTGCTCTCCTTCTCATCATTCTCCCCGTCCCCATCCTTCCTCATTTCTTTTTCTTGCTCTCTCTCATCAATGTTTTTTGCTCCCTATCTCTCTCACCACATCTCTGTAATTGCCATCTTTCAATTTCTTTTTCCTTTCTCAACCATTCTCTTGTTTCCGTCATTCTTTCTTATTCTGTCCCTCACTCCCTGTCCCTCACTTCTTTCTCTCTCATTCCCCACCTCTCTCTCTCTCTCTCTCTCTGGTTATTATTATCCATAGTCCTCTAATTGAGTCCAAACATTCCACCCAAATCCATTTACATAATAAATAGCAGCAGAGCTCACAGAATTCCACAGCCCCTGCTGCCGTGATCGGAATGTGGCAGTCAAGAATTACCATCAGAGCCGGAAAAATCTCTCTCAGGCACTCACGGACGGCCACATCATCGTGCGGCTTACACACCCACGGGCTAATGGGTAAAGTGGGTTACCACGGAGATCATGACGTCGGTCAGAGCGCAGCGTCTAATTGCGCAGCGAGCACACGAGCAACAACAAACCTAAAAATCACAGAAATCAGCTTAATTAGGCCTTGCTCTTAATTGGCAGCTGTAAATAGAGGCTGTGATTACAGGCTGCTCTGGTAATGCATCGAGCGGCTCCTTCAGTTTACACTGAGGTCACGCTGGACCCGCAAGACCAACACAATATCTAGCCATCAATCAGAAAACACACACCCACCGGATAAATAAATCAGCTCATGTGCTCAAGTACAAACATACGACGTGCTGAATGCGGCTGCTGCCCAAGACAAGTCAGTCAATAAAGAACGAAACAGCTGCATTCAGTTTTCCAGAACTTGAATTTGCTTCCATGTGAATAAAATGTACTACATGAAGCCAGTTTTCTCCTTCACCTTTGAAGGAGTGTGTTGGACCTCAGAGAGAAACAATTATATCAGGAAATGCTGCTTTTAGGGCGACCGGGGGCTCAGAGTTTTCCAGCTTGGAATCTCCTGCTTAAAAACAATTCATGCAACTTCAGCTGTTGGGGTTAGACAAAAATGAACACTCACAGTAAGCTATTTATATGGTCAATACAGACTACGGCAATTCACCATTAATACTCAATGTATTAATATACATAAATATAGATAAATATAATAATATATATAATAAATAAATAATAAATATAAATAATATATATGTTTATATAATATAAGCATATTAGTTAAAGCGTTACATTTAAAACGTACATTTTTTATTTGACCTAAATTGACAATTTTAATGAATCATTATTTTTATTATTTCTTTACAGCTGAACAGCCTAACCTCAAGC
>CM067500.1:16550343-16560778 GCA_034552555.1 Semaprochilodus insignis | reverse complement strand
CATACATACATACATATATATATATATATATATATATATATATATATATATATATATATATATATATACACATACACACACACATACATATATATATATATATATACATACATACATACATATATATATATATATACATACAGACATACATACATACATATATATATACACATACAGACATACATACATACATATATATATACATACATACATATATAAATATATATATACACACACATACATATATACATATACACACTCACACACACACACACACACACACACACACACACAAACAGATGCTCAGATGCTACACATCATATAGTATGGAACATATTGAATCACAAGAAGTAGAATCACAATTCAACAACTAACTGTAGTATGGACACAGCTCTACTAGTTACTACCCACCAGTACTTAAACCCTCTCAATACACCTATATTTATCCCCATTCACACTCACACACTCAGATTACCTCTCCTTCTCCCTAGAAGAGAATGGTAGGATCATTCTCAGCACCGCTGCCCTCATCATGCTTTACCCATGAGTCAGTCTTCATTAGCTGAGTTTAATCACTAAATCACACTAAATATCAGCTCGGTCCGCTCCTTCCTTCTGCTCCTACAACCAGAACCTCAGACTCAACCACTACACTACATTCATCAAACTCCCACAACCTTCCATTAGTCCCTGCCTGGCAAACACGACTGAACCCAGACCACCACTCTTCCTTAGACAGGAGTGTAAAACAGCCTAAAATTCTAGACATCCTTCACGGAAGCAGTGATAAACTTACAGGATGAACAGTCTGGCCTGAACTCTTGGCTGGTCAAGTTGCACCGCGTAGCCTGGTGAACCAACTTGATTAAGTCTGGAAACTTAGAGTATACAAATCCTGTCACACAGAAACAGCAACGAGACCAAGACGGAGACCCATTTCCAGTCAACTTTCCGGCCCACCCGAGAGGAGACCTCCTTCCATGGGATCACAGAGCCGGAGAATACAATCTCCTCATCTCAGGTCTGGTGCCTTTTAAATGGCCTTTTTGCCAAGTTATTTTTCAAAAGTGTTGATGCTTAAAAGCCAGGTTCAAAATGCAGAAAATAAGACATGCAGTCTAGTACTAGCCGTCATGAGGACTATAAGGGATGTCCCCATGCATATACCTATGCACATTCCACCCTCCAGTGTATTCTCTCGCTGCAACTAATGCGAATCTGCAGCTCACTAGGTTTAGAGTTGCTACATAATGTTGAGCGTACTGTTTAATTGTAGCTAATCCAAACTAGGCAGCTGGAAACGACAAAATTTGCCGCTATGCTAATGTGAGTTACATGACATAAGAAGACCACAGCGTACATCTAGCTCTAACTTTCACATGAATGAAACACAAAAAAATTGAATTAATTAAATAAATAAATAAATACAAAAAACATACAAAAAACAACAATTCACTTACTAAAGTAAACACAGTGCTAGTCAGGGAGGAAAATATACAATCAGCTTTATAAAAGCTTTATATGGATTATAGAGATTAATACAGATTTCATCAATATAGATTTCACAGATTACTATAGATTACATAGTTTAATATTGATTACATGTCTATTAGAGAGATTTACACAGCTCACTCGTACAGCTGTGCTTACTTCACCTCAGGCTCTCTGGAGTCTTCATAACTGAAAAAGAAAGAAAGAAAGAAAGAAAGAAAGAAAGAAAGAAAGAATAGAAAACTGAAGAAAAGAAAGAAATTGAGGGAAGAACAATTGAGGGAAGGAAATACTGGAATGAATTAGAAAAGAAATTGAGTTTAAATGGAAAAAGAAATGAATTGGAAGGAAAATGAAGATAACAGAAAGAAGGAAAGAAGGAAGGAAAAAAAGAAAGAAAGAAAGAAAGAAAGAAAGAAAAAAGAAAGAACGAAAGAAAAAAGAAAGAAAGAAAGAAAAAAGAAAGAAATAAAACTACACATGTAAATAAAAGGGCTATATTGTGTTGTGGACATCACGACTCCTGGTTCCCATCCCCAGCCCTGTAAAGAAACCCAAGCTTCTGCAGAGTGCTCCATGTCAAGCCGCTCTGAATGGCTGTGTGCATCTCCAGCCCTGATTTCCCCTTCAGTACGGCAAGTGAACCCAATTCTTTAAACATTTAGCCATATAAACATGTCCACACACGGCAGTTTCTAGGCCCGAATGAATAGACGACTCTGATCACCGGTAGCCTTATAATAGCTCTGACTTTACACGCCTCAACCACAAGAGAGATTTCCAGCTTTCTCTCACTTGGCCGTGCGACATTGACAGGCTATTAAACTGTCCGAGTGGATATGTTTGGCCTTATTGTAATTACGGAGGTAGAGCGTTATGGCTGGCGGTAATGGCATTTTACGACTCATATTTATAAACTGACTGTAACACATTAAGCTATTGGCATTGCGTTCTGAGCGCACACCCATTGTTCATTTGGAGTGCGCTGCGCATATAAAAATTTGGAAAGCTGACCGGATGTTTATGGGAGTTTTCATATAAATGAAGTGCAACTCGTTGAAGTGCAGCATTCTATTAATTGGAGAAAGAGACGGACCTTCCTACGTGTTTAGACTGCAAGCGTCCCATATATATCAAGCCTACAGTGCAATTACTGCACGTCAGCAGCTCTTTCAAGCACCTCTTTCTGGCCAAAAGTCAGATTTACACAGTTTCCCGCTTATCCCAAATGCAGCTGCTCGGCCAAGACATGTTTGAACAAAGTAAAAAGGCAGACAAAATTCTCCGCGTCTCTCCGCGACAGCTGCTAAATGCTAAACAGTGCTGCTGTTGGCCAGGAGAGAGGAGATGGCTAGCGTTCGCTTTGATAGCATAACAGCTTAGCTCACCACAGAACATTCTGGTTCTGATTCTGGTCGACTCAAGCAGCGACACAAGTTTAGATGATGTTATTCACGTCATAGCACATTTTCACATACAATAGCTCACTGCTAACATGAGAAGTGGCTTTTTGGATGGTGGTGACAGAAGCCTGAAATCAAAGCCATTCACTCAAAAAGCCGGAAAAGGGGGAAAAAAAGCAGGAGAGCTGGGAGAACTCCCAGTGGCCCGGTACCATTTCTCGCTGGTTCCTGTGAGCTAATGAATAAACACATCCAAGCGTACATCTGCAGTAATTCTAGGGTTAGCCCTGGTAGTGGTACTGCCCCATTCTGAATTAGCTGAAGCTGAAGTTCCCATTCCACCTTAAATGTTGCAGGAGTTGCATTGTGATGCCCGGGTGGCCCTAGTGACTGTGGCAGTACTGAGAACACACACATGCACACACACAAAATGCTGGTCAAGAAGGATGTGGATATATCCAAGCAGCTGGCCAGTGCAAGTTCCTTAACTCATGTAGGTAGTGTAGGTAGCTTGGGCACTATACCAACCAGTGCAATTCTGTATGCACGTGTGTTTGCATGGTAGGTGAAATACGGTTTCGAGTCTGGAGTGGGCTACTGGTCTGCATCACGCAACTTCAGCTCAGAAAACCCATTTAGAGGATTTCTGAGAGTGCAGAGTAGAGTGACTGCTGTTAGAGTGACAGAAAGCCGCAATCTAACATGCCCTGATGTGTGTAGCTTGCTGCTAACACGCTTCGATTTTGAGGTTTCGTGGCTCTGATTATTCCACTCTTTCTAAAAACCCTCAAACAACCAGTGAGCTGCCACACCAACAATCACGGACCCCCTAATATGACTGAGAAGAACGTGTTCAGAGATAACCAGCGTTTTGGGGGCCAAAAGCCATCGCCTTTCAGCATGATAGGCCAAAGCCAATCAGGGACTGTTATGCTGTGTTCACATGTTTGTGGTACGTAGCAAAAAGGCAAAAGGACATTCTGCACTTTTTGACTTCTTGTTGTAGGCCAGACACCGGAATGCAGCATCAGTCACCTTAGCTAGGTCTGCTGCTTTCTGATACTCACTGGGGTGAGTGATGTAAGTACCCCAACAAAGCAGGATAGTTTTATAAGTAGTTTTGTCTGAGACAGATATGGTCAAAAACTGCCCTGGTCAAAAACTGTGACATGCTTTCTATCAGCCCTGCAGGAGGCAAGCAGTATTAGTGCTGTAGTCAAAAGGTCTGTATTGCCTTTTAACATTAAATACAGGAAACAGCAGGGCAGGGGCCAAGTGGCTTCATGTAGAGGTTGGTGTAAACCTTAAGCCATGAAATATGATGTCGGACATCATGTATATAATCAAATATATGGCTGTGCTTATGACTGTCTACGTATATATTTGTCTACGTATATACAAATATATGATTGGCAATCTGTGTCACAGATACACACACACACACACAGGTTAGCATTGTCCAAACAAGGTTTGTGAGCATATAATAAGCAAATACAGTTGTACATATACACACATACATAGCCTCACAAACTTTGTTTGGACCATGCTAACCTGGTAGTTACAAGTTTGGATCACAATTGCTTGAAAAAAAGTCTGGTTCCATTGACTTACATTAAAATTTAATTTTGTTTTTTCCTTTCCTGTACATAAGCCTTTCGCTTTCTTGATATCAGACATAGCGTCCAACAAAAATAGCATTTTAAACCCTTTAGACTTGTTTGCTCACCTGCTTCACTTCTAGTTTTGTAAATCAAACATATTTGCATTGTCACTAAAGAGAACAAACTAGTGTAAAATCAGGAGCACCCCAAAACAGACGGAAATGACATTTAATTTCGGACACCAAGCATGTCTTGATTGATCGGCCACGTTTGACAAACCGTGAAAAAACGCTTTTGATCAAACTGTTGCTTTAAATGAGAGAGAGAGCTGCGCCGTAGAAGTTAATCTGCAGCTCAGAGTCAACTGGGGCATTCATTCAAACCCAGCAGATGACTTAGAATGGACATTACTTTCATTTTTCACATCAGGTTGAGAGGAAAAAAGGTACTGAATCACTAAATCCAGATTATGGAGTTCACTTTAAAGCTTTCAGGCATCAATAAAAGTCAAGAGATTTTCCAAAGCTCTACTCGAGGGCTATTTGTTAACATTACTTGAACGTAACCTTTAAAGGAGTTTAAAATACTGTTTGTATCTGGGTGCTTCAATTAAGTTGTTGGCATGAGGTATAATATTAATCTTTCTCTCTTACACACACACACACACACACACACACACACACACACACACCTGCCAAAAGCATCATTTGCCAGCACAACGCTTCATTTGCCATGCAAATGTAATCTCTGTATTAGTCAGTATGCTGCTGGGCTGCTGGTTAAGCGGAGTGGAGTGATCTTGATCTTATCCTGTCTGCTGCACTGCTAACAGTGTTTAGGTCTGCTATATGCAATATGAGCCCTGATTTAAGTCTAGAAGTTTAACGACTCTTAATATTTAAACACCGTGCACGGTTTAACACTAACCCTAATCCAACGCACCTGGTCCAAGTAACAAAGGCCTTCAGAAGCATCTGAATGTTAAGAACCAGGTGTGTTGGATGTGAACTTGGTAGATCTCCAGAACCAGGATTGGGCTATCCAGTATTATAACAATGGCACAACTAATTTCATGATGAACGGATGGTGAACGGATGAATAGAAATGTTCCAGAGCATGATTACCTATAAGGACTAACGACTGTCTGACTGACGATCAATTAATCAATCAGTCTGTCAGTGTTCCAGTCTGTCTGTCTGTCTTATATAAAATGACTTGGGGGGGGGAGAGACTCTGGATGCCCTGATTTATATTCAAACGTTTTCCCTACATTGTGTTCCAACAACAGTGATGCACATACACACACATCTGATCACACAGTGTTATTTTTTATTTAATAATAAATATAACAGTAAAAATATACAGATACTGTTTGATATTTGGTCAGTCATATCAGTAAAAGCACTCATTTAAACTCACTGAACTCTACACGCTACAGAACTTACATATTAGCTTCATAGAAGAGAGAGACAGAGAGAGAGTGGAGAGAGAGAAAGAGACTGAGACACAGAAAGAAAGAGAGAGACCGTGTGAGTCTGTATGGGTCCGCGTGTATGGTGTATATCTGTATCGGTGATCTACCCTCAGGCTGAGGTGTGGTCAGGTCGGTCACTAAAGGTGATCTGATCCTTGTTTAAAACATCTGAGCTAATTGAGCTGAAATGAAACCTCATCACCATAGCAACTCCACAGAGACCTCACAGACAGAGAGTGCATGTGCCGTCGCTAGGCTAAGGCCTCGATTTCAGCCGTGTGTGTGTGTGTGTGCGCGTGTGTGTGTGTTTTCAGTATGAAACTGTTCCTGACTTTCCTAAGAGAGCCCAGACCAGGTCCGTTACTTTAACAGGGATAAGATCAGGAATTTCTTATTACATACAGGCACTTGGTGAGGTTTCATTTCAGCTCAATTAGCTCAGATGTTTTAAACAAGGATCAGATCACCTTTAGTGACCAACCTGACCACACCATGATATATATACACACACACACACACACACACACACACACACACACACACACACACAGTATATATATGGTGAGAGTGGATCAGACTGGAGTGTTTAAACACCTCATTGTCACTGCTGGACACGTATGCAGGTAAGTATGTATGTGTTCTCCTGTCTGAGCCAGACTGATAGTCATGGACACCTGTCACATTCACATACACACACAATCTAAAGAACTGAAGACAGCAGGTGTGTGTGTGTGTGTGTGTGCTGTAGGCAGATGGTGAAACTCAATTAGCCGTTCTCTATCCCTCACGCTCCCAGCACACAGAGAAAAGGGGAGAGAAAAAAGAAAGGTGGAAAATGAATGAAAGGAAGAAGGACTGTTCTCCTTTCAGATATAACCACTCTCTTAATCTCTCTCTCTCCTTTACATCCCTCTTACTGTCTCTCCATGTTCCTCTCTCTCACTGTCTTCTTTTTTTCTTCCTCTTTCTCATCCTTTCCCTCTTCTCATATGTTTTTCTCTCTGGTACCTTTCCTTCTTCTCTCTTACTTATTCCTCTCCCCTCCTTCTCTCTTCTCTTTTCACCTCTCCATTCTTACTCTTTTCCCTCTCTATTTCCTCTCTGTCCCCCTTGCTCACCCCATCATGCCAATATCCTTATCTCTCCCCACCCTTGATCCTCTCGCTTTCCTCTCTCTTTCTTTCCCTCCTCTCTTCTCATCCATCTCTCTCTGCACCCCTCCCTTTCTTCTCATCTCTTCCTCCTCTCCCTCCCCTCTTTCCTCTATCTGCCTCCCCGCTCACTCTATCATGCCAATATGCTTTTCTCTCACTGTCTCACCTTTCCCCACCCTTCATCCTCTCGCTTTCTTCTCTCTTCTTTCCCTCATCTTTTCCATCCATCTCTCTCTTTGCACCCTTTCCCTTTCCTCTCTCTTACTCCTTTTTCCTCTCCCTTCTCTCTTCTCTCTCTTCCCCTTCAATCTTTCATGCTAGTGTCTTTTACTCTCTCTCACGGTCTCCCTTTCCCTACTCTTCTTCCTCTCCTTTTCTCTCTCACTCTTTTTATCTTCTAACTTTTGCTTCCTCTCTGTCCTCTCAAAAGCAGTTCTCCCTTATCTTGCTCAAAATTTTCTTTCTGTCTCTCCTTCTTTCTCATTTCCTTTTCTCTCTCTCTCTCTCCCTCTCTTTGACAGGTGTGAATGGAATTGTTCTAAGGTGTGCGCTACACTACACTCCAGGTGTGAGACATCTGACTCTTATAGGACACTGTTGACGTTAATTAACCATTAAAAACTAATTACACTTGAGTAATTCCTCCACTCTTCCTTTCCTGTGCATTCCTTTGCTATTTCCAGAGTATGGAATTTGTCCAGCCCTTTCTCCCCTTTTCCTCGCTTTCTCCTTCTTTACCACTGCCTGTTGGTAGCCCACCGAGCTCCCCCACTGAATAATCAACTCTTCTTACGTGTTGATTAATTAGCACTCGCTCATAGCTCATCCAGACTGTGTGGAAAGTGTGGATTCTAACCATTCAATCCATAATGAAGGAGAAGAGGAGGTATCTTATTGTGATTCAATTTTGATGAAAAGTTATGCAGGGAGAGAAACACCTTCACTTTTACACCTCAGCTCAAGTGAACAATTATGTTCAAGCACTGACTACGGTAGTGCATTGTTTCCTCGTTATAAGTCTCCTAATCATGCTCATCAGATGAGACGGGCTCAAGCTGTTGTTAGCAGTGCCATAGCTTTGTACTGAAACAACAGCAGACAGTGTGAGCAACAGTGAGTCTTTCCTAAGCTGGCTCTGATGACAGCGCTCTTTACCGTGTTGGGCCACATGACTCCGATGACACAGTTTAAGGTGATCTTTCCTCTTCCTGTCTGAAACAAAGGAACGAACCCGATCCATCTTTCTCACGCTCTCACATTCACAGGAGGAAACTGACCCAGAGTATGTGATACCAACACACATACACACACACAGAGTTGATACTGTGTGAGACAGTAGTGTTCCTCCCAAGTGCAAGTATATCCCATGTGTAATCTATACTGTATACGTATCCACACGTAACAACAACATCACCCAGTGCCACATACATCATTTACAGTACTGTGCAAAGGTCAGAGACCACCCCTCATTTATTTACCGTCCAGTCTAAATGGCCAAAAATACAAGCAGAAAACACATTCTGATCGAACATTAAAGCTTCAACAGCTTGACAGTTACACATCCTTTCACACCCTTAGTGCCAAGTTGTCTTCTCACAGTGGAAGGATGGACAGAAACGCCTGTGTACGTGTTCAGATCTGATGCAGGAATGGAGCTTGATTTTCTCTTCTCTCTCAAAGATGAAAGTTTTACATACTGTATATCTGATTGGGGCAGTTTCGGGGCTCCACCAGGTTGTGGTTGTGTCCATTTCCTCTGTAGTTTTAAATCAGTTTATTGATTTATTTTTCCCTCTGATCTTCTTCTACTTCACATAAGTGGAATATCTTATATTTCCGAGAAGACTGAACATCTCATTTAGAACGTCTGAAGGCAGCTATGGTGGGTTAAGGCAGATGTGTGAATGTTTGTGTGTGTTTGAAAGGGGAACGTAATGTCCGTGAGATCTGTGTGGAACAGCTTTTGTTGGGAGGATACAGCTGTAACCTGTTGGCAAGTTACAGCTGGAAAGGCAAATTAAATACTGATAGATTTGTCATGATTTATGTCTACTAAATATATTTTCAGCTATATTGTTTTTTCCTGACACTGAAAAGTCTACTTTTGCAGAGTATTCAGTACATGCAGGTTGTTAATGTCTGTAAATTGATGTAAAGATACTTTTTTCCAAGCAGTTCTGGGGCATTTCCTTTGGTCTAATCACCATGAAAGCTTGACATAATGTAAAAATGGCCACAGTGATCGAAAATGTTTTGGACAACAATAATATACAAGTGTCTGCAAACCCAGTTCCAAAAATGTTGGGAAATGTTACGCTTCCGGGCCATCCTCCTGCCTCTGTCAACTCCACAGACTACATTACCACCAATACACCACATCATGATGTCAATACCACATGTCCGCAAACCACTGCATCTCAACAACTGTGTTCTCGATCCTCTTCGCCCGAGATTTGACCGTTTTTACCCGTTTCTCATTTCCCATGTCTGCGTATACACACTCCTTCGTTTGTCATTGGTAAATAAAACTGACTCGGCTTTAAGATCTGTGAGCGTCTGCTTAGTCCCTCCGGTCTTACAGGGACGTACAAATACAAACAGAAACCATCAGTTAGTAAATCGTCTTTGACCTTAATATTTTTTATAAATACACACTGATTAAGTTAATTAATCAGTTGCCCCCTTCAAAATACATTAATTCATTCATTCATTAATAGATTGATTAACATGTTGGGAAAGGGGCCAAAAGAGTCTTTCTGAAATGGCAAAAAAGGAAAGAAAGAATCAGCTTTGAGTATGAATTTTTGATTAACTGAGTACAAAAGAAGCATCTCATTATACAGTAATTACACTGAACACATTTTACATGCAACACATGCTACCTTCTAGATGCCGTCTTTTTCAGTGACGCCCATGTTTATTTCAGAATGACAACACCAAGAAGCATTCAGCATGTGCTACTACAGCATGGCTGTGTGACCGGAGGGTGTGGGTGCTTGACCTTCCTGCCTCTTACTGTGCCACATAATGTGTGGCACACCATGAAGTGCAAAATACAGTATTGCAATGAAGACCCTTTATGGAGTAAGATTACTGTCAAAAAAACTTACTCTTCATACTCTTCCAGACTCGTACACAGCATGAGTACTTTCACTCTCGTACACAGGATGAGTACTTTCACTCTCGTACACAGGATGAGTACTGTCACTCTCGTACACAGGATGAGTACTTCCACACTCGTACATAGGATGAGTACTTCCACACTCGTACATAGGATGAGTACTTCCACACTCGTACATAGGATGAGTACTT
>CM067500.1:16480687-16549944 GCA_034552555.1 Semaprochilodus insignis | reverse complement strand
CTCGTACACAGGATGAGTACTTCCACACTCGTACATAGGATGAGTACTACCACACTCGTACATAGGATGAGTACTTCCACACTCGTACATAGGATGAGTACTTTCACTCTCGTACATAGGATGAGTACTTTCACTCTCGTACACAGGATGAGTACTTCCACACTCGTACATAGGATGAGTACTTCCACACACGTACATAGGAGGAGTACTTTTTGTTGTTCACAAAAGTCTGCTTTCATACCGTGCCAGACGGTACACCAGCGAAGACGCATACGCACTGTACCGAATCGATTGGTCCTTTACTCGATGCATTTTGCATGTGATTTTTGACAGTCGTTTCTCACTTTTCGATCTGTTTCTTAACTAGGAGGTCGTGTCCGGAATAATAAAGTTGCATGTGTAAATGTTTACACTTGTTTACACAAAACACACACAGCATTACGACACAGTGGTTTTATGCATGATTCAGTCTATATGTGAGTGAATGAAAGCAGCCTTTTGTGTACAAGCAATGTGCTTACGTACAAGTGTGGATGAGCACACACAAATTTCTTTGACAGTAATCTTACTCCATAGTTGCAGAGCTAAAGACTGGTAATTTCCAGAAGAATGGAAATGAAGACTTTAAAACTGCATTGATCGGGTCTGCAGTCCCTAAACGTTTATCGCAAGTACTGTTAATATAAGAGATGATACAACACTGAGATAAACATGCTGCTGTCCCACCATTTTAGCAACCTGTTGCAGGCATTAAATGCAGAATGAGTTCATGTGTTTGTCCCATTTGAATACAAGTTGAAGTTGAATACAAGAACTGAATACTAGGCAAACGGAATTTACTAATTAATGCTTTCTGTATTTTAAAGCTATTTTGCATACTGTACTGTATTGGGTTTGTGTATGTAATAAGACACTGTCCTTATCTTAATGTCAGATATTACAATGAATTTTTTTGCTGTTTCTGGCTTTAAAATAACATGTGAAGTGTTTCAGTCAGGGTCCTCATATGGCTCTTTTCAGCTCCCTCTGAGGCAGACAGCACGCTCTGTCTAACACACCTGGCAACCTTATTCATCCACACAGAGAGAGAGCGCGAGAGACTACATCACACTGAGCTGAATACTAACCTGCACCATTAAACCAATCAAGTATAATTTCACCAGCATATAATTAGAATACAGAAGGCCAGGATCAACCATCAAGCTATCTGACAGAAGTCCAGTTAGCAAGAACATGTTCAGTCCATCAGTCTGCAGCAGTTAAGATCTTCCGGATTCATTCCCGTCTCTGTAACTTTGCCATCATACAGATTGCAATTGGCAATTTAGCTGCAATCATGGCATCGTCGAACATTCAGAGATGATTTCAGCTGCACGGTCCAAACTTCAACGTTTCCATCTGCACTCAGCACCTGTGCTGCACACCGTATTAAAAATTACATGATTTTTTAGTAGAACAGCACGGATAACAAATTAGCACTAGATCATCTTGATTCTTTATTTAAGCAGGTTGTCACTGGATGGAAACTGTATTCTGCCTGTAGCTAAGTCAAATCGTACATGAGTGGATCAGACACAGCAGTGCTGCTGGAGTTGTTAAACACCTCAGTGTCACTGCTGGACTGAGAATAGTCCACCAACCAGCATCATCCAGTCAACGTTGTCCTGTGGGCACCATCCTGTGACCACTGATGAAGGACTAGAGGATGACCAACACAAACTGTGCAGCAGCAGATGAGCTACTGTACATCTACAAGGTGGACCAGCAAGGTCTTAACAACGTCTAAGAGATTGGACAGTGAGTGCACACAGTGTTGAAACACTCCAGCAGCACTGCTGTGTCTGATCCACACACACCACCACCATGTCAGTGTCACTGAAGTTGAGAATGATCCACTACCCACGTAACACCGGCTTTGTGGTGGCCCTTATCAGACCTGGTACTGATGTACTGAGTAACCTCTCAGTGTGCAGTATTGGCCTGACGATTACTGTGTTCTGTCACACAGCAATGAGCAAACCCGTACGACGGCACGTCCAAAAACGTTTGCTACTTTCACAAATTCTATTCCCTTTAATAGCATCTTAACTGAAGGAACAACTGATAAAAGCCTTTTGCCGCAGCCTTGAGGTCACAGTGTAGTGATTTTGTGATGTCATGACTATTCAATAGGTGAGGACAATTCATAGTCCAGGCAACAAGTGTTCCTCGATGAAAAGAACCTGGGTTTGACAGATGTTGCAGTGATGTAGGCTTTCGTAGTCCCGTGCCAACGACAAAACATCAGGAAAGAACATCAGTAGCTTCTGTTATATACCTGAAAGACAACACAGCTAATGAAACAGTAGGGAAACTGCACAGAACAGTCTGCCATAGTGAAACAGCATTTACAGTAGGGATTTTACGCTGCAGGGTTGCCACAGCGGCCAGAAACACTGCTCGCTTTCCACATGCTTTCCATGTGTTCTTTCCCCATCATGCAGAGTTGCCAGATTTGCGGTTTTCCCAAAGAGTGCGCTGCGGGTAGAAATTACACTCTTTACACTAAAGTTTGTTTTTCATTTGGATAAATGTCTAAGTGAAATGCAGCCGCAGAAAAATGGCTTGAAAATGAAAACAAATCATCAGATGAATGCATATTGATCCTAGTTTGGAATAACTGGCAGCCTGTTCTGTTTCCGCAGTGACGGTTACAGCTCACACACAGCCAGGACTATGAATTGGCCTCTTTGTTCATGAAACTTTCTATCAAACAACAACATTTGCAAACAAGCTATCAATTTTCCCGATATCCTGAACACTACGGGAAAACGACACTGTGGGTCTGAAAGGATGTGTAGCTGTCGAGAAGTCGTTCCTGAGAAAAGGAAATGGACACATGCATACAGACATCAACATCGCTGTATGTATTCGGGATTATTTGGATCATAAAACACAAAAAATGCATCCAAATTCGAGGACTGAACTTCGGAGGCGTGGAGAAATATCCCTGCAGATTTCTTGGAAAATCTGGAAACGAGTCTCCTGGAATCGGCGGAAGCTGTGGTGTTAAAGGGTGGACACAGCGAGTACAGGAAATATTTAATTGCTGAAGACTAATAATGCAAAAGTTATATGTTGTACTTAAAGGCTGCTTTGATCAAGTACTGTACACAAGCACAAAGAGAGAACCGACACAATTTCCGACACCTCTATACACAAGGACATGTAGGCACACAGACAGCATTGTGATGCTGACCCCTGAGGCTGAAGGCCACATCCTCTCTCCTTTATTCCACTTTTCAAAGAGCATCTAACCCACAGCAGTCCTTCAACACTGCATTATCATATGCCCTAACGCTGAAAGCTTTTAGCTGCATGCCAAGGGCTTCGCTCAGTCACTGCAGCTTTACTCTTCTGCTCGCACAGTAACACCAGCCTAAGAACTCATCTAACAGCGGCTCCAGTTGCGCCTCTGTTGTGTTTTACAACCCATCTGTGGATTACCAGTGTGTGGCGTGAGGGATTAGCGTTATTTGGTGGACACGCCTCGTGCACACAAAGAAGCTCTGGTGACTACACGTCTGTGTGTTCGCAGGAGACGCATACACACACACACAGACTTAGCTGTTGCAACACACCTGCAGCCTTCTACGCTCACATGCACGAACACAAACACACCTGCGGCCCTGCGAGCACAACCCAGGGTGTTAAAGCGGGATTAAGAAAGAAAGAGACATGTCTAACACGCTGCTGGAACGTTTCACTGGGGAGCAATTATTGCCTGGTAAATGTCTGGGGGCACTCAGACCTTCAGAGTGTTTTCAATACATATGAGTGTGTTTTTGTCGATTTGTGATAATTTAACACATTAAACACAAACCTGGTGAGATTTTCTCATTTTTCTTTGGTAAACAAAGAAAAAACTGACAAAAGTTCTACCTCGGGAACAGACTGTGATGTCACAATACTGTGGTGTTGGAAAGCAATGTGATGTCACAGTGCTGTGATTTTAGCATTCCTTGTGATATTGGGATGCACTGTGATGCCACAATGCTGTGACGCTGGAATGCACCGTGATGTCACAATGGTGTGACTCTGGGATGCACTGTAAAGTCAAAATGCTGTAATCTTGGCATTCATTGTGATGTCACAACTCTGTGATGATGGGATGCACTGTGATGTCACAATGTTTTGATGCTGGGATGCACTGTGATGTCACCATGCTCTGATCTTGGCATTCATTGCAAGTCACAACGCTGTGATGTTGGGGTGTACTGTAAAGTCAAAATGCTGTAATCTTGGCATTCATTGTGATGTCACAACTCTGTGATGCTGGGATGCACTGTGATGTCACAATGTTTTGATGCTGGGATGCACTGTGATGTCACAATGCTCTGGACTTGGCATTCATTGCAATGTCACAACGCTGTGATAGTGGGATACACTGTGATGTCACAATGCTGTAATCTTGCCAGTAATTACGATGTCACAACACTGATGTTGTGATGTACTGCGAAGTCCAATGTCTCATTAAGGTGGAGCTCATTAAGGTGCAATGGTGCGCTCATCAACACTGTCGGATAGACAACGAGCCTGTCGCCAGTCCATGGATGTAATGCAAGTTAGCTTGTCTAAAAAGCACCCCCCCAAAATATTCTGAGCACACTACATGCAGTAGAGTTTGGCTAGCTAGATGGTTTGGTTTGTGTTATTGCTGGTACTCTGGATATCTACAGCGGGCAGGTTTGGAGGGGGCATACCGCTGGTGTCGAGTATCAGGGGGAGCACCAAAGGCTTAGCACACCGTTCTCAGACGCGCTTTATGACTGGCGCCATAAGGCAAAGCAAACCCTGCTCCTCATGCTACGGAGAAATGCACTTAGATGACCATGAAGTTTAGTGTTGAAGGTAAATACACTCAATGAATTACTGCTGTTTTACACCAACAAAACCTGTGCAGGTATAACTGAAAAAATAACGGTCAAAGACATTCACAAAAATGCCCCCAGATTTCCTAAACCTTTGACGGACAAGGTAAATAAAGGCTATGTAAGGACATGGATGTAGGGTCAGGTTAATGAATTGGTTGTTCTTTATGAATGGCTGAAAGCTGATCTCACAGCAGCAGTGAAGGGCAAACTTTATCTGCACGCTGCAGCGTTATCTACCAGCTAGAGTTACACAGAGGAATACCTGAGAGAGGCAGACAACGGACGAGTTTGAGAGAGAGAGAGAGAGAGAGAGAGAGAGAGAGAGAGAGAGAGGGCGCAAGAATAAGAGAGTATGCTAGAAGGGTAAGAATGCCTGAAAATCTCTATCCCATGTACATGATGCACATGGCAGATGAAACACTGCACCGTACTGTGGTGTAGATGCTGTGAGGTCTGATGAAAAATTCAAATAGCTCCTTCACTAAAGGTGAAGACCAAATCCACGGTGCCAGCGGTGGAGGGAACGTGGGAGGTTTCTGCAGACAGGCTCAGTTCAAACATGGTGGAACGTTACTGAACTGTTCTCACTTTCCACAAGGTGTAGGAAAAATTTCCTGAACATCTGAGCACAAAGGTGCTAATCATAGAGACATGCCATGGCATGGGAGCCAACCTTTACTTTCTGCTGCCTCTATTAGAGGAAATTACATGATCTAGCCAGCTAATCAAAGGGCTAAAGCGTTTCATTATAATGCTGTTACGATCAGCTAATATGGGCTGTTTTTGTTTTACTTTAAGGCTATGTGAACACATAGCACATGCACAAGCACTGAACAAGGTATTTAAAACCAGTACTAGAGTATTTGTGAAAAGTCTATGTAAGGAAATGACTGTTGACATTGAAGGCTCTTACATACTAATACATACAGATGTGTTTCATCTACTACATGTGTTTCACTTATAACACTGTTATGATGCATCATTGTCTCAAGTAATAAACTCAGAAGATACATCTCTAATTAGGACCACCATGTTGCTTGTGTTCTATGAAACTTGCATGATAATTTCCATATATATTTTTGGTACCACTTTAGAATAAGGCTATCCTTATAAGGGGTCAATGAATGGTCTAAAATGCAATAATAAATGGGGATTAATTAGGTCAAAAAGACCTGAAAATTATTCATAAGCAGTTACAATGCATGAATAAAGACAGCAGCAATGACCCACATTGTTTTATACGGCTAAAGTTCAGATTTTGATGTTCACTGATCTTACTTTGTCTTCTCCATCAACCAGTATTAATCCTATTAATCCTTATAACCGCTTATTAATACTCTTTAAAAGGTTTATAACTTTCCTAATATCCATTAATACACTAATTTTAAACCATTCATTAATCCTTTATAGAGGGAGTCCCCATAAATCTACAATGAGTATCTTTCATAGAATTGATTCTGTGGCATTGGTGTAGAGTAGGAAGATGCGGGAAACACACACTTCAGACGAGAGCTCTTTTATTTAACCAGTAGAGAGCACTGCCCAGTGCTACTGAACAGCCAGGATAGCAGGCAGGTCATCAATAACCACACAACTCTCCTTAATTGCATAGGCACCCCGCATCACCACCCACTAGTCTTGCCCTGCCAGGTTCTCTAAGGAGAGCTTGGTACCTGTCATCACTTAACATGGCAAAGAACCGCCTACTACATCAGGAAAAGGGAAATCAGACTGGCATGCAAAACAGCCAATCACAAGCCTGCTACTGGGCATGACATAATTGAAACCGGAGTCGTGATATAAACAGTCCCTCTGGAAACACAGAAGCATCTGAACCAGTACATAACCATACATGGAGGTGCATATTGGTGGAAGTATGGATAGCCAATCAGAATGCAGCTGGCAGAATCCTGACAGTGTGGCTGGGTTAACACACTAAAGACATTAGACTATGTCTACGTGTGGGCGGAGCATCTGTGGCTGAGACTACCGCCCCGCTAACAAGCCCCATATAGATAGCCTATTTAGCATGTATGTACATCTTCAGCAACACAATAACAACTATCTACAACATCTAAATCTCTCTCACATCCAAGTTCTCCAGACACTGTCACGCCTCTCGCACAGCAGAACGAGGTGGGAGCAGGACACTATGATAGCATATATGCCCTCCTTAAGTGGGCCCCTGCCATAAAAGCTCTTCATAACAGTGTTATAAATGGAACATGTTTAAAGGCCCTTGTGTCAACACAACCTTGTTTACTTCATAAACTATCTTTAACAACATCATAAATACTCAAGTACTGCTGTTCAAATATGTTACTCAGAGCTTCTGCAGGGTTCCTATAGAGACAGCCTTTTCTAGAAACTTCTAGAGGACCTAGAAACGTCCAGCCAGCATAAAGGAAGTGCATAAACTAGCTAGCTGGTGGCAAAATAACTGACTTCAGTTCCATGACTCATGGCTCTACTTTTGGTTAACAATTAATACCAAGCCACGAAACAAAACTACTGACCCAAAGCTGATCTAGGCTGCTCTGTGAATGTACAAATGGATACAGGAAGTTCTGGCTCTTTGTGAACTCACTACTAAGAATTCAGGCACTCTTAAACTTAACATTCATTATTGCTTTACATTGGACAAATACAACAACCCAAATGAAGGCCACTTCACACAACTGTCCCAAGCTTCTACTAGAGAGCACCAACAGTAACTACTCCGATGGTTAATCTGACAGCTCAAGCTTAAAACACGAGTCTTACTTTTATATTGTATTCTGATTCGGGTTAACAGTAAATAAACTCTCACAACACAAACCGACTCATTCCCTCAGCAGAAACTGCCTTGTGTCAAGGTAGAACAGACCCTAAAATGTTCTGACTCTCCTCCACCAAGAAGAACTTGTTTTTTTAACTTGTGTCATGGTTTTGGATCTTGGTTAATAAGTAATAAACTCCCATATCAAATAACTTAACAACTCAAGGTTTGCTTGGGGCTATTGTGTCAAAGTACAACAGGATCTAGAAGGGCCGGGACGTCTTAACCCCATACTGGGAGCAGTTAACCATTCACCTGAAGCAGCAGCATTTCCATACATTGAGTCATAAGCAGACGTTTGTGCTAGTACATCAATCATTAGCACATTACACATTCCAGCAGCGCTCCAAACCTCATACATTCTGAAGATACACACCAATAAGTCCCATCAGATGTGGTGCATATATATGAAAATTATTTATCTATATACGCACTTACACAAATGCTTTCATAACCTTTTAGCCTACATTCATGTATAACATACAGTACCAGTTCAGACACACTCAACTAAATGGATGTGTTTGGTTATCTTAAAGTCTCTACAGGCTTACAATTAACAGTTCCAGGAACAGGAACGTTCAGTCACCCATCACTATATATATTGCAGTCACAACAAGATACTCTGTTTTAATATGTTACATGATGATGAAAATACACTGTGCAACCTAAAAAATAATACTGTACGTTGTTACAAGCAATTGAAGAAGTGTTACTCAACTCAAAAAATTACTTTGATTGAAAGAATTATTTATTCAAAAAATAATTTATTCCGTTTGTAGGTTGAATAAACTTCATTCATTTGCTTGTAACAATTTTTTTTAGGTTTGACCAAACACTTTTTTCCAGTGTAGAATAACAGTGTTTAATGCCGTAAATTCCACCTTAAAAGTAGCTTTTGCTCACCTAATAAGCCCTTCAATATTACTAATGTCCACCTCTGCTATCATGCTAATATAGTGCTTATATGCAAGTTTTCCTATGCAATGTTTTACTTCTAAACCAATTACTATATTAACATATTAGTTAGACATAAATTGCTGATTAGCCAACTAATTGTTCTTACTATGCTAATGACTCACTGTTCTCCTATAGGCCTACAAAAAAGGCTTCAACTACTGTACAGGCAGAGGAAATGAGAAACAGTGATTTATCACAGACACATTCAAACAGTTGGAGCAGCAGCGGATCAACAGTGACCATGTTGGCTTTGTGGAACTATTTGATGGCTTCTATGAGGGACATTAGACAAGCAATTTGTAAGCACTCCCCGTGCTGTGCATCAAGAAGAGATATAATGACTAAAGAACATCTCTATTATAGGTCTGATGCCTCTTGAAAACACAGCATCCTGCCATATACACAGAATCAGAGAGACATGCACATGAACCCGAGAGCCACTATGATGCATTATTTCCGGGAATATTTTCATTTTCCAGGAATACTCATCTTATACACATATCTGAGTAAGGGCTGATGACTTTTAGCAATTTAAGCTACAAATGCTAAGGCCAAAGTGATTGATTGGTAGACGGAGATCAAGTTAAAAAGTCAATATTTGGGGAAAATTTACCTAGGGACTCCACAGAGCATGTTAGGATCAGTTTGGAAGAGCTATGATCAAAATGCAGAGACTAGTTTGAGTGAGGTTTGCAAACAGTTAACAGCTGTAAAATAACTCCGCATTATTTTAATACAGTTGTAAGTACAAAGTTGTTTGGGGTCTGTACTGCACGAAAGGAAAACATTTTTCCGTTTACGTGAATATGAGGGTTTTGTCATTTTCAGACGAGCTGATTTCAAGAAGAAACAAAAAAACGGCTTTGTTTCATTGCATTTTGAGCACAGATTGCGGGAAATCACTAAGCCAAAGTCAAAAAGGACAGTTCTGATTTCAGGTTGCCTTTAAAAGCATATTTCCTTACAGGGACCTGCAGCAGGTCAATATTCAGCTTTTTAGCATGCATACTGGGGACTGGGTCCCCGAAGGATTCGAAAACCCACACGCACCTGTTATGAAGGACTTCTTGACATTAGCACAATCGATAGCTAAGGCTTACTAAATGAAGGTGAGATTGCAGAGGTTTACTGAGGGGCAGACTGCTAGACAGGGCGTGGGTGGATTTCCCAACCAGGACTGTGAGTGTGTGTGAGTGTGTGCCTGTGTGTGTAATAGGGGGGGATGGTAAAAGGGTGTGTGTGTGTGTGTGTGACAGCTATCAGTGCAGTTATTATAAACAGTCATGTCGTGGCCGTTACTGTATAATGGCTAATCTATTTTCTGCATTCTTCTAGACGCATTCCCACATTAAATCAACAGCGTGCAGTGAGAGGAGGGGAATTCACACAACAATGGCCTCTCTCCCCCTCGCCCAGCAGGAATGAGTGTGTGTGTGAGTCACTTGTGCTACGAATCGCTTCGCACAGTCTTCCTTTTGTACTCTATAGGCCAGAATGATTCCATCCTCATAAAATGTGTCTGCTGCAGAGCGGATTCAATGCGCAAACTCTTCCATATGACACCTTAGCCTATCAACAGATGCTATTAGAAAGCTAGCGCCACATTAAACCCTTAAGGTCATGAGCTACTCCCGCTGTATTGCTATGCTATTTAAATGCAACTGCACAATGACCTTATTAACAACAGGATTATATTAATTACACAGTGATGTATTGCAATCATATAGAATAAATTCTATACAATCCATCACAATGCTCTTTTACTAAGCTACAATAATACCTTACACAGCGTGCACACTGCCAAAAGTATGTGGACACCACAAATTGTAAGGTGTTTGAGCCGTACTCACTGCTAATAAAATGGGTAATAGTACATAGCTATGCAATCTCCACAGGCAAACAGTGGCAGTAGAATGGATCGTACTGAGGAGCTCAATAGGATGCCACAAGTCTGCCTCACTCGATCTGCCCCAGACAACTGTAAGTGCTATTACTGTGAAATAGAATCGTCTAGGAACAGAAGCAGCTCTGCCACAAAGCAGTCTACCTTGCAAACTGGGGCTGCCAAGTGCTGAAGATCATCTATCCGCTGTTACATCACTCACTAGAGAGCTCCAAACTGCCTCCAGAAGCATTATCAGCACAATAACTGTACACTGGGAGCTTCACAAAATGGGTTTCCATGGCTATGTGTAATGCCAACAGTCGGCTGGAGTGGTGTAAAGCACACTGCCACTGGAGCAGTGGAAACAATGTTCTCTGGTGTGCCGAATCACGCATCACTATATGGCAGTCTGATGGATGAATCTGGATTTGGTGGATGTCAGGAGATGTTATCTAGAGGAGGAGGGATGATGGTCTGGGGTTGTGATTCAGGATTTGGGCCTTTTGGTTTCAATGCAGGGTAATGTTAACGCTACAAACACAAGATACAAAGACACTTTAGACTAATTTATGCTTCCAACTTCATGGCAAAAGCTGTGCCCTTTCCTGTTCTTGCATGACTGAGCACAAAGCTTTGTTTTATACATTTAAACAGCACTGAATGTTCATGATTGATGTTGTAAAACTGAACGTGCCCATGACTTTCTGACCTTCTGACTCCAGACTGTATAATCTTTTGAAGTTAAAAGGCTACAGGATTGGCTGTTGGTAGAGAAGAAAACATGGTGTACCAAAACCACTGATGGGGGAACTGCATGAACTCCTTTTAAATACAGTATAACACCTTCAACAATACCTTTGCAACATCAAGCAGATCAAGGACTGTTATCTAATCGTTTAAAGAAAAGATGAAAATCTCATAGAAAGCAGAGCAGAAAGAAGTAGAGGACGGAAAAAAAGGGAGGACGAAAGAAAAGACTGAGGCCTTGAAACCGGAGCAGCGATGACTGACATCTGCATCCTGTAGCAGTCAGTGCTCAGGGTGGGTGATATGAACCAGAATATAATATGACCCTGACTGGAACTCTAGGCAGGCGGTGTATATAACACATGTATCTAATGTATCTTATTACAGCTTATTACAATGTTATTATTAACATATGTTCCAAATATCAAATTAGATTATATTATTTAACTGTATAAACATTGAGTTACGAATTTCACCAAGTATGAGTCAGGTTTGTTTAGTCTTGTTTCCAAAAAAAAAAAAAAAAAAAAAAAGGATGTTTTTAGAGTAAATTAGATTTTATGGTACTTGGTGTTGTTGTATTTATATTGATTGTTGTTGACCATCATTAACAGCATGAGCATTGATTAAATAATTAATACTAAATAACAAATAGTGCTACTAGCAGTTATTGTTGTATTTTATTGTTTTGTTGTATTTTTGTAAATTATTCATTGTTACTGACCATAAAAAAAACAATTTCTGAACAATAAAGGGCTTGTGTTATTATTATTATTATTATTATTATTATTATTGCTATTATATCGAAGTTTATATTTCTAACACAAGGTTTCATTTTGACATAATGCCAAATGCAATGAGACCAATTAATTTCCTTGATTGTGTTAAGGCAAACTGTCCCAGACGTCATCATATTCACTCATATTCTGTCCCATTGTTGACGATATTAACAGTTTCAGCGTACACGCTAAAAACAGTCACAGTAAAATTCACGTTCATACCGGTGAGACTCCCACCTCTAACACTCACTCGCTGACTCACTGCGCATGTGTGCGTGCGAGCTTTAGTCATTGATTGGCTCTGACTGCATGTTATCAGCAGCATGTCTGAACGAGGTCATCCACAAAGCTCTATCAGGCAGCAGTTATTACCCTTCGCTCTTATCACTCCTCCACAGCCTGTTCCACTTCCTCTGCCTCATATCGCACTACGTATCCCATAATTCATCACTCAGGGTCCCTGTGCTCTGACACATGTACAGATTAATGCTAATTAGAGGTGCGCTGCATCCCTTCTCGTAGCGCATGGAAAGTGGTGGGTGCTTGCTAACGTTAACCCTTAGAAGCCGTGCTCATTGGTAGCAATGCTGTAATTAAGAGGGCTCCTTCCTTTTCTTCTCTTCAAAATTCTACACTGTTTCTTCTACAGCTTTTGCACTAGAACCACAAAACTTCACAGGATCATAAAGCCTAAATCCAAATAGGGTGCCGATTAGACTTAACCGTGTTCGCACAGCCTTTGTTTAAACGTCTTTATTCCCCTCCAAAGGAATTAATGCATTCCGAAACTGATTAATCCTCTTACATAATGCTCAGCACTTCTCTCATTCCACCACAGTCCGTATGCACTCTGTGGCCAAAAGTGTTTGGACACTCCTCCTAGGTCCCCAATCATACTAGTATGCTAGCAATACCTTAGCAACCAGCTGGGACACCATTGGAACACTCCTGCAACATCTCATCAGCCACCTGGGACACCATAGCAATATACTAGCAACATTTTAACAGTGACCTGGGATGCCAGACCAACAGCCTAGCAATCTTGCAGCCACCTGACCACCACGTTTCTCCCTGATGACAACACAATAGAAACTCTACAGTACCTCATAACAACTACCTGGAATTACTATATATAAACCCCACCAAGTTATAAATGCTATTAATTAAATGATATTAAGACATTTTAATTGTGATAATACAGTGAGTGATCTCAAATCATCCACCCAGAGTGTCGACTCATTTCCAACCAAGTTTTAAAAGAATGTGTTTCGCTTCATATCTGCAGACTTACTGCAGATAACCATGCCAGTGACCCGTGGTGTCCCCCAGGGTTTGATTCTTGGGCCGCTCCTATTTAATTTATACATGCTCCCTCTTGGCCAAATCATGCAACACTGTGGGATATCTTACCACAGCTATGCAGACGACACTCAGATCTACTTGGCCCTCTGCCCAAACAACTACAGCCCCTTGATTCACTTTGTAAGTGCCCTGAGCACATCACTAACTGCATGGGGCAAAACTTTCTGTATTTGAATAAAGATAAAACGGAGATGGTTTTACTGGGGAATAGCAATGAGAGACACAGACTGGCTGCCTATCTGGATTTGAGAGCCCTAACATCTAAAGAAGCAGCGGCGTAACATTGGTGCCTCTGATCTCAGATTTAGCAGTCACGTCAAAATCAGCATTTTATCACCTTAAGAACATCAACAGCATTAGAGATCTTCTGACTAAACCAGACCAGGACAGACTCATCCATGCCTTTATTTATGGCAGGATTGATCACTGTAATGGTCTCCTAACTGGACCAAAAAAGACAAATAAACAGCTTTAGATCAATTATAATGCAGCTGCTAGAGTTCTCACCAGGAGTAAACCCCCATCGCGGAATCATGTATGACCGGTGTATTTATCTGAAATGCTATATGAGCCAGGCAGAACTCTCAGATCATTAGGAACTGGTCAATTAGTCCTGCCCAAGGTAAAGACTGAGCCAGACACTTTTATATCCAGGCTGAAAAGCAGCTTTCGGCTCTGTTTAAAACACAGTTAGCCTACAGAACCGCCATCCTGTAATTTCATTTCATTTTAGAATTTGTAGCCATTTTTAATGCGTAACGTACTCATCACTGAAACTAGTGCACAACCTGTTAAAGATGCTGGTTTGTGTTTGTAGTTATGGGAATAATAATGAGAATGAGCGATTGTTTAACACCAAAACAAGTCACAAGTGCAGGCTTAAACCTGTCTAAACAAACCACAAATCTAACCTAAACGCATTTCAATACATCTAAACCAATCACACAAGTCTGCAACACAACCTCAATACGCCATATGGAGGACTGTAATACAGCATTCCTCTCCAGCAGGAAGGGAACGTAACAAACTATAACATAATAAGCAATTCTATAATTATATTTCAACAGTGCAGCTAAAACAGTAACCATCTACTTCTACTGAAAGAGAAAGGACAGGAAAGAAAGACAGAAAAGAAAAAGGATAAAACTACCTCCTTCCCAATACTTAGAAACCACGGATAAACGTATTAGCAGCCAATTATCTGTACTCTGCGTGAAGGTCGAGCAAAGGTCAGGTATAAAAATGGACATCATTTTACAGCATCAGAGAGAAAGAGAGTGAGAGAGACCGAGAGAGAGAGAGACAGAGAGAGTAAGAGTATTAATAATACATCTTCCACAATTCAAACCTGCAACATTTCAATCAGAGACACTCTAAAATTTATAACAGCCTCGTCATACGAGACAAAAAGGAAAAACACACAGAAAGAAAAATAGATAGAAAAACTAAGGAAGACAAAGAATCACAGAGAGAGAGAGAGAGAGAGAGAGAGAGAGAGAGAGAGAGAGAGAGAAATAGAAACAAAGATGGATTGCAAATAAGAAGAAAGTGGAAAAGAAGAAAGAATATAAGAGTAGGACGGAGATTGACAGAGAGAGCAACAGAGAGGGAGAGAGAGATAGAGAGAGGAACAGGAGCATAGAAAAAAAGGAGAGCAAAAAAGAAAAGAGTGAAAAGTAGTGAAAGAAAAGAGAGAGGAGAAAAGAAAAAGGGGAAAAGGAAAAATAAACCAGGGAAAAGAGTACAGGAATAAAGTGACGAGAGAGGGAGATAACAAGGAAATGGGAACGAAAGAGTGAAAGCAGAAAGAAAAGAGAGGAGAGAAAGGGAGAAGGTTAGAACAAGAAAGGGTGAATGGAAAAGAGATGGGAGATAGAACAAGAAAGAGAGAAAACAGAAAAGGGGGAGAGCGAAAGAGAGGGAGAATTGTGACGGGTAAGCATGAGAAAGGGTGCAAAAAGAGGGGAAGAGAGATAACCGAGAGTGAAGCAATATAGAATTGGTAGAGGGAGAGCGAGGACGACAGAGAGAAAGAGAGATAAAGGTTATAAGAGACAGTGGAAGGAGAGACAGAGAGGGAAAGGAGGAATATACAGAGAGAGAGATGTGAGTGACTGTTTAGGCAGATGATGTTTCAGTGTTAATTCTCTGAGCTCTCTCTCTCGAGCTCTCTCTCTCTCTCTCTCTCTCTCTCTCTCTCTCGGATGGTTAGAGTGTCAGTGTCAGGTTAGGCTCCTGCCTGCTGTCAATAAGCCCTCACTCATCCCTACACTGCACTCTATATATTGATTAGTCCATACATCACCATGCACCTACAAGACATTATTTCTAATTAAAAACTAAGCCATAAATCGTGGCTTTTATTGCGGGGCCTGTGCAGTAAATAAACCAGAGCGAGAGAGAGAGTCAGAGAGAGAGGAAAAGGGAGAGTAGAGCAGTCATGGGGGGATTAAAAGAGCAATAAAGAACGAGACAGAGACGTATAAGCATCCAGCACACACGCGCTCGCACAATAACCACAATGAACAGCAGGAAGATCATTTTCTCTTACTTTCAGACCCCGGACAAAGCCGGCGTGAGCTCTTACAGGGGTATGGCTGTTACTGTCAGTTTACTGCAGACGATAATTTTAGTGTAAATGCGTAATAAACGACAAGAGTGATTCAATCAAGGACAAAGAATGAGCTGTAGAAAGTTGGCCCACATAAACCTATTGCAGGCTTCTGTTATCAGCGTCAGTAAGTGTGATTACTGTTCAGGTTTGGCGTATTGCATTACACCTCAATACGTCCTCAGCCTTGGTGAGATTTGGTGGGACTGCCCGCCCAGTATGTGTGTACAGTCTAGCTTTCCACAATGGCTTTTGCAGGATTGCAGTATTTCCTTACAAAGCGTGCGACCGCGGCAGGTAATATCTGGGATTTTATCCTGAGTGCCTCTGGGAGCCGGATACAGCGAGCACCGCGTTTCACAGCTCAACAGCAGTGTGTGTCGGGAGAAAAACATGGCTCCAGTGCAAGTGGAGCACACGTTCTGTGACTGAGCCTGAGGACTGCGAGGAGCCCAGCGCTGCAGATCAGCTGGAATTGAACTGACGGGAGATGTTAGCCAACCATGTGTGAAGGCGGTGTGAAATTGTTTACTGACGCTTTAGACAATCACTGTTGCAGCCACCTTAAATGTAAAGTGGTCAGTGGTCATATGTATTCTGTATTTGTAGTTCAGTTCCATTTATACACTCACCATCAACAGAATAGTTGTGCAAATAGCTGCACCCAGAGGGAATCAACCGACAGGAATGAAACTTGGTGGGTAGGTTTGACATTGCGAGACGTGCAAATGATTTTTTATGCTCGGCCCTGCACGTGATGTAAGCAAGGTCGGGCCTTATTGCCGTACCTGACTGACCCAACAGTCACGATTGCAGACATTCAGTGAGCAGTGATGCCCTCCACGAGTCATCCTGTTTGTGCCAGCACCATAGGCAGACGGCTGCACGACGCAAGTCTACATGCACGCAGACCTGCTTTTGTCTCGGAGGAAACTGTAGCTCCCGGAAGAAACCCACCCAGACAACAGGAGAACATGCAAACACAGAAACAGAAAGGACCCCGGATGCCCCAGGTGGGAACTGAACCCAACAACACCATTCAAAAAACATCAAAAAGGTTCTATAGTGATCCATCTAGAGCTCATTTCCCATCAATCAACATTTTCATAATGCAAATTACTCTTTAATCATGCAAAGGGTTCTTGGAGTGTTCACGGTTCTATACAGAACCACCTTTTTATAAGGGTGAATTCATGAACAGATATCCACCAGACTGCAGAGAAGAAAAACTAAGGCCATCAGCACAAGGTAAAGGTAAACGCTCCAGCAAACAAACACATTTTATATACTTCCACTTTCCATTTCCAGCAGGACTGCACCCCTGTGCACAAAGCCAGCTCCATAAAGACATGGTTTGATGAACTTGGTGTGGAGGAGGTCTGTTGGTCAGTACAGAGGCCTGACCTCAAACCCACTGAACACCTTTTTTTTTTTTTTTTTTTTTTTTTGAGAGAAACCGGAACGTTGATTAAGAACCAGGACAACATCAGTGTCTGACCTCACAAATGCTTGTTTCACTGAATGGACACAAATTCCTACAGACACAGTCCCAAATCTTGTAGACTGACTTCTCAGATGATTGGAGGCTGGTACAGCTGGGCAAAGTCCGAATTACTGTCTATGGTTTCGGAATGGGATGTCCAACAACGTCATATAGGTGCGACGGTGAGGTGTCCATATACTTTTGGCCACACATGAGTAGCTAGTCGTTTGGCTACTGGATTGTAATAGAGCTTGCTTATCAGAACCCATGAGTCTGCCTTTAACTTTAAGATGACCATGATTATAGACCTTCTTAGACAAACATAATGATGACGGGATTGAAATCTTTATTCCCTATTAAATTACAGGATGCTGGTGCGATCATCCGGCATAACGGGTAACAGTCTAGCAAAACTGGACATCACAGATTGGACTTCATTGATTGAAGCAGGATCAATGCTTTCCATCTGGCCCACCTCAAATCGTCCTTATATCAACTGTAATCCAGGGTCATTTTTTCAGCCTCATTCTGGCATGGTGATCCAAGGAATGTTGTTTTTTCCCTCATCAGTGCTAAACGACAAATAACCGCCATGATTCAATATTGATTCAATGTTCCTCGGCTATCTGAGTAAATCCAGTCACATATTACCAGTCCTTCCACGCTGGGAGAGGCCGACTTAAGGACTGACTGTTCTGCAAAAAAGGTTCATAGCCGGCAGTGAACACAGACGACGTAGGGGAGACAGTGGATTCCTAGCAGCACTCTATTGCAGTCAATATACAAAGGTTGTCTCTCTCTCTCTCTCTCTCTCTCTCTCTCTCTCTCTCAGACGCACACACCACAAATCCACCGTCAAACTACTCCCAGTTGTCCTCAGGCTTTTGACAAGATTTGAATGGCCACAGGCCACAGCCATCAGTCACTGTCAAACAGTCTCCTGACGCTTCACACAGACACCAGCTCTTTCCCATTAGAGCAACGTTCACAGGTTCAGTCTCCATAATAACGCAGGGCGTGTCCCAAAGCTGTGGCATAGAGAAAGAGAGAAAAAGAAAAAGGCAGCACAAAGGAAGAGAAATGATGAGAACGTGACAGAAGGAGAGAGGAATGAAGGAATGACAGAGAAGTGAGAGAATGCATGCGTATTACAGGGTAAGTGGTGGGGGTTTAGTGGGAACAAATGAAGGGTATTTAGGAGGAATTTGCCTAACTGACAGGTTGTGGCCAACCCGCTGAGGATGACTGTGGCCACAGGAGCAGGAAATAAAGGGATGGATGTATCAGCACTGAGCACATTTTTTGCTTGTGAAAACAAGTCTTTCTGTTTGAAAGGAGTAGATGAGATGTGAGCCCCATCGTTGTGGGCTTGATCCCCAGCAATGCCGCAGCCATCCGTGACTGGGAGTCCAAGAGAACATAATTGGCCTCTCTGGGTGGTCAACGTACGAGTGTCTGTTAGCTAACAAAACAGAACTGGGGGTTAGTGTTCTCCTCAAAGCGGGTTGAGCTGATGTTGTGTTTGTAAAGACGTGGTGGTGCTTAAAGGAACGTGCTGGCCTACACCCTCCCAGTCTGGCAGAGGGAATTGTGGAACAGGCTACAAATAAATCAGGCAAAAATCATCTTAAAACTTACCTCATTTGCAGCTCTGTATTTCTATGAATGCACGCAGGCTGCACAAACTGAACCGGGGAATTTATTAAGCAGGGTGAAGTTACTTAATTCATTCCAACACTGGTCGGTCAGAGCTGCCATAATCTTTGGCATTATTAGACTCACTCCTACAGTGTGCACCCACAGGACACTGTACAGTAAATACTGTATGAGTCTTCATTAGCCTCTCTGGTTGTGATGGGTAACATTTAGCTGGAGGGGTTTTTATAATACAGAGCTGTAAACTGTCAGAGCGTGCGTGTGTGTGTCTGTGTGTGTGTGTGTGTGTGTGTGTGTGTGTGTGTGTGAGTGAGAGAGAGAGAGAGTGTGAGAGAGAGACAGAAAGAACTCTGCATGACTTTCAGTTCGTCATTATTCCATCAACAGCAGACAGCACAACAGCAGGAAACACACACACACACACACACACACACACACACACACACAGAGGGATGCTTGTTGAGGGAATCTCCACTAGCAAGTGTTAAGTGTCCAGACTGTCACACATGTCCCACAAGAAAAAGTGTAGGCACTTCCGATTATGAGGTGGTTTCGGAGGGAACACTGGCATATGGCTCGGCTAGCGTTAGCTGACTTGTATTTTGCATCTGACAAACAGAAGTTGCTTGATATAGCACCCCTTCATAAGATTCAGAGCTTGAGCTTCCCAGACTGAAGTTCACCTAGATGAACTCGCTACAGGAAGCAAACTTGCCTTTCTGGCATTCCCACGTCCGTTCCCATTTGATGGAACTGACTTTTTCTCCAGGTAAATTTCACCAGCTTAAGAACTACTAAAACTCCCTAGCTAGGTAAGTAGCCTATAGGAACTAGCACAGCTTACTTCTCACTATCAAGAGAAACAGTGGAACCAGGTAAGCGTCTCTCTGTGAGAGACTTCCAAATGTTGCCATAGTGGTACATCTGCTGGAAATGTCTGACTGTCGAAGGAGAGTTTTAATTTAAGGTGGAAATGAGTAATGAGAATGTGAGGAAACTGGGTTTTTGCACATGACCATGTTACATTTTGTGCTATTTTCATTGGAGAATTTCTTTTTTGTTAACAATCAGAAATCTGAGGGAGGAGGGGGGTCTTTAATATTCTCTTCCTAAAGGCTTCTGAAGGACACTGCACCAGGATAGCACATCAGACAACGGATGGATATGGGAGCTGCCTCCTCACGCACACGCACACGCACGCGCGCACGCACGCACGCACGCACGCACGCACGCACGCACGCACTTGCTGTGTAAATCTCTGACCTCACAACAATTCAATTACACTATAATTCTTTCACAAATGATTCAGTGAATCATGAAAGATTCCACAGATTTCGCTGCATTTGGTTACAGCTCATTAAGTATGAATGATTCAGAATCATTCATCTGGAGAATCCATTTATAGAGCAGTGGGATACAAACAATGGAATGTCAGTGGAATGTCAACAATATTCCAACCTTCATTTGGATTTGTATGTCTGTAAATGATCAGGGAATTTTACTTTTTAACAATTTCATTTAATTTTTATTGACCAGTATAATACCCGATTATTTGCCCAGTGCCGGTTAATTGAATTACCAATTGAGTTTGGGAAAAATGGCAGTTTATGTGCTATTCACAATTCTGTTCTTTCTTACTGGATTAATTACTATTAACACACGACTACTATTATTGCTGCCGTTGGAATAAGTGAAAGTACCTGTGGCCTTTACACTGTATGTAAAATATGCAATTTTTTTTTTTTTTACTTTGAGCATCAATAAACAATGTAATTTAACTGGGTTCAATCCTTTGCATACCACTGTACATAGACAATTCCCTTCACACAGGCTCATTGATATTACTTCTGTTGTGAGTGCGGGTGCATGGGTGTCCGTACGAGTGCGTGGGGGGCTGGGTGGGTGTGCGTTAGGAGTACGAGCTCTGCATGAAACTCAGAGTGACGGAAGGAGAAACTGACAGACCTGACAGCATCACAGCTCAGCAAAGCTACTGGAGAAAGCTGAATCTGCACAGCTAGCAGATCTGGCATGTGGGTGGGCCTCAGGGTGAAGGTTTCTAAACGGTCAACACATACATACACATAAACACATGCAGGCACGCACGCTTTCCAAGAACATCGGCTTGTAATGAAATGGACAGGAATACAAACAAATCCGCCCTGCAAATCAGAATAATATAAATATGCAAATGAATATGCAAACGAGAGCATGCATAAACATTTGCGAGCGCACCTATGAGGCCGAAGGGTGTTCCAGCCACTGCAGTACAGAAAACAGCAGCGCTGCAATCAAAGCAGCATTTTGTTAAACAAAGCGCCAACTCGAGCCAAAAGGTAAACAGTTTCAGAGCGCAGACACACAGCTTCTCGCTTTCAGTCAAAACATTCCAATTTGCATCACTTTCACTGCCCCGCGTGGCCTCTCACATGGACGAGGGCTGCAAACTTCTGGATCTGATCACCATTCTGTACACAACCATCCCATGCAGCACAAGTCTCAAAATGTAACCACGATTCAACTGAAATCTTTAGCAAATGATTCAATCCTTCATGAAATGTAAACTTTAACAGATATTCTATTCAATTCTTAAGTAAACGATTCAACGCAGCATTCGCTTCCTAAGGAAACAGCTTAATGTGATGTGAATTCTAAAAATGAACAATGAGTTGACTTTTTAGGGGATTCCACTCTTTAGTAAATGAGTCTGAAACTTAAGCAGGATTCATTTTCATTCTACAGTAAGAGTCAGCGCATTATGAAATTTTAAATTTAAATATGATTCAAGTTGATTCTTCAAGAAATGACTCAATAAATCACAAAATCTAAAATGGAATCACAATTAGATTCTGCAGTGAACGACTAAATGCATCTTAAAATCTCAAGCTGCACAACGGTTTGACTCACTTCTCAAGGAATTCAATGTGGTGTGAATTGATATCAAAACATCTGAAGATTCACCATGACTCAATTTGACTTTGCATTGTGAATCCTTTTTGACTGGCATTGTGAAACCTAAAATTTAATCACGTTCTTCACTCAACAACTCCGCGCATTGTGAAACACACTGCCTGGCCAAAAAGAAAGGTCACACAGTCTAATATTTTGTTGGACCGCCTTTAGCTTTGATCACGGCACGCATTCTCTGTAGCATCTACAATGTCACAACATTTATTTCTGTCCATAGTTGCATTAATTTTTCAAGATTTTGTATTGATGATGGGAGATTTGGACCACTGCGCAAAGTCTTCTCCAACACATCCCAAAGATTCTCAATGGGGAAAAAATCTCAATCTGGACTCTGTGGTGGCCAATCCATGTGTGAAAATGATGTCTCATGCTTCCTGAACCACTCTTTCACAATTTGAGCCCGATAAATCCTGGCATTGTCATCTTGGAACATGCTCGTGCCATCAGCGAAGAAAAATCCATTGATTGAATAACCAGGTGGTTCAGTATATTCAGGTAGTCAGCTGACCTCATTCTTTGGGCACATAACGTTGCTGAACCTAGACCTGACCAACTGCAGCAACCCCAGATCACAGCACTGCCCCCACAGGCTGGTACAATAGGCACTAGGCATGATGGGTTTATCACTTCAGCCGCCTCTCTGCTTACCCTGATGCGCCCATTACTCTGGAACAGGGTAAATCTGGACTCATCAGACCACATGACCTTCTTCCATTGTTCCAGAGTCCAAAAATTGAAGCCGTTTTTGCCGGTTGGCCTCACTGACAAGTAGTTTTCTTAAGGCTACACAGCTGTTTAGTCCCAATCCCTTGAGTTCCCTTCGCAGTGTGCGATTTTAGTAGTTTCAGCAATCTCCTTAGATGTTTTCTCTGCTTGATGCATGCCAGTAATTTAACCCTTCTGAAACAAATTAACATCTTTTCCACAACCACAGGACGCGTCTCTCCACATGGTTGTTTAACAAATGAGAAGCTGCTCACTGCATCGGTTCGGGTTAAATAACTTGTTGCTGGCTGAAACATAATCACCCATGCACTAATTATCCAATGGGAGGCTCTTACCCATTTGTTTAGTGAAATCCAGGTGGTAACCTTTTTTTGGCCAGGCAGTGTTTTACTCTCCACAATCATTTGACTCACATCTTATGGAAACAATTCAATCTGGTGTGACATCTAAAATTTAACACTGATTCAAACAGATTCAGTAGTAAAGTCAATGCATCACAAGGTCTGAAGTTTAACCATGATTCAGTTTGATTCATCATCTAAAACTCTTTAGTTTCCAACTAAATGCAACATGAATCTCATATTTAACTTGATTCAACTACAATTCGTTAAACAGATCCTTGCACCATGAAACCTAAACTTCAACCATGATTCAGTTTGATTCTCCAGTAAATCAATCGATGCATCTCAAAATCTAAAACTCTACAAATGATTTAGTAAATGACTCCTTTAGACTCTTTCACGCATGACTCTAAATCCGAAATTCAACCACAATTCAAAGACGTTTTAAGATTTCTTGAGGCATTGAATCATATCCTTAAAAAAAAAAAAAAAGATTCTAACAGATACAATTATTTTGGTATGCGTTAAAATGGTGGTTACAAATACACACAAGTGACTGGAACAGCTATTTCCATAGCAGTGCAATACAGACAACAAAAAAAAAACAACACTTTGGGGGATTTTTAAATCCAAAAAGGGAAAAATACATTCATACATTGGTAAATATTATTTTAATCAATTCTAATAACTGTTTATAATCCATTTCATCATTCCAGAATCAATTCAGCGGAACTGGATCTTTCAGATCGATGCATTTTTACACCTTACCCCACACACACCCACACACACACACACACAGTGTGCATTGCTGTAATGTAATAAAATCACTGGGCTGAAGACCTAAGCTGGCAGATCATGGAGTGCACTGACAGAGACTTACTGGTTTCAGGAATATATGAAGCCAGAGGGGGGGTGTACACGCGCACGTTTGTGAGCGTTGGTCTCGATTAGGGTCTGCGTCTGCCGCCGTCTCGTCTCTTCGTAGCGATTAGCGCTAACGTGAAGTGAGGCTGCGCTATAGGCCGAGGAGAAGCATCAAATGAAAGTCTTAATTCCACGTCATGCCGCATTACCGACTTTCAGGGTGAATATAGTGCTCAGACTGAAATTAATTTGACACCTTTCACCACTAATAGGCCTCTTGATTTGTGAGGGAGTCTTCTTTATAGAGACACTGAGACAGTGCGGAGTGCGAGAGACAGAACACGCTCACATTCTCTGTCTGCCTTCAACCCATCAACCGGAATAGGAGACTGCAACAAAACATCCAAACACTACAAAACGCCTTTGAACACAATACTTCTGATTCTCCCGTGTCATCTTCAGGAGCTACTGGAAAATATTCAATTCGGGTGCACTTGGTTACCGATTGCTGTTTTCTGGTGGGGTAACCGGTGACTACCTAATCTGTAATTGATCACAGCCTGCATAGTCTGATTTATCACTAAAGACTCTTTCCATGTTGGACTCTTATCCATGTGAATTTCTCCACTCCAGTTTCAATTAACTATAAATGTGAAAAATAATAAACATCTAGTAGGCATTTCAGGGTGTGTACACTGTGCATCAGCATGCATCGTGCCATAATGCTTTATTGATACTGTTTTAGTCATACTCCACAATTGCTGTTAGATCCAACACAAGGGTTTCCTTCTCTCCAGCTCATCAGTCCAAGACTCAGCAAAAGAGCCACATATGGTTACTATCATTTCATTCGAGGCTGATGAGTGGACCAATAATCCAAAATTATTTCAAATTACACATTTACAGATGTTATCCAAGTGTTTTTTCCAAAAGCTATTAAAAGTTTACTAAGTTTATTATTTTGTAAAGTGGTTTTATTTAACATCGGTGTGGTTTCCTGGAAGGAAATGTCTTTACCAGTGGCTTATATGTTCCCCTAATAAAGCCTGATTAATAAAGACTGATTAATAATGATCAGTCCAGAAACGAGCATGAGGGACCTGCTGGCTATCAGCTACTGTGGGTTGAGAAGAGAAGTAACTGAACTCACTCAGCTGTTGCTGTTGGCTTGAAAAGAAATTAGACATGGGCACAAGAGAGACAATACAATGATAAATGAAGAGAGAAAGAGGCAGAGACAAAGACAGATAAAAAAAAGGAAGAAAAAGAGAGAGGACATGAAAGAAAAGAGAGAAAGAGAGAGAGAGAAAACAGAGAGAGGGATAAAGAAAGAAGAAAGTGAGAGAGGGAGAGAGGGACAGAGAAGGAAAGAAAAAGTAGACAGAAGAAAAAGAGTAAGAAATGAATTAAGAAAGAAGAGAGAGAATGGGGAGAGAGAAGAGAGGGAAAGAGTGAGAGAGGAGGAAGGAAAAGTGGAGAGAAGAAAGAGAGGGATAAAGAAGGAAGAAAGAAAGAAGAGAGAGAGAGAGAGAGAGAGAGAAGTAAGGAAAAGTAGAGAGAGGAAAGAGAGAGGGATAAAGAAGGAAGGAAGAAAGAAAGAAGTAGAGAGAGGGCTAAGAAAGAAGAAAGCAAAGAAATAAGAAAGAAAGAGTGAATGAGAATGAGAGAGGAGGAAGGAAAAGTAGAGAGAGGAGAGACAGAGAGAGGAGTTAGGAAAAGTTGAGAGAGGAAGGAGAGAGAGAAAGAGCGCGAGAGAGTGAGAGAGGAGTAAGGAAAAGTAGAAAGAGGAAAAAGAGAGAGAGGAAAGAGAGAAGCAGCTGCTCCTTTGCATGGTTGCACTGAAACATCATTTGCATGAAGGAGGAAAATGAAAACATGCGCCTCGCACGGTTACCAAGTGAAAACGCGTGTCGTCGTGGTTACCAAGCAAAAAAAACACATAGTCGGGGGGATGTGCCGGGGGGAGGAGGTGGGGGGTGACAGGCTTACAGCAACATCCAGATGATTTGCATATGCTGATGAGCACCTATCGACTGAAATTTCCATAAACTTCATATCGCTGACAAGAACAAGCAAAATCAGCCCAATAACCGCTCCTGGTCTGAGCAGCGCGCTCAATCCAGATCTCATGCATATTCATGAGGAGATTAAACTTCAGCTTGTGTTAAAGGGAGCAGGTATGATCTCAGGAAGAGGGAATCTCACACTCCGACAAATTCATTTGAGATACAGATCAGTCAGTATATCCAGTGCTAGGGGAGAGGGGCGGGGCTTGTGGCCTGCAGGCCAACCAGAGCTGGAATAGAGACTTGGGACAGCCCCTTACCTGACAAGGTGTGTGTGTGTTTTCTCCTACAGTGTCACAGGTGTGTAAACCTCGAGCACCTCACACCGAAGGCCAGACAGATGTTCTCGCTCCTCAGTGCCCTGCAGAAACAAAACACAAGACACGTTAATGAGCAGCTGTGGGAAAGAGCAATGCAACAGGTCTTAAATAACTTCATATACAGCAATAAACGACTTCAATAACGTCACTTCCTGAAAACTGTTTTGCTGAGGTTGCAAATACGTTCTTACATAGCAGCTTCTGGGTAAACTCTACAGAGCACTGGCCAAAATCTCAATATTAAGAAAATATTTATAGTAAAGCAAAACGTTGGGAAAATAAATCAGAATTCCGAGATAAAATAGTTACACATAGTTACAACAGTAACACCTGAGAAAACAAGCATTTCAAGATGTTAAGTCAATATTTGTCCATAGAAAGTCAATTTTAGAACATAAATCATTAATGTACAAAGTAATACATAATTCAATAATTCATTATTTTGAAACATTCATTATTCTGACATTTTCAGGAAATATGTAATTAAGGTTTTGACAAACTGACACCAAAAAAATAAATAAATCATATGCATTTTTTTCTCTTCTATTTGGTGGGAATTAAAAAAGTTGCAAAACAAAGTTGCTCATTTCAAATCACTGCTGTCAGAGCAAAAACCCTGTACCTCCAAAATGATAACTTTACAGGAGATAGGAAAAACATACTGCACTTTTAATGTAAGTCAATGGAACCAGACTTCCTTCCAAGTCATTTTGATCTGTTTCTTTTTGGACGAATTTGAACAAAAACTGAAAAACAAAAAATATTGAGATATGAGGTTTTGTTCCAACAGCAGTGAAATGATGCTAGCATGGAGATAAATCGGTTATTCATCCCAAGCTGTCTAGTTTTCAACGGCCAGTCACAGAAATGTAAACTGGAAACTCAAAGTCATTAGACTTTATAAGCTCTAACTTCAATTCAGTAGCTCACATTGGACATTTGCCAATGTTGTGTAAAGCTTACCCAGCCTAGCAACAGTTGCTCTGTAAGTTCATACTTGTGGGTGGAGCATGGATAAGTTTGTTGCTGTTTCATTGGTCTGACATTCCCAAGCATTAAAACAAGGAATCTCTCAGAGGGAAAACTGCCTATTGAAACGTTCCTGCGTCCCGAATGTTACTGAATGCACTCAGCATGTGTTTATAGACAGCACAGCGGATCACGAGACCAGTGTTAGCCTAGCCATATGTGTTAGCCAAGCCATATGCTCACAGTGCAAAGGGCAGCCAGCCATATATACACAAACAGCTGAATCATTTATCTCTCAGGCTGTGTATTAATTACATTAATAACCAATCATTTTCTTCACATCCTGCTTTTAGTGTATGTGCCACACTTTCTATTGACTTTACACGTGTAAAAGATGCTGAGTATAATAATTAGCATGTATTTCGAGTAGCATGCGGTTTAAATACACAGTTTTCCAACAAACAAGAAAAAGTAAAGGTTGATAAAATTGGTTAATTGTAAAACCAGCGGTGTGCAGATCAGAGGAAGCCAATTTACTGAGATGGAAAAATAATATCCAATATCAATTCCATACTCCACTACCCTGATGTGATATACAGCCAAAGCATCGAGCGTAGGCTGTGCAGACAGAAAGCTTATGCATTATGAGAAATGGCAATATTCATAGACTGTGGCTCGGGTGAGGCCAAAGGCCTAGCAGTAAAGAAATCAAATCAGGCTACACTCCGAGGGGAATTCCACCGATTTCCCAAAATGAGACGTAAACAAAGTCATTGGGAGTGGTTTGATGTGAAATGGTTTAATACAGAGAAACTAACATCCTGCATGGATCTATGTTCAGGGTAATTTTATCTCAGACAGCAGGTGGTATATTCATAACCATTTAGTGTAATAACGGTCCGTGAGGGAGACTGTAGAGCTGGACGTCTGGTTTCTGACTTGGTAGGATTCTCTAGAACTCAGCATTTCACATCAGTGAATGACTTTGTCTTAATCATACAGACAATTTCACATTTTGCATATTTGATCCCCAACAGTTGTTCTTTCAAGACAGGTTCTTAGGGGTCCAAATGTGGCTTTCCTATAGGGTGTGAGTGTGGCTGTGTCACGGCTGTCGTTTTAACCTGTCCATTAAATTTGATTCTCGCTGTCACACTGATCCATATCATGAAGCCAACTCTTTTAAAGAATTGGGTATCACTTTACATTGAGTATGGACTAGCTAACTAACGTTAAGCAAACATTCGTTAAGTACACTGCAGGGTGAGATAGTGGTCAAAAATCTGACAGAAAAAAAAATAATGATAAGAAGAATACACCATCTGCTAGAAATAGTGTTGCCCATTGTTTTGCACTCTGCAATCACTAATCAAATATTCCCTCTTTTACTTACCAATAGGAATGTGGTAGGCATGGATAGTTTTATTGAGCTATGGGTGAGAAATAAACTAAACGTAAAGTAAACATTAGTTAAGCATGTAAACATGTAATTGCACATTAGATTAGTGAAGCATTGCAATCATTGTTAACGTATTACTTCATTCCAACTAATGCATTACTTCACGTTAGTTAGTCAGTACTTAATGTAAAGTGATACCAGGAATTGTTTTTACCATTGCTTTATAGCCAAAATTGAAAGAAGAAAAAAAAAAAAAGGTCATTCATCCAAGAACATCAGCGTATTGTGGTGAAGACTATGGCTTCTATAAACCGGCCCAAGCTACTACAGTGGAGTCAGCTAGAAACACAAGAAACGTATTACTTTCAGTGAATGCTCTTCTATTAAAGACAGCAACAGGGGAGAACAGCCGCCAACGCTACTGAATGCAGTGGGGTATCAGGCACGTCATTTCTAGCCATACACTTTACGGTACACTCACTGGCTCACCTAACTAGCACCCGGGCCAACACAATATCACACAAACAACGCATCTGACATATCTATATAACTAGAAACAACGTGGCCACGGCGCTCCCGAGAGCCTGAGGGTGCGGCCGCTCTGCATGGCAATGCCTCCCTTGGCTGGTCGAGTCTGTAGCAAAACGCTACACTACTTTAAGTGTTACATTAGTCTGATTCTGGGCCAGGAATGAGACGCTAGCTTTACTGTATGGAGCTAAGGATGGCTGGAAAACAATAGGGATGGTAGCTGTGTTGACACTGAGGTGAAACATGGGATGATGGCTGCGAACACGACAGCCCTACTAGGTCTTTCTATAAAATACATGCCTTAAAACTAGCTTTACGTTTTGTTTATTTATTTCTCACCCATAGCTCAAAAAAAACTTTCCATCCCCATCACATTCCTGTTGGTAAGTAAAAGAGGGAATATTGCTAGGGGATGGTATATTCTTCTTATCGTTATTTTTTTATGTCAGATTTTTGATCACTATCTTGTCCTGCAGTTTTCGAGATGCTGACACCATTCCAACCATAATGTTTCCAGAATGTTTGGTCAGGTCGGGAATGGACATATGTTTTTTGCATGTTTATGGTTAAATGACTATTTTTCCCCTCATAGAAATGAATGGGGTGCAAGATTTTGTGCACCCAACTTTAGTAATGTGGGGAACCAAAGCAACCACCTGGGATACCATCGTAGCTGCTTATCAATACAACCACCTAAAGCCTGGTTCTGTTTTGCAGGATGCAAAAAAAAAAAAAAAAAAAAATACAGGTTAGATTATAATCTCTGATTCAATATAATGAATTATGTATGCTGCAAAGCAAATGTACAACCAATAATAAATCTATACATCTAAGGGTCAAATCAATGGTGTTGACAGATGCCAGATGATTATGATAACGACAGCTTCGGCCCGTTGGATGGAACCGTGTCCTTGTCGGCTGCTGCTGTCCTATCCTCAAAACTCCATCAGTCTAATCCCGACAGTCTATTCCCCATCCAGCACTAATACAGCCATTATAAGACCTGTTCTCCAGCATCCCCTCATTCATCTCTCCTCAAGCATGCATTCACCCATGTGTGCCATGTGTGAGATACGGGACACGTTGTGTGTGTGATGGTGTTGATGTGTATGTCCTCATACCTGTGTGTGTGTGTGAGATAGAGATAGAGAGAGAGAGAGAGAGAGAGAGAGAGAGAGAGAGACAGATTATGAATGTATGAGGGTCAGATGAGAGTTTAAGAGGCTGATTTAGAGTCTGAGAGAGAACCCTGCGCTCAATAGCATTAGCGCTCAATGCTAAACAGCCTGTTTTAGTGCCATTAGCATGCTGATGGCTGCATGTTCTTCTCTCATTCCCTCCTTCCCTCATTCCCCCGAACCATTCTATACCTCTCGTTCTCTCTTTGTTCTTTCATTCATTTGCGGGACATTGCTGCACATGCTGTGTGTCTGTCCAGTGTCACAATCATGTCACATATCACTCAGTTTCATTCATATGTTTATTTATTTACACCATTTGAAAACATCACGAACCTCCAACAGAAAGATTCAGAAATACTTGTTACATTATGCCACATGTTACTCATATAAATTTGATCGTTTCTGTTTTGGAAAACGCCGGCTTCTTTATTTTATGCAAATGTGTAATGATTCATGATGAATGGGCTAAGAGTCCTAATAATAGTTCAAACGATGTCACGCCACATTAACTTACGCTCTTAAAGCAGACGGTTCTTTAATAAAGAAAATGTTTCTTATTTAGAACCTTGAGTTCTATTTACAACAACTTCATGCATACAGATCTTATATAGTATCATTTAAATACAGTCTCCTTCAATCTGAAGAACATTTCACCACGCAAAGAAGCATTTAAGCATAGACTACACACATTAGGGCTAGAAAATATGATAATGCATATCACTGTCACAATAAAATATGCTTTCCTGAACATACTGCGGATACCAGTACTTGTGGAATACTGACCGACTGCATGATTCATTATATAAAGACCCAAAATAGTCCTGTTTAAATGGGTTTGGAGCACCAAAATATGCTAAATGCTGATTAAAATCAATACATTCAGTGTTTTATAAGGTAGCTGTCAGGTACAAAGGACTTGGCACGACGCAGGCAGAGCTAAAAGTCAGAGGAGTTTTACTTAACAATCTGGCAGCTGAACACAACAGCAAAGAACAAGCTCGCATCAAAACAGGGCAATGCCAGGTCATAGAACGAGAGACAAGCAGAGGTCGAAAACCAGGAGATCAAACAAGCCAGCAAACAGAATCAAAGGGGAAATCCGAGAGAATGGTCAGGAACACAGAAGGGGAGTCAATAACCAGTGAGAACAGAATAAGGCAGACAGAACCAAAGGGGAATCGAGAGAGCGAAAGTGGAAGACAGAGGGAAGTCGAAACCAGAAACAGCAACGAGGAAGTCAAAGGAGAAACGCTCAAATAGCAAACTGGGTTTGGCAAAACTTTGCTCTGTGTGTAATGGGCAGCAGGTGAAGTAAATCAATACTCGGGCAAGCTAGACCGTAAATGATTGGTTGACTGGGGACATGTGAGTGTGACATCATCGGAGGCGTGACACAGTAGCACTACTGGTTGTTTATTTCTCTGTTACAACTGACCAGATACCTGAAAACTTAAACAATGATAAAATACTATGAGGTCATGAGAATTTCTTTAGGTATTGCAATAGGTTTTTACTACATTGCCCACCTTTAGAACTCATGGTGAATAAGTGAATAATCAATTATTCAGATTATGAACTGTTCAGTTACCAAATAACTCTTATGCAGTCATCGTTTAAATTTAGCTTGATGCTGTTTTTTTGCATTTGCTAAATAGCCATGAAGACAGTAAAAATAAACACCTTATTTAAAAGTTCACTGTTTTAATGAACTTTCCTGCTAATATAAAAGATAAATAAAACTCCAATATCTCACTCCTACTCAAAATTGGAAATCAAGGACGTACAAAGTAGCAGCAATAAAGCATAACAAAATTAAATCAGCTTTAAAAAAACTTTAAAAAAAGTTTAAAATGTATACAGCACATTCTGAGACAGCTTTCTGCGTCCGCTCTGTTGCTATCTGTCTACACTCTGTTGCAACTAAATTCTACAATTATAGGTCTTAACTGAAATGGAGGGAATGACGTCACCAACTAATCAACTGTTCATTTAGTTGCCAACTAATTTGGCAGGCAATTTTAGTCAACTAAAATCATGGCAGTCCTACTGCCTTTACTAAAGAACTCTCCTGTAACATATATATGTATATTGAGACATGTTGTGTTGGGGTGTGGGTGTAGTTAATGGGGGGTGGGGGTCGCTGTTAGGGTGAGGCATGTGACTAAAGGTAACTTCCCTATTTGGTCAGTGCTTGTATGTGCCTTTTCATCAGCTCTTACCTAATGGCAAAAAATGTATTTCCTTCACTCTCCCTCGCCCTCTCTCACACGCACACACCTAACTCCGCCCCCAACTCTTCGATCTCTCCCTCTCTCTATCCCTCTCTCCCTGCACTCCAAAAGGTTTTCTGAACATAAAAAGGTTGAATTTAATTACAGTTTGGAGTAATGAGACCCCTCAGCTACTCTAAGTGGACCGTTTCATGATAATTAATTCTTCTGAAGCTCAAATAATTAAAAAACATACACGCTCACACACACGCTCACACACACACCCTCCAGAGTGACAGAATTTCAGTCATACACACGGAAAACACACAGTATCCGCGTTACCCACACGTCTGTCTGATGTATGCCGAGCGTTCAGACAATTCCAGCATCGTCTCCAACTGTGAACCTGTTCGACTGTTAATGAGCTCCATCTGATCTTCTCTACACACACACACACACACACACACACACACACACACACACACACACACACACTAATTTAACCTTTTAACTTTTATTGGGCTAAATTTTATAAAGATCTCCCTCTCTTTCTCTCTCTTGTTGTTTCTTTGCTCTTCCCTTATTTCTCTCTCTATGTCCCCGTTTCTGTCTCTCTTTTCTGTCTCTCTTTATTTATTTCTTTTCTCTCTCTCCATCTCTTTCTCTTGCTGTTTATCTTTCTCTCTCTCCAGTTTTTACATTCTCAACATTTAGTTTATTACTGTTTCTTTTTCTCTTAATGCCTCCTTCCATTTCCTTATCTGCCCATTTTTTCTTTTCATTTCTTAATCCCCTTTGTTCTCTTTCTCTCTCTCTATTTCTATTTCAATTGTCTCTCTCTTCATCTTTCTCACAATTTCCCTATTGTTCTCCTTTTTCTCTTTCCATTTTCTGCCATCTCTCTCTCTTTCTATCTCTCTTTTTTGTCCTTTTTTGTGTTTTATGTACATTATATTACTGCTGTTGTTTGTGTAATAAAGATGGCTGGAAGTCGAAGTCTCTCTCTCTCTCTCATGCTCTCTCCTTTATATCTCTATCAAATATGAAGACAAACAACACGTTTTCAGCCCGTTATTGAGCTATTAATGGTGTGAAATGTTCATTGCTGCATCAAAACACGTTGATCCGAAGGTGATAAACTGGAATGTTGGAATGTGATAATTTATTAGAATAGGCTACAACAATATTTAATATTTATGAGCTCAGTTTTCGCCCCAAAAGAACTCCTGGAAAAAATTCCTGGATTAGTTTCAAACAGAAATATTAAAAACTACGAATGCAGGTCCACAGATGAACTTCCAAATAGTGACAAAGCCACACAAACCAGCCTCCTGCGTCTCAAGCGGGGATTCAGAACTTACCCATAGGCATGCTGACCTAGTAACTCCTGTCCATGTTCATATAATCAGATTGATTATGAATATAACAGCCAAAGCTCCTGGATCAGCACACTCCCTCACCGAGTTATGATTCATATGACCGCTTCAGGCCGTTCATAAATCTGCACAGCCCATATGCCTGAAACATCCCTCGCCACGCGTAACGCTGCTATGCAGTGCCATTCAGACAGTGCAGGTGGTTCGAAATGACCTGGACCTGCTCATATAACCGCACTCATTGGACTGTTACAGACAGAAACCTGACCAGAGGCCAGTCTGGCTACACTGAAGAAAAGCTGATTCAGCCTAATCCCTACAGCATCATCATAAGATCAAAGACACATGACGGAAGCACTCATCTGAGACTAGGATATTCGCAAATACTGGAGACTTTATTATAAACTCAATCTCATGTAGGATTCTGTTATTTACACCCTCTTTATTCTTATTAGCTCCCACCCTAAATGGAAGCTTTCATGTTGCCACGAACGCGATGGTGCACTTGTTTATTACACTTTTTAAGCACGGCTGGCTAAAATCATTTTCATGGCAAAAGTGAAATTCCATCACTGAGATGTAAAGTAATTTCGATTGATTTTAGATCTAGATCTAGATTTTTACTAAGATTTACTCAGATTTCCTTACAGTGGCGGTGATGGGAACCAGGGGTCGCAAAAATCAAAACCACCAAAGAACTTGCATGAGTCTTCTGAGTGTTTATATGTAAACGATGATGGAAAATTACAGATGATCTGGAAAAAACAAACAAACAAAAAAAAAAAAAACTTTCTCTTTGGGGGCTTTTTGCTATACACTGAATGTACCTCAAACAAAGCTTCTCAAATTTACTGCACTGGACAAAAGAATAGCTGCACCCAGAAGGAGGTGTGGGATTGCAGTGCTATTGGGAAGGAAGATAAAGGTTACCAGGAACAATAAATGATGATANTGTAAACGATGATGGAAAATTACAGATGATCTGGAACAAACAAACAAAAAAAAAAAAAACTTTCTCTTTGGGGGCTTTTTGCTATACACTGAATGTACCTCAAACAAAGCTTCTCAAATTTACTGCACTGGACAAAAGAAAAGCTGCACCCAGAAGGAAGTGTGGGATTGCAGTGCTACTGGGAAGGAAGATAAAGGTTACCAGGAACAATAAATGATGATACATTTAGACTGATATGGACAATATTTACTGAGCTACACATACAGAAGTAGTGTCTCTCAGTATGGCATCAGGTCGCCATGTTTGCTAATGCAACATGCCAGACGTCTCGGCAAGGAGTTGTAGAGGTTCCTAACGGTGTCCTGTGATAATCCATCCCATGAAGCTTGAATATTCTCACACAGTTCCTGCAGATTTTGCGGAAGGCGTGGAGGTGGAGTGACACCAGACCTTCTGGACATGTGACGAGAGACAACAAAGCATTCATCGTGGTGTTCATTTTGGATTCGTCGGTCGTCTGAAGATGACCTGCTGCAATTCTGAGTCACTCCATGACAGTCTAGCATGACACCACTGCACCACTTTTGGCGACACTGACTTGGTGTTAAGGGCAGTCGTCCCAACAGTCCGCATGCATGTAGTTCTGCGACGTGCAGCTGTCTGCCAATAGTGCTGCCGCTAACAGGATGACCCATGGAGGGCATCACTGCTGGCTGAATGTCTGCAATCATGGCTGCTGGGTCAGTCAGGTACACCTGTTCTTGCTTACGTCACATGTGCAGCCACACATGAAATTTTATATTGCATATATTAATTAGTGCATATATATTATATTGCATATATTCATATATTGCATTCATATTGCATGCAAAATGCCCAGCACGATTCTTTTTTTCCCCCCATCTCTTTCTCTTTTTGTTATTGTATATATTATTATGCTTTTTAAGGGTCCAGCCGTCTACATGACTGATGTATGTGAACAACATGCTCAGCAAAATTGAACAATGCTTAAACTAAGATCCATTGGTGTCCATGGGGAGTTAAACTATCCACATGTACTCACTGAATAGCGATTTAATAATAATTATAATGACTAATGATTTTCCTGTAAAGGTCTTAGGATGGGTTTGAACTCTCAAAGATTAACGTTATGTATGCCAATGACAGGGCATTAGCTCGCTTGTGAAGATTACAAAGGTCACAGTGCACATCACATGAGATATCAAATCGAAAATGATCCCACACAGATCTCAATGTCTCCTAGATTTACACAATGACGATGCTTTTTGGACAACTACAGCTGGATCATTAGACTGACTGTGATGCTCCAAAACATTAAACCATTAGCTCTTTAACATCATTTAAGATATACACTTTTTTGGGTGCCCTAGTCATCCATATAGTATCCGGCTCACCCCATAAACAGTCCAAAAAAAAATGACACTTTCACAATTTTATACAATTAATACAATTTAGAATTCAATTCAATATGATACATTGGTTTCTTGATTCTACACAATTTTCAATACAGCAAAGATAAAGAGTACCTAAAAATGCTCCTTATACATGCATAAAACAAAGTATTTCCAAAAAAGCTGAGCATTTCACTGCCCTGATTTAAACTACTATGTAAGCCCCAAGCAAACATGCCAGTCACAGTACCGTGATGCAATACAATACAGTGCAATACTGCATCCATAGCATACAGCCATACTGATCACTTCATGAGGTCTTACCTTACAGGTCCACTACAAGTAAACATTTCCAGACTGCAGCCCCTGAGAGTGAGGCACCACCCCAATACATCCAGCCAAGACCAGCTCTGTGGTCAGAAACTGAGCACTGATAAAGAGCTAGAGGTTGGCCAATGCAAGCCGTGCACCTGCAGATGATTCAGTCTTAGCACTGTACACCAGCAAAGGTGGAGCTACAGGGTGCTTCTAATAACAGTGGCCAGTGGGTTTATACTGTTATGCTTTTACCTGACTAACACGCCTGCTTCAGTTTGTGAAGCTCGAGACATACCCAGCGAGTTAAATCAGGTGTGTTGGATCGGGGAGTTTAAGAAGCACTGCTCTAGGGCTCTCTGCCCAGCTCCGTATCTCCACACAATAACTGTCAACACAGCTGATCGCTGCACGGAGAGCGTAAGCAGATTGTGGAGAAACAGAAGGAAACAGTGGTGGTTTCTGCCGGGTTACATCAGCTGAGGGGAGGCAGGCTATTGTACCACTGTGCCTTCATGAACCTACTGCAGGGCACAAAGCCTACTGCACCCATATCGCTCTCATTTACACCCCCCCCCCCACCCCTAACACCCACCCACACACACACACACACACACACACACACACACTGTGTGTCTCTCTCCACCCGCAGGCCAGCCTTCCTCACCACTGAAGGCCTGTTGGAGACAGACTGAACCACATTCTTAGGTCAACAGTGCGAATATGAGCCAAGACCCCTGCAACATGTGTAATTCAGGACGACAATTAGCACAGGTCCTCTCATTGGTTGGATTGTATAAGATGGTGGGGGAGTGGTTTGAGCTACACCTCATTTTTTACCTTAGCAAAGGAAAAGAGGAACAAAAGACTATTCTAGTCTAGACTAGTCTGCCAGATTTAGAAAATTGTGGTACTCATTTCGGGTTCTCAGTTACAGCCGACAATGAATACACATAGCTTGCGACAACCCCCATGAGCATGCCGTGTAACTAACTCACTTCCTCTTATTCTCACTCACATTCAGCAGGCTGAAGATTCTCCAGAAGGGGGCACCATAACTGCACTACGAACCTCATTTTTGGTGCATTTTACACATGCAATGTTAAGTATGCATCTACCGCAACACTTTGCTGTAGGATACGGTATACAAAACATAATTCTTCTTGTGTTTGAATATTATCTAAAAGGATACGGTAAGGTTTTTACATTCACACAATGTAAAAGGGAAAGTGAAAAAAGGCAGTATTCCTCACAACTTAACTGTGTTGGCAAACAAAATGAGCTTAGCTCAAATATATAATGCTAACTAGTTAGTTGGCAAGCTAGCTAGCAGTCTAGCTACAGTATAGCCCATTTACAGTTAATTATTAAAAAAAAAAAATCTTACTGTAGCCATATTCAACATGAGCAATAAAGGGAATGCTTTATGTAGGCAGCGGAAGATGCAATTTTAGCACCATACCCGCTTTTGCTAGGTATTTAGGCCTGGGGAACTGTAGGAACTGAAAAATTCACATCAAAAATTAAAGCCAAGTTGGCATCAGCTTCCAAACCTTGAACCATTCCTCTTGAGGATATCTTGAGGATTAGCCAAACCAAGCAAGCCAAGTGTCTTTGAAATGATGATTTGAAAGCTCAACATGTCAAATATGATTGGTCAACAGTGCAGAATGTGCCATCTGTGCACAATAGGTTAAAACTCCCACTGGTTTGTTGTGAGTAAGTCAACAGATTGTGTAATGTTGTCATATTTCTGTTGTATATTAGTGAAAAAAAAAAACATGCAGACATGGAGACGTGGAGAGGGAAAGGAACTTACTGAGGAAAATGATAATTAAATGAAAGTGTTTCTCTAAAGGGATTAAAATGGATGTCAAGAATGCGCCAGAAGAGCTCAACAGAAGTTGAGAGCAGGGTTTAGCAGGAAAGCTTGGTCAAGACTGAGTTTCTAAGCTCCTTTGTCCTATTCAACAAGCAAGCAAAACAAGCTTCATCAGAACTGATTTATTATTCTGAATAACTTGTGAACACGCTTTCCAATTTTCATCAACACAGCGTCCAGTGAGAGCAACAGTAGCCGTGTTTCCATTGGAGCGGTTTGCAAATGTCATGCATTCTTTTGAGCATTCTTCATGCATTGGTGCACGGAAACGCCACTAGTGGCTGCATGTACATATTTTACATATATCATATACAGTCACATATACAATGGTTTGGCCACCCCAAGTCTAGTTACACATTTGGCTGACATTTTAATGAGGCGTTTCTAAATTAAACATATTAGGACTGTCAGGGTCCGATGGAAGCAGGACGCGTGCAGATAAGGCTTAAAAGAGATTTAATAATCGAGGTGGGTAAATCCAAAGAGCAAATACCAAAAAACAGGCGCAGGGTCGGAAACACGGCAAACAGAGCAATGAAGGCAAAGGAAAAAATCGAAGTCAAAATACAAGCGGTGAAACAGGTAACAGGAAGTCAAAACACGAATACAAAAGGCTTAGTACAAACTGCGGACAGAAACGACACTTCGCAATGAGTTCCACAAACAACACGGTATAAATAGGAAGCATAACAGGTGTCCCAATCAGAACTCAGACGAGGCCGATCTACAATTGGCTGCCGGTTGGAAGCGTACCGTCACTTGACCGCTAGGTGGATCTTGGGATATGGAGTCCGTAGGGTTGTTAACCCGTGATGGGCTGGACGGAAGTGTGACAAGGACAAATAAAATATGTGACCTGTACAATGGCTATGGCACATTTCATATTTAACATGCAAAACTTGGCAAATAATTTGACTTTTTGCAACACAATATCCCAGAAAATAGCACATCTAAGTCCTCTGTAGAGGATGTATGTTGGAAAATCAAAAACCTGTCATTTTACCAGTGCTCAAACCTTTGCATGCACCTGTATGAAGTGGAGACTTCCAACTCTGTGTAGCCTTCACGCTAATCGCACCACGTTACGACTTGCTTTAAGCGGAACTGAAGCTTTCCACTGCTGCTGTTGTAGTTCTTCTGTTAGCATTGTCTAGTGAAGTGTGCCGTAAATGATCCATCAGTCTTTACAGATGGTTGAAAAGAGCCTATGAACGTGTTGATGCTGTTCAGTAATATAGTAGCGTTAATCAATAATCTCATGAATGCATCAATAACGCATCATAATGTGATTGTTTTAAAACAGTGGTTTCCAAACCTCCTTCTGGAGACTAACTTTCCTGCAGAGCCAAGTTCCACCCACAGTTTGCCACACTTGTTCCAGCTAACCCACCTCTTAGCAAGTCCCTGACTGGCTGGATCAGATGTATTCCAGTTAAATAAGCGGGGGCAGGGCAGCTTATTGCAACTAACCTCTAAGAGAAGTAGCTCTTCAGGAGAAGGTTGGAAGGCCACTGTTAAAGAGTTCTGTATAGTGAAACGTCAATAGTAGGTCTAGACACCTAAGGGTTATTACAACACAGCCATCCGTATTGTACGTGTTAAGTCACAGTTTGCTGCAGTCTTCTGTACGCGTGCGTGCTTTTGTGTGAGAATACATTAAGCTGCTAAATGACTAATAAAAGCACAGCTATATCGCGCGATCCATTTCAGATCTGCTGATCTTTTGCCCTCTTAACGCACTATGAGTTATTCCACTCATAACACATTTCACACTACAATGACTGGCAGCTCTATCCAGATCTGGCTCCGGGGTTAGGTGAAGGCATACGTAGCCGGACTGCAATAATAACTTAATCACAATGTGACTTTTTTTCCCAATTACATTATTCTGGGCCTACAAGGCTCTGAAGGCCAGTTTTCCACTTTCAAGCGGAACTAGACCATGACCACCTCGCTGAGCTTGCCAGCTGCTAATGCACTTTAGTGAGGAAAAGTTATTGCCAGAGGTGGGTAGTAACTAGTTCTGCTTACTCTGTTCCATATACATGAGCATGACTTTGATGGAATATTTCCAAATGCTACTTAACTTTTATTTATGTATATCTGAGAGGACAGAGTAATCTACTTTTACCACATTCTCAATTCACACCGTGCTACTAAATGCTTTACTAGCTGTCTGCACTTCATTCTGCAATGTTGGTTCAGCTTGTGCACTGTTCCTCACACCTCACTTTACAAAATGCATTAGCATTTCATTTTAGGCCGAAAGAGAAGAACAGAGCCTAGCCAACGTCAGTTTCAGTATTAACCAACGCTGGAATGCTCTTATTTACAGGAATCTGTATTTGGAGTTCCTGGCTTACTCAAGTTGCTCTTGCCAGAAGCCTTTTGATTCTAGTCAAAAGAACACTATATCTATCTATCTGCTGCACATGTGGTCTAATACTACAGGCTATTTCCACACATTTCCCAAACGTATGACCAGAGCAGCACAAAGACAGCTGTTTTCAGTACAGTGTCAAAGTCAGAGACCACCTTGCATTATTTCCAGTTCAAACAACCATTAACGGGGACGTTTATTACTGTTTGTCCCTTTCCTTTAGAGTGTTTTGGGTTTTGTGCATGTAAACAGTCCGCTAGAAATTCATAAAGCTCAAAGTACATGCCAGAGGGAGAAAGCTCCTCGCACAGAAACAATCCCTCTCAGTTGGAATTCCAGACTTTTGCTCTGTTACAAGGTGATGTCATCATGTAACACAATCTTTATTGCCCGCCTACTGGCAAGCTTTGCATGCAAGCTTTGCACCTGTAGGAAGGTAACAAGATGTTACTCTGGAGGCTGACCAGTCAGAACTAACCAATCAGAGGCTTAGCATTGGGCTCATCAGGAGGCGGGGCTTAAAGACACTGGAGCTCTAAAAGAGTGGGGTTTTTTTCATTGAAAATGAGCATAATAGGTGCCCTTTATTACAGCCAGTTCTTTTCTTCTTTTCTTGCTTTTCTGCAGCCATTTCACCTCCAAGGTTCAATCTCAGACGTTACGTGAATTTCATTTTCAGCTTCTCCAAAACACATTCAATAATGTTGTGACCAGGACATTGTTCTTAGAACAACAGCAACCTATTTGTTTGATAGGGGACAGTTTTGGTGGTCTACCCGGTCTTGCATGGATGTTCAGTCTCCTGTTTTCTCTATATCTTTATTAAGAATAAGCAAATGAGTTGAAATTATTGTGTATGGTATTCGACAAGCAGATTATCCTGAAAACCAACCAGAGTACTTCTTTAGATCATTACTTGACTGAGGTAACAATGCTTTTGCTCGAGTATGAGCTTGGGCTGCTCTCCTCACCTCTGATTAATGCAGGACCAGGCAGCTGGAGCCATGATTGGGCCAGGCCATCATCTGAGAGCGAATTCTGAATTAAATATGATGCAACCACCACTTCTACTAGCAAAACAACATCGCACACACACACACATACAGAGCACATTCCCCTGTGGGTAGTTAACACCGCTCCACTCTTCGCCACACTCATCCGTTCTAAGTGTCTTTAAATGGAGGCATCGGACGAGTCAGTGAATTATTTATGGTCTCTCTCTTTCTCGCCATTGTCTCTGTGGAATGTTGCTGTTTAGCATGGATGCTAATGCAGGGTGATGGGAGCGCACCGTCTGTGTGTGAGTGTGTGGGCGCTGCGTGTGTGTGTGTCACCAGCGTTTTGGTTAATTCGGGGTGAAAGGCTGCGTGTCCTGGGTGTACACCAACACATACACAGAGGCAGTAGGTCACCATACAGCCCATCACATCAGCATTTAAGGGTCAGCGTGCCGACAAGCGTAAAATGCGCTGGGAAATGCAGCTAAACTGGAGCATTGTCCAGCTCTACGGCCCAAAAGATCCACCAGACAGGGCATAACACCATTACCGAGGGCCGCCTCAGCTGAAAAGGCTGCCCCCAGAGATGCCCAGCTCATTTTAGCAATGCCAGAGCTGTGTGAGTTTTAGCTGCTGATATTAAACATATCCGGAACAGATTCAAAACTGCTGGCTAGCATGTAGAATCTCTAACAGCCAACAACCAACACTGCACGCTAGAGACTTTTATTTTGCCCGGAAGGGTAGAGTTGTTACACTGACAGTCAGGAATATAGCCTCTGATAGGAAGACAAGTCAGGAACACAGCCTCCAACCTGGTCGACAGGTCAGGAACACAGCCTCTGAATGGTCGACAAGTCAGGAACACAGCCTCTGAATGGTCGACAGGTCAGGAACACAGCCTCTGAATGGTCGACAGGTCAGGAACACAGCCTTTGATTGGTCGACTAGCCAAAAACACAGCCTCCGGTAGATTGACAAATCAGGAACACAGCCTCTGGTAATAACAACAATAACTCTTCAATACTGAGAAACGTATAACGATTTGTCATTATTTCTGAAAGGGATCCGACCAGACCGGAACCCACACTGGAACCACCCAACTATCCAACTGGAAAAAATAAGAAAGTCTTTACTGTGCAGCATTCCCAAGAATTTGCACAATGTTCTTTTATGTTGTATACATTGTTGAGAGATAGACGTAACTTCTTGTTTCTGCCGAGCCTCCAAAAGTAGCCTAGTACAGAAAGTCAATTTTTCCTCATATAAAGTCAAAAAGGTTTCATTTTTCCATGTTTTATGCACAGACTGGCCAAAGGTAAGTAAACCAGATGCCATGTAAATAAACCATATTTACATTTAATTGTTCTAATATTCGCTTCTTTACTTTGTGGTCAAAAACATACATTTGCCAAGTTTGCCACAGTGTCTGATCACTAATCCTAATTAATTTAATGTCCACGTTTTCATATACAAAAAAATACACATAAAATATACACATTAAAAATCCCATCTCTTTCAGTAAGCTATAACTGTACCGAATTAGTTATGTTAACCAGACTTTTAAAACACTCTACAACAACTAACCACTACTCTATACCCAATAGCCCCTCTGCTCATAAGAATTACGTTAAAATATGTGCATATGTTTTTAACATTCTACTTATTAGTTCATCCATCATGAGATGCTCCATGCAACCCATTATGTCAACATTTAGTGGTTAGCATGGTCAGTACACGCTAAACAGAGATGTAACAGACTGCATGTGTAATGCAGCAGAACTGGAGAACCGTTTGCCACAACAGCCCAACAGACTGACCGTGACACTATTACCCAGAATAGCCTCAGCCAAAAAAAATCAGTCCCCAGAGAGACCCAGTCCAATTTAGCACCACCAGAGCTGCCAGACAAGTGTTCAGGTTGCAGCTGATACCAAACAACAGAGCCAAAACTGCTGGTCTGCATATAACATCTCCAAAAACCCGTGATAAACAGTCAAGTGCTTCGGGCCTCCAAAGCACTACAGCCAACTCTCCGTTTACAATATATATCCAATTCCTGATTATATACAAATATTGGTCATTATCACAGAAACACAAATCCACAAAACATGGTCAAAGCATGCTAAACGTTTACGCAACAGGCCATATGGAACAACTAGTGATGTGAACAGGCTGCGCACGGGTGTACTGTCCACCACAACAGCCCACCAGACAGGCCCTGACACCATTACCGAGAACTGCCTCGGCCAAAAGGCCGCCCCCAGAGACGAGGAGCTCATTTTAGTATTGTCAGAGTGGCCAGACAAGTGAGTCTCAGCTGCTGACTCCAAACAACAGAGCCAAAACTGCTTGCCTGAATGTTCAATCCCCAACAGCCAGTCCAAAACAAGTGCTTTTGGCCCCTACACTGCTAGCTCCTTAATTACTGGCACAGTATGCTCCGTTCTTGTATTGTTCTTATACTTGACAAAAGCAAGGCCACAAGAGAGAAGAAGGGAAGAGATTTGAGAGGAGTTATGGATTTGCACCAAGGCCTTTACTGCCAGGCACGGTCAGCAGGTGTGGTTATGATGTTAGCGAAACAGCTAACACTGAATAAACTCTGGTTAACTTAGTTCAGCTTTTGCAAAGTAGTTAACTGTGTATTTAAGCCAATTATGCAATGAAAAACACAATTCGAGTAATTCAAAAATGAACAAAATTTGATTGTAGTGGTTATATTTCTATAAGGTTTATTATACGGTGTAATAATAGTATATGGCATTATAAGAACACGGTCCTATAAAGTATAAATATATATGTATATAGCTTAGCAGTATATTATGATATTAGTACTATATACTGTATAGTAATAAATAAGTAATCCAAATATGCTGCAACATAAAGCCCCCAGACCTTAAGGGATATAAATATCTACTTTCCATATGAATATGCACCAAAAAACCCCGGTCAAATTACACATTGATTTTGTAAGTGACACAAATATGGAAATATGCAAATATTGGTGCACAACTGTGTCCACTGTAGATGATGCGTTAACTTACTTTCAGTCAGTTCAAAATAGTCTTTTCATGAATATTTCCATGCATATCCACTTGTTACGATGTATCGAAATCACGACCAGGTCCAAACCTCTACTGTGTTGTCTGAGGGTCTCGTCTTCTCAACACGCCGCAGTGCTGTTCCCCTTGTTGTTTGAATACATCTGAGTCCAAAACTACTACTCAACTGTCATTCTACTAGGGAACATGGCAGTGGGTTATAATGTTAGCTAGCTAGCCAGGCTAGTTAACAGCATCCACTGACAAAAGGCAAACCAGATAACCTTGATACAGGCACTGGGTTTTATAGGGTGCTTCTTGCTATGAACCCACAGCTTTGTGTTTCGGTTGTCAGGTTTGTTGGTCAGACGGATTTGAAGAAGCGTTTGGACCTGGAAACGGCTATTACGTCACACATGGCATCAGATTTAACAAATGGATATCTAAGTAGCTAGTTAAGCTAATGAGCAGAACAGTTACATTACATGAACAATCCAAAACTGGATTAGATGTTCTAGGCACAGCCTACTCAGAAACGAGATCAGCTCCATGCTTTCATTAATGAATTCATTAATTTACTCAATCAATCATTCATTCGTTCATTCACGCCATTCCATTTAATTTAATTAACCTTGCAAATTAAGCGAGAAGGCATTCTCCTTTTAGCGAGAATGACCTGGAAATGTTTAGTCCCATTTTGCCTGGCTGAATGCCTCCGAACGAACGACCCCTTTCCGCCCCCACCTCCACAGACTCTCAATGCCTGCCACGTCTCCATCACAGCCCCATACATCCTCATTCCCCTCCACATCCATTCCGCACACTCCTATTACAGCAGCCCTAATGTATGGAAATGAGGACCCGGGTGACAGAGTGCGTGATGTATTGGGACGCCGCCGCTCCATTCACACTCACATGCACACCCACGTTGTTCAGAAATCAATGAATTAGGGTGTGTGTCAAGTGCATAAAGCACTTAAGACTGGCTTCGGCTTTTATATGGCAGACGCTTGCCCTCCAGCTACCAACACCAGATCGGCGCAGGAGACTGAAGGCCTTTGCTTTTTCGACGGGGATGGCACTGATCCAAAACTCAGCATCTAGCTGATGCAAGCCGAAAATGCTGGAACAGATATCGGAGGGAAAAGAAGAACAAATCTGATCCGATTCTGCAACAAAGCCGGTCTAAAAATACCACAGGATAACGTAAAGGGATGTGAAGTAGGAGATGTAAAAACCCACGCAGGCTGGTCTCGCAAGCCAGATCACAGAGAGTCTGTCTTGGTTTAATCACTGAATCTGGCCAAGGACTGCCAACCTTGACAGGTATCGTCTGTTTGAAAAACCCCAGGCTAGAGTTTTGTGCAACATGTAGGAAAAGGCGATACAACAAAAACACCACCACGCAAAACTAAGTGATCGACCCATCGACTATCATGGCACTACCTGCTTCAAATATAAGTCCTAAACAACTTTTACAGACCTGCTGTCATGAACTTCCCATAGCTTGCTAGCGGTATCCAGCTAGCATTCGTCTCGATAAGCAAAAGTTAGTTTCCTATTGGACTGCTAACCAGGCTGATCTCTGAACGTAGTTAAATAATTCTTTCTGTAGGGTAGCTGAGTGTTTGAGCATGCTACATTCAGACTGCCATCTTAAGTCAAGTGATTCAATTAACACTAGCTAGGTTTCAAGCTTAAAATGCATAAAAGTAGTTTTAGGACAGTTCTATCATCATTTGTGTTTTTTAAAGAAGTAATTAATTTAACATTTTGTGGAAATCGTATGCTTTGTGTACATTTCAGCTTTGACTTTTTAATTAATCAATCAATCATATGAGTTCAACTGAGCAATAGCAATATAGCTGTTAAACTATATTGCTAACCACACATTTCCCTAAATACAAACACTGGGAAAGCTTTCCAAATGCATGCATGAAATGTTCAGACGACAGATTTCCAAGGCACCTGGATCTAAAGTTCACTAGCATTCTGGCTGACAAAGAAAGTTAGAAGTGACCTAATGAGCTCAATAACATACTCGATACTGACGTACATAACGGAAAGATACATTTCTCCTGCTAACCTATACAAGTACTTGGCTTACTTAAGTTTTCAGAGTTAATTACAGAGATCATTCTGAGTTTCAGTTAATAAATCTGATTGTTATTGCTAGTTACAACCTTTCTGATGGATCCAAATAAACAAATTATACATTTAACTTTGAACGTAATAAATAAACAAGACATTAATTGTATTCAGAGCGTGACCCGAGAGGGTCAAAAGGGCTAAAACCACAGAACACTGGATTTTTTCAGTCTTTTTTAAATAAGAGTCTCACGTCCTGCTTAAGCTGTCCATTTTGAATTCACTGACCGGTGCTTTTACGCATATCCAATTATTTGGCCTACAACAGTATACATCAACCCATTCAAACTGTAAGTTATAAGGAACATTACCACCTAAACTGCTTTTAGGGTAGGGCAGCCAATCAGAACAGAGGTCATTTACATATATCAGTCTTAAAGGCTTAAAGTAAAGGTAGCCTGTTTAATTTGAAGGGGTAAAATACAGAAGTCCAGACAGGCCATGAGGTAAGAAAAACATAGGCTATTGGCCCTTAAAAGAAAACTTTAACCTAAAAGTTGAGTTTGCTGAGCAACAGCAACATTGCTCACAGTCATAGAGAGGACAGTATTAAGCTGCAGGTTAGGGAATCAGCCTTGTGACCGGAGGGGTCGCCGGTTTGATTCCCTGACCTGACAGAACATGACTACAGTGCCCTTGCAAGGCACCTAACCACCAACTGCTCCCCGGACACTGTGGATAGGGCTGCCCACTGCTTCGGGCAAGTGTGCTTACTGCTCCCTTAGTGTGTGTGTGTGTTCACAAGTGTGTGTATATGTGGGTTTTTCACTTCACGGACGGGTTCAATGCATTAGACTGACGGCCAATGGTTCTACATTCTACTTCTAATTCAAATAATAAGTTAGCAAATGTAAACCACATTATTCTTCTGTGTTAATGAACTCATCGTTTCAAGTTAACTACAAGTGTAAAACCTGCATCATTTTTGCAGTGTATCAGTGCACTGAAAAAGGTGGCACTGTTTCATCCGCACTTCGGTACTTTCTACTCACTTCCAGTTCTTAGAAAGTGAGCCGAGATCATTCATGTCCTGGAAATACTGGATCACAAACGCTGCAGTGCGTTACTGATGGCACAGAGAAATTGCGGCTGACAATAGCTTGTAAGGCCCTTTGATGTGTGATCTTTAATATCATATCTGATTCACTTGGTGAATTTTTGTCCGCCATGACAATAAGCTTCTTGGAGAGAGAGAGAGAGAGAGAGAGAAAAAGAGGGAGAGAGAGGGAGATTTCGGGGGACTTTCGTTCCTTGACGAACATGAAAGCAAAAATCTGGAATCAAAAGAGACAATTAGCTATTGCTTCAGCACAAGTGACGGCGCGGTTAGGCTCTCTGTTCTTTAAAGCGACTGCACAGCCAAGAGTTTACACAGCTTTCTCACCCACCCCAACTGTAGTCGACCAGCCCAGCCGCATTTGATGTTTAAAGTTAGTTTTTTTCTGGTTAGCGGTGAAGCTATGAGGCTAATGCAGCTAACAATGAACAGAGACATGTAGAAACTTAGCAATTAGCGATGCACAAACTGCAAGAAGTGCATGGTCATCACGCATTTATCACAACCCTGTGACAGGTATTCATTAATATGTGGCTTCTGACATTGTATGGCATTCGACCCTTATAACATTGCTATGAATATGTGCTTGTTAATGGTTATTAATTAAATAATAAACACTTTAAATTATTAGCATTATTATTATTATTATTATTATTATTATTATTATTATTATTATAATAAACACATAGATAATAAGGGCAAAGGTGACCTGTTAGTCTAACAGTGAACCTGTATTCAGTCAGAATTAAACCTTTCAGCTTCAATACATATTCACATTCATCATCTGTGAGAGCTCACTCTTGCCTTTTTTATTAATGTGTTATAACACTTTGTAAAGTGGCCTAACTTACAACCATTAATAATTTATTATTAATATTTTAACATTTGACACTCTTTATAAGGGCAGCCTTATTTTAAAGTGGTACCAAAAATACATACGCATATACAAATGTACACACGTAGCTTCACTGGGGGTTTTAATAGTGAATAAAATGGCTTTTGTGAGAAGATTAAATATAAGATAATCCACTTGCATGAGGAAGAAGAAAATCAAATGAAAATAAGAAAAATAAGATACAAATTGTATTAAAAATGATTAAAAGCTACAGAGAAAATGGGACCCTTAATTACCAACAAGGCCTGGCAGACCTCCAAAACTGCCCCCTTCAGATAAACAGCACTTAAAGCGTTCATGTTTGAGAGAGAGGAGAAAATCAAGCTCCACTCCTGCCTCCAATGTGAACACATCCACAGGTGTTTCTGTCCTTCCACTGTGAGAAGACAACGCAACACCATGGGTCTGAAAGGATGTGTAGCTGCCAAGAAGCTCTTACTGAGAAAAAGACATTTTGCAATCTCAGAACAATGTACCGACCACTCCAGAGCCCAGACCCCAACATCACTTAATGTGTTTTGGAGAAGCTGAGAGTGCTTCTTGGACCGATCTTTGGAAGCATGGAAAAATATCCCGGCAGACTTCTTGGAAAAACTGAAAGTAGGTCCTGAAAAGATCGGGAGCGGTAACAGACACCAAGTGTTGTCAAGGCTCCTGTGTAACAGTCTGTTAAATGCATGTTTTCCTGATGCAGATAAAGGAATAACTACATATGGGTGTTTTGACAGGACATTAAATAAATGAAACGAGGTCTCTGACTGCACAGGACTGTACGTGTCTGCTAAGAGCTTGTTTTATGGAGAATCGTGTGTTCAAAGTTGGAATTTTGTTCAGCATTGTTTAAAGGCTCATTGTAGAGCGGCGCTCTCGCTCTTATTTGAAGGGAGAAGATGAGAACTCTACCCATCCATAATCCCTCATGAACAATAATGACTGATATACCGCAGGCTGAAGCCAATAAAGCAGAAAATAACTCTGAGATGATCCTAAAAAATAGAGTTGAGCCCACCGTGTGTGTGTGCGCACTCTCATGCAGGTGTGTTGGTGTGCGTATGTTTTAGGGGAGCAGTCATGAAATGAGGAACGCGTGAGGCGACGCTAACGGATCACATTAAAGTAGGCAGAGCCGACAGCACTGCAGAGACACTGGCCGAGCAAAAGCCTGCAGAGATACAAGCGTAATGTATTTGAATCTACAGCCCACAGCTAAAGGAGACCCATCTCTCTCTCTCTCTCTACCCCTGCAGCATCCTCACTAGGAGCTGTGATGCCTTTCTCTTATTAGCCCTATTAGCAGATAGAGACAGACAGACAGACAGACAGACAGACAGACAGACAGACAGACAGACAGACAGACAGACAGACAGACAGACAGAGAGAGAGAGAGAGAGAGAGAGAGAGAGAGAGAGAGAGATTGAAGGTGGGTGAGAGACAGAAAGAGAAAGGGAAGCAATAAAGGCTGTGAGACTAAGAGGAAGAAGAACAGGAGAAAGATAAAAAGAGAAATGAAACAAGCGAGAGAGTGAGTAGAATAGAGAAGGAAAAAGGAAAGATAATGACAGGCAGTAAAAGTGTGAGAAGAGGGGGAGAGAGAGAGAGAGAGAGACTGTGTGAGTATATGAACGTGGCTGTATGTAGTGATTTGGGTGATGAAGTCGAGAATCAGTGTGAATGGACTGAGAGCAGATCTGACTCTCAGGAGTCTGACACACACACACAAACACACCCCACTGGACCCTGAAGTGCTGAGTGATTCAGACGATCGATGAAGCAGCCAAGCGATGACACCTCACTGTGTGTGTGTGTGTGTGTGAACTGCATTTCATTTAATGAAGCTGTTTTATTGTTGCTTTTGAATGTAATCTCTCTGTAGAACATCTTCACTAAGAGCTGCACTGCCTTTAGCCAGCCAGCGAGGCACATCAATTCATTATTAATTATTACTGATTATTACTTAATTCACTTGCTGAGAAAAGGGCAAGTAATGGGGGAGGAAGGAAGAAAGGCAGAGAGTGAGAGAGAGGGAGAGAGACAGACAGAGCATGAAAGAAGACAAAGTGAGAAAAGGGTTAAACAAGGGCAGAGAGACAGAAAGAGAAAGAGGTTAGGCAGTAGAAGTGCAAAAAAAGAGGACAGGGTAAAGAGACAGAAAATAAGTGCCAGTGAGAGGATAAAAAAAGGAAGAAAGAGAGAGAGGGAGGAGTGTAAGTGAGAAAAGGGATAGAAGAGTGGAGTCTTTCTCATGATGTGTATGTATGTTAGAGTAATGACAATGTTCAGACAGATTAAAGACTCGGCAGTGAGGGATAAACCGTGCAGGTGATGTCGGTCTGGCATGGTGTGCGTGGATGCCCATCTGTGTTTGTTGAATGCGCACACTGGTTACCAGGAATGGCAAATTCTGTTTAAAGGAGCAGTGTGTAATATTCAGGGGGTTCTATTATCAGAATTGGAATATCATACATAAAACCATTTTTCATAAGTGCATTAAATGTATTATTAAGCATTATTAAGTATTATTCATAAGCTTACTTGTAACTACAAATCGCTGTGTTTTAATTGGCTTACAATAAGTCTTTCAAATCTACATGGAAGCAGACCCTCTTCAATTGAAGGCTGCCATGTAGAGCTATAACGTCACTACAGTAGCCCAGAGCAGACAAACCAAGCTGGTGAACGTCCTTATCAGAAAAACCTACCAGAATGAAAAGAATAAATGGGTGTTTGATATCTGTATCAGCTTATTAGGTGGGAAGAAGAGATAAATAGCGGAGTCTGAACTGAATTAACATGAAAAACACAACAGAACGTTTGAAACAGAGTTACTATGCTATAATGATGATATGGCCATGCTTGGTAGGACCGCTCGATAGGTAGAACACTGTTAGAACGCTGGTGCTGGCTGACTGTTTTGTGTTGTGAGAAGTTTGAGAACCCAAATTTTAGCAAATGGAGGATTGTACATATTATTCAGGACAAACAAAAACACAAAAAAGAACTGGTAGCTAGCCTGACAGCAACCATAGTTCGAAGTCAGGAAGGGGCAGGTGGGGGTCAAGTAGATTGCAATACCCAACCTCACCACTAGAGGTTCCACACTGCCATGTTAATTAGAACAGTGCACCAAGGACACCAACATTCCCCTGGTGACAACACTGATTCACATGTTTGAGTACTACAGCAACAGAAAATGGACAGACCCTCCTCCTATAAAGCCTCCGTTCCTGAAATACAAGCTTTTGTAACAACAATGACAGTCAGGAGCCAAGGACAACATAACTCCACTCCAGTCTACAGCAATCTCCATTCCAGTTTGACGCTGCTACGTTTGAACACAATGCAGCCACAAAACAGACAAAGAGAGGCTCTTCATCATCACCACAGGGTAAGCCAGTCTCAGAGACATATGGACTAGGCGGATCCTTGAGGGCAGATGATGACAGGGATTGATGCTTTGCGTTTTTTTCTCCTTTCCAGTTAACAAGACCTCCTTAAAAGTTGTCCTCTCAGGGAACAGGGGGGGAAGAGAGGAGAGAGAAAAAGAAAAAAATACTTTCAAGCTGAGGCTTTTTCAGAAGAGCCCTTGAAATTTCATCAAAACGGTTCAGGGTGGAGGAGCGGAAATTGGCGAGGGGACGCAGGAGAGATAATCAGCTAAAAAAGAAAAAAGAAAAAAAAAAAAACACGAGAGGAGAGAAGGTAGAGTGCGACTTAAGAAAACGCTAAAATTGCCTGATCTTCTTTCCAGTAACCTCGACCGCCGAACTCCAGTCCAGTCAGCCACCCCAAAGCGGAATCCGACCTCCAGTCAAAAAAAAAAAAAAAAGACAGATTTCGCATTGCTGCAATGCGTTTGTGCGGGCGTACGGCTCCGCATGCATGTTTCTAATAAACTGCAGGGGTTCTGGTGAGTGTTGGGAGTGATGGCGCAGAAGACGAGGATTGACAAGTGTATGCGTGGATGCCAGAAACGGGCCGGCGAGGTCAAGAGAGGCACCCAGAGTTTAACAATGCCTCTTTCACTGGAAAGGGGGAAAATGTGACACAGGCAGGGTTTACATAGAGTCACAGAGCTACAGTTATATACAGGAGTTTAAACTAATTACGTGTTATTGCTGTTTTTCTAAGTGGAAATAAGTCCACATCCTCTAAAGGGAGCAAACTTAAATATGAAGCTAATTCAGCACTCAATTCCCATTCAGGGGAAAATATACTAACTTCAAGTCAGAACTATTCACAGTGATGGGTGATAGGAACCAGACGTCCACCTCTAAAAGCCCCTCCCTAAATAGCCCCAGTAATATTCCCACTACTGCACCATCATCATTATAACATATGAAAACTCAATAGACACGTGTAGGTTGACTGGTGGTTTTGGATAGTTAATAAAATGGCTATATTTGTGTAGACATCATGAGCCCCTGGGTCCCATTACCACCACCACCACCACCACCACCACCACTACAAAGATACTGAATGGTCTTAAACATCATCATGGACCCAAACATAAATATATCGTTTACTCTTCAGTCCAAACCCTCAATGCATTGAAACTAAGCTGCAAAAACAGGCCATCAATTATAACATGTATTCAGTCTGTAGTAATTAAGCCCCGCCCATTCACACTGACGTTACAAGGAGTGTTTCGGTCTGGACTGCTTTGCGTATGACGCATGATTCAGGTAAGGAGCCAATCAAAAGAGAGCTCATTTACATATACCAGTCTCAAAGGAACAGCCAGATTACTTCTGAGGGATGAAAATGAATTATGCCTGTATGCCTTGTGCATAACCTACACAGATGTGGTAAGTGAAAGAAAGAATATGGGCCCTTTTGAGTTTAGGAACCTCCAACTCTAAACGCCATCCTGCCAGCCTCTATATATAAGTGTGTGTTTTTACATACAGCACCAGAGCGCCTGGTTCCTAATGGGTAATTTAAGTCCTCCATTATGCCTTTGACCCAAGGTCAAGCATTGCCAAAGCCCTCCACGGCAGGACGCTTTTGATTCGTAACATAAACAAACGTGGAGGAGGTACGTCATAGCCCGTGTGGTCATGTAACCAATGATCACGTATACATATACGAGCGGTCTCATTACCAGCCTTCAGACGTTTTTCCAAAAGGTCATGTTACGCGCTGCACATTCTAATTCCACAGGCCGTAAACCACTGAACACAGCAGGCCAGTGTGGAAACGGGAAGAATAAGAATCTGGGAGTCAGCAGAGAAAACAATTGATTTATACTGTTGATGCAATCACCCTAGCACTCAATAGCCCTTGTGTCTTACTGCTCTACATACGTCCTCTGTACTACTAAACACAAAGCAGTCCTGTGCTGAACTAAGGCAAAGGAAACCAAGCTCATCTTAGCAATTAGCCTTGTTAGCCTCCAAGAGGCGCTGCTGTTTATTACCATTGTTTTGTATGTTCCTATGAGGTTCATTTGAAAAGGACTACACTACTGCAACGACCCAGGCAAAACTGATCTGGCTCCAACAGGGTTTCATCAGTATGACACTATATAACAAGCCTGTAACCATGAGTTGACAAAACCAACACCGTTCTTCATGAAAATGTCAACACAGATTTTTAACATTGACATTTTGGCCCAATCCCATTTCACCCCTCCCCCCCAACACTTAACCCTAACCCACTGTTTTTGCGCATTCACGTCTAGGAGTAGGGTTGTCCCGATAGCTGTTAAGAAGGAGGGGGAGGGCAAAGTGTTAGGAATACATGGCTCTTCAAAGAGGCACACTTCAAACAGAGCGTTACTAGAAAGTTCCCAGAATGCCCGGCGAGTCATCGGCAAGACGGCTGCACAAGTGACCAAAGAGAGCCACAAATATAAGTTTTCTCTCTGTTAAAAAGCCACTGTATTGTAAGATAACCATTGTAAAGAGGTTTATGGTCATTTTCTTCATAACCCACGTAGGAATCGCTAGTAATACGCTGAAGTCTCGGCCACTACCTAGCGAAATTTCCAGTTCCACCTTAAATGGTGCAGCAGTTGTGTTCTGGAACCTGATGTTTCTGCACCATTTAAGGTGGAACGGGGTAATTCGATCATGAAGCTTGCGATTAAAAAGCTTTCAGCTTCACATCACTGAAGAATTCTTGGTGGCGATAATAAATAATTGTCATTCCCCTCTTTGAAGTCATATGATGCCCTAAATGTATTTAAGCAGCGACGAGCTGAACCCTCCTCTGCATCATTGCAGACCGGCAGGGTCGCCTACAGAGCACCGCTAGTAGCCTGTTAATGAAGTAGTGGAGTTTTTTGTTTGTGCTCTTTTCTATTCAGTGACTTGTTAGATTGATTGTTGCGTAAAACTGAAGTTGCTTTTCAGTCTCCTTTGGATAAATGGGGGGGGGGGGGGGGGGTTACACGTGAAACCAAGAGGTGGGGTAAAAATAAGAAACGGGATTGGGCCTTCATGTCAATGCTTCATCATGTCCTATTAATGTTCAGCTCTACAGTTATACTGCGAGAACATGTGGGGAAACACAGGTTCATGGTTGGGTGTATAATTCTAGGAGAAACCTTTTATTGATCCAGAACCTTTACATTCTGGGGGACCTAAAAAAAAAGGGGGGGGGGGGGGTTCTTCACACCTGCCAATCTTTTTGGCACCTTCATTTTTAAAGAGCATACAAAACAACGAGCGAACGAGTTCAATCTCTCTCTCCCTCTACACCTGCCTCCCCTCTTCCTCCTCCTCATTCTCATCTAGAAAGCACGTCTGCGGGAGCGGCTCTGAAAACGTCGGACGCACAAGCAACACAAACGAGGGAGGAGTAGCCAGCCGTAAAATTGGACAGCTAACAGCCATCCTTCCATCTCACCCCTCCGTCTCATCCCTCCATCCGAGCACAAACCTCCGAGCTGATGACACGAGAAAAAGAGAGAGAGAGTGAGAGAGAGAGAGAGGGGGACAGCGGAGAAGAGATGAAACACGAAAAGTAATTGAAGTGCGGATGAATATAGATGGAGACAGATTAGAGCACGGCCGATCTGAGAGCAGAGAAATCTGGTGGAGAAAAAGGTCCATTGGAATTCAGAGAGGGAAATGAGAGTGGTTTAGCTAAAGGCTGTTTCTTAAAATTCACTGTACACGCCACGCGGAGAAATCCCTGCCATCCGATGCTCAAAGGTACGCATGGAAGTCGAGTCGCTCAGGTGCAGTCTATATGACTGGATTTGGCTTCTGATGCAACACAATGCAGAATAAACAAAGTGTGGAGAGTCTGTAAACAACAACAACAACAACAACAACCCGTAAACAGTAACTGTCTAAACTGCATACTAACAAACAGCTGACTGAACAGCCCATGATGACATCATCAAACTGTTTATTCTTTATTTCCACCACGCGTCTTTTTATCTCTCCATCTTCTCACAGCGTCCTTCCTTCCTTCTACATACACCTTCTTATTCCTCTACCCCCCTGACTTAACTTCCTTTTCCATCTGCCTTCTTCTCCATCCAGCCCTCAGTCTAGCTGCTTCTCATCCCTCCGTCACGTCATTCCTGTCCTTCCCTTCCACCTTTATTTTGTCCCTTCATCTGCTTTTCATCCCCGCACCTTCTCTTCCTTCCATTCCTCTGCCTACTCATCCCTCCATTTTGCTCATCACCCCTCTTTAATCTCAACCTTCTCATTCCTCCATCTGATTTTTCATCCTCCTTCTCTAATCTCATCCCTCCATCTTCTTTCTCATCCCTCCACCTCTGCCTTTTCATCCCTCAGTTCCTGTCTTCTCATCCCCATCCCTCCTTCATTCACCCTTTCATCCCTCCACCTTCCCATCCTTCAATTCCTGTACCTTCCAATACCTCCAATCCAGCCTCCATCTCCCTTTCCATCCCTCCATCCTTTTCCCCTTAGCTTGTTCATCCCTTCCCCTCCTTCATTTGCTTTTTCGCCTCTCTCAAATTGCAACCTTTCATTCCTCTCCCTTCTCATCCCTAATCCATCTGCCTTCTCATCCTCCCTTATTAATCTCATCCCTCCATCTCACCTCCATCTGCCTTCTTTTTCCTCCATCACTAAATCTTTTTATTCCTCTGTCCATCTTAAACTGTTCATTCTTTAGAAACGTTCAGTAAAAGAACAGAAATAAAACACTGTAGTTCAGTTTCCATGGGCTTTTCAGTGGTGCTGCTGGATTTGGTGGGCTATTTGCTGCCATACTGCCCACCCTCAGCCACGGTACTTCAAACCAGCTAAATGAAAAAGCACAGGCTCCTTTCCCTTGGGGTAAAATGGTGAGCCCTTGAGAACAAACTGATGTCAGTAGTGTCTTCAGGGTAAAAAAAAAAAAAAAACAAACATATGAACCTTTGGTGCACCTCCTTGTCAAACAATGCACCTTCAAAATTCAGGTCCAAAAGCTCAGCTGTGAACGTTCAACCTGATCCTTAGGGTCTTCAGGGACACAACTGGTCACATTTCCACTGAGAGGGCTAAAGAACAGGGTATCCTGCTCTTCTGTGGTCAAGTGACGCACCAGCCAATTTGCCAGTGCTGTCGAGTGTTTCTCCTTAAAAGCTGTTCAGGCACTCGACCAAACAGCCAGTGGTTTGGAAAGGTGCGTTCATAGACTTTCAGGTGTCAGAAAAAGGCAGGTGGGCATTTACCTACACAGAAATGCCATGCAAACCATCTTAAATAGTAATCAAACCTGAACAGAGCACGCAGACCTCATTTGGTTTTGACTGAGGGTAAACAAGATTAACTTTTTTGACAGTTACTAATATAAGCAAACAATAATACAAATATATAAAAGTATCAATTGAATATTATTATTATTATTATTATTATTATTATTATTATTATATTGAAATAAGCTCACCAGACAAAAAATGAGTCACTTGCGTGTTTAAGGTTGTAGTAACTTCAGGCTCCTGCGGATGGCGCTGCACAAGGATAATAAGTGTGTGATGGAATTCAGAGACTGAGAAGAGGTGGTACAGTGCGGGGTATGTCTCGTTCCATGTGTGGAAAATGATCCAAAGCAGATGTTAATGATTGGCTAAAGGGAGTGACTGCATCTGGGCGTGCCGAAGGCCATAGTGTGAAGGAAGTAGCTGATTTTGCAGGTGTACGGAAGCGTATGGTCATACAGGTCTACCAGCAGTGGCTAAAATCCCAGTCTACAGGAGATTCACCTCAGAATTGTGCCAGGGAAGGCATCCACCAAATCTGCCCCAACTGTGCAATTCCTTGATGCAAGAGTGTCTGAACATTGATGTGTCCTACATCCAGAAACTTGTCCCGTACATGCCAAATCCAGTCACAACTGTTATTGGTGCTCATGGAGGTATTACACAGCATTATGTTTCAGTCGCAGATGAGCTTATAACAACACACAGAAATGCAAGGAATTATAATTTGGAACAATGTTTACTTTAGGCCACAGTTCATCAAACTGATCCCATCATACAAAAGAGTGATGTCACTCATTGCTCTGTTCCAGACAGAGTTCTCACTTTCTGGTACAGTGAACAATGGGACCTATAAACTGTGGCTTTGGGCCCGACAGCTTCTTTATCTCCATTCAATCTGCAGACAAAACATGAAAAGTGCTCAGCGGTGAGAAGCTGTCCTGAAAGCTGTGTGATGTCCATCAGGAGCAGGGTTTTTTTTAGTTTTGGCCCCGGGTGAAAGCCGTTCGATCGCTGTGATAAAGTGTGGTGGCGGCACAACATCGCCCCTCGCCATCCAGCTCCATTCTCCTCTGGAGCGGAGCTGATAAGGAGCGCTCTCAATCAAGGCACCCTGTGGAGAAGAGGTCAGCTCCTCGGACGCAAATGTTAAACACCAGAAGGCTGTTCTGCCGATTATGGGCTGGCGTCAATACAGACGACCCTAATGTTGAATCCTGGACGGAGACTGCGGCGAAAAAAGCAGACGGGAAGCAATGATGTCATGAAGGCTGAAACAACCAATCAGAATAAAGATACTCAGTCTTAAAACAGTCTGAGTATGAAATCTGAGTATGAAACAGCATTCACCGTGTTAGCTGAGCCAGAGACGCTGCTGTACACTTGCACGCTCACACCGCAGGTCTATCTGTACAGTGTTCAGTTCTGTTTTTAACTAGTGTGCACAATATAGACGTTTTACATTTATTCTGGCTGCTAAACAAGCTTCTTATTACTATCATATAGTAGTGAATACTAAATATACATACAGCAAATAAACAAAAATAGGCTTTCTTAAGCTTCCAACTAGTAAACGCCATTCAGTCAAGCTGAGCATGTCTTATTTATTTTTAGCAAATTTGACCAAAAAAAAAAAAAACATTTTAAAACTACATCTGTATAAATATCATGACTTACATGTTAGTTAATCTAGTTGTTAAGTAATATCAATATTGGTATTGACATATACTTAAAGATTAGGTATTGTATTGGAGGGGAAAACTGATATCAGTCCACCTTTACGAATAAAGACATTATTATTATTATTATTATTATTATTATTATTATTATTATAATAAATAATCAGTAGGAGTAATACTGTAACAAGAAATAAATACAAATATTTGACAGGACACTGATAATATACATATTATTATTATTATTATTATTATTAATAGTAGTAGTAGTAGTAATAGTGTTATTACTATTATTAGTATTTTTTTTAGTAGCTGGCGCAGATGGCCCTGGGGCTATAAATACCTGCAGAGTGTGAGTGACGGGATCCGTAGATTGAGAAGAGGTGGTCTATAAGAGTGATACTGGAACAGGGTGTGTAATAATAATAATAATAATAATAATAATAATAATAATAGCAGCATAACAGTTAAAGGACGATCTCTTCTTTAATGAAGTATGAAGAGTGCTTGTGATGACGGCGTGCCAGCAGTGACAGGTCGGTACTAAATACTGCACCATGACAGCGAGACGAAGAGCACAGATACCAAACAGAATGTTTAATGTGACATCGCAACAGCGTATAAAAGTGGCACTCGGCGGCATGCAGGAATAAACTGCAGCACACAGACGGGAGAGGAGGGGAAAACGGAACCGGAGCGAGCTCTGGGGCGTCACTTTAAATCAAAACAAACGCCACGAGATGCCAGAGACTTTTACACCAGAAGTAGTGCCGCGCTCTGCCTCTCTGTCTGCACCCCTCTTTCCCCAGACTCATTTCACTCCGTTTTATACCTCTCTCTCTCTTCCGCTTTTCGTGTCTCTCTTTCTTTCACCCTCTCCGTCTCTCTATTTCTCTCCCCCCCCCTCGTTCTGTGTTTGAATGTGAACGGTCTGTGAATAGCAATGTACTGAGCTGTCTGAAGCTCACTGCTCGCCCTGCTCTGCCCCAGCAATCAGCACTGCAGCAGTCCAGCTGAAGACAATCCACTCTCCTCCACCAGTGTCTTCTGATCCTTCTACCTGTCTGCCCCATCATCCCTCCATCTTTCCTGTCTTTCCCCGTCATCCCAGCCTTCTCACCCCTGCATCCACTTTCTCTTCCTAATGCCTTCTCATCCTTTCATCGTCTCACCCCTTCAACCTCCACTCCACCTTTTGATCCTTCGATCTCTACTTTCTAACCCATTCATTCCTCCTTTACACAGCTTCTTATCCCTCCATCCCTTTGGTTTCTTAGTATAACATCTTTATTTCCATCCCCACGTCTTGGCATTCTGCCATCCTACCTCCATACCCTTTTCATGCCCTCATTCGCCCTCTTGTGCTACGCCTTCTCATCCCTCTTCATCTACTTCTCACTAATCCTTCCATCACTCCACCTTCTCATCCCTCCATCCACCCGTCTTTTCATCCTCATCTGTCTTCTCACCACGTGATACTCCCTCTATCCTTCTGCCTACTCCCTCATACTTCCATCCATCCTTATCCACCTTTTAATCCTTTTATCCCTACACCTTTTCATCCCTCCATCCATATGTCTTTTCATCCCCATCTGTCTTCTCACCCCTTGATACTCCCTCTATCCTTCTGCCTTCTCCCTCATACTTCCATCCATCCATATCCACCTTTTAATCCTTCTATCCCTCTACCTTTTCATCCCGCCATCCTGCCCCTCCATCTTCTAATCCTTTTATCCCTCTACCTTTTCATCCCGCCATCCTGCCCCTCCATCTTCAATCCTTCTATCCCTACAACTTTTCATCCCTCCATCCATGTCTTTTCATCCCCATCTGTCTTCTCACCCCTTGATACTCCCTCTATCCTTCTGCCTTCTCCCTCATACTTCCATCCATCCTTATCCACCTTTTAATCCTTCTATCCCTCTACCTTTTCATCGCATCATCCTGCCCCTCCATCTTCTAATCCTTCTATCCCTCCACCTTTTCATCCCGCCATCCTGCCCCTCCATCTTCTAATCCTTTCATCACTCGATGTGCCTTCTCATCCATCTATCCTTCTGCCTTCTCATCCCTCCATCCTTCCTTTTCTACCTTCTAATCTTTCCATCCTTTCACACTCCCTCATCTTCTCCCTTCTCATCCCTATTTCCATCTTCCATTTACCACTCTGCCTTCTCATCTGTCCCTCTGCCTTTACATCCCTCAATCCTTCTTCTGTCTACCTTCTCATCCCTATTTCTAACCTCCATATGCCTTCTCATGCCTCCATCAACCGATCCTAGGATCCTTCCTCCATCCACCTCCACTATTTCATCCCTCCATGCTTCCTCTTTCTCATCCCTTCATCCCTCCACCTACCAAAAAGGTGTCAGAGGCTTGTAACGGTCAGGTCTAACAGCAGCAGATAAGGGTGGAAATGGTGAGCGTTGCTGGTGCTCACGAAGGTGGTACATTGAAGCCTGGATGAAAAGGTGCTCGTTTTTACTGCACTAGGCGAATGTGTGTGCGTGCGCGCGTGTGTGTATGTGGTCATACGCTTGCTTCTTCTGATGGATAAGTGCTGAAGAACCACTTACAGAGCTGAGAGCCTTTTTGGTTACAGCACTTGCATCATGAAGGCAATTGGGTTTGACATTTTGGTAAAAATAAATGAACTTTTAACCTTTACAAGTCTCGGGTATCACCAGGGATGATAAAAGCATGCTATTCGCTGGTAGCTCATGGAAACAAGCAGGGGCCTTCTGTTGTAAGTGCAGATTTTCAACCCTTCATCCACATCCGTGTTAGAAGAGGGATTATGACTTGAATTTGGATGTCAAGCAAACGCAACTTAATTAATCATGTAGGTAGATTTAAACAGTACAGAGAAACAACAGGGTTAACTCAGCCTGTAAAGGTTAAACTGCAGTCTTATTATCCTAAGGGTTATTAGTAGGGCGGTTCGGTACATCGTTTCAGCCTTGTCAATACAATGTGTACATGCACAATAGTCACATCGCAGGACATGCAATGTTAAGTACAATGCTACGTGCTACACTGAGAAGAGTAGTCACAGTATTCACCTGTATTTGAGTTTGGTGCACTGAAACCCAATACAGAGCATTAGTTCAGGTTCACTGAAGCCATTTCTAAGCTTTTTATTATTTCTATTTATTTTCACCCCAAATGTTTTAGAGTGAATAATGTTTCTAAATAATGCTGTTCAAGTCATCTGGTGAAAACTCCTGAATATGTTTTCACATTGCAATATATATCGCAGGGAAAACATATTGCAATGTCAGCTTGTTCCAGTATCGTGCTGACCCTCTTATTACTGCTATGGTTTATTCAGTATGTAGTATGTACTGCCAGCTCTGTAGATGCGAGAGGGAGGAAATCTACACCCACAGACAAGGTCTCGGAGTTTAAGTGGTTAATAAATAACTAAATAAAAAGAAAAATATGGACGACAAACACCAGCGTGAGGAAGTTTAAATTGGCCCATAAGATTATTTGGAGGCAGCTTTGCTTCTTCATGAATTTTGTATGAGGTGCAAGCAAAGCAGGAGTGTGAGAGCAGGCTCGATGGAGACAGATGGTCGTCAGGGAGCGACTCCGCAAACTCACGAGGCACCGTCACTACTGCCAGAGAGAAAGGGGGGGGGGGGGAGAGAGAGAGAGCGAGAGAGAGAGAGAGAGAGAGAGAGAGAGAGAGAGAGAGAGAACAGAGAAGGGGACAGAGAAAGAGGGAACAGAAATAAAGGACAGGGAAAGAAAAAAAGAAAAGAAAAGAAAGAAAAAAATAATGAAGAACGAGAGAGAAAAGGAAAGAGAGAAAGAAGAGAAGAAATGAGGAGAGAGAAACAGGTAAAAGACAAAAAGAGAAGAATAAAGAAAGAGAAAAAGAACAGAAATAAAGAGAAATTGTATGTGTGTGCACGTGTGCGAGTGAGTCATTCAGTCAGTCAGTGAGTAAGTGAGAAAACAGAGAAAGGGACAAAGAAAGAATGTAGCACCAGAGAACAAAAAGAATGGACAGAGAAAGACTGAAAAAGAAATAAAGACAGAAAGAAGAAAAGTCAGACAAAGGAAAGGGAGAAAAAGATGAGGAGAATAAAAGACAGAAGATGAGAGATGAAGAGACTGAGGTAAACAGAGAAGGAAAGGAGAGAGAGAAATTAAAGACAGCAAAGAGAAAATAATAAAGAAAGTGAGAAAAAGAACAGAAAGAGAGAATGTAAGAGAGAGGTGGATAGAGAGTTGGAGATGGAGACAAACAAATGCAGAGACAAGAAAGAGAAGGAAAGGAAAGAGGAGAGAGGGGGTGGGCTCAGACAGAAAGGAGATAAAAAGATACAGAGATAAGAAAGGAGGGAGAGAGAGCGAGAGCGCGAGAGAGAGAGAGAGAGAGAGAGAGAGTTGAGGTGGACATATTCCTCACAGACATCTTTCATCGCTATGGCAACCTTAGGTCTCTGCAGCCATCCTGTTGCCGCGGGGTCCGACAACACACGTCAGTCACAGGCCCGTCACCACGGGAACGCTCAGGTACAAAGTCTGAGTGGCATAACGACGATGACAACCAGTCACGGGGGGAGAAACGCAGGCGGTATGGAAATGAGGAAGAGCTACAATCTTACTGACTACAGCTGCTTGGACTGTATAACAGGCAGTCTGATACCAGACGCCCCTCTTCACTCCTTCATTCTCAGAGCCTGGGCTTCAGTCCCATCCATAAAGGTCACAGCTCAGGCAACAAGCCGGGAAAAATCCCTCCCCACGGCAATGCTAATTTCTGCTAGCGTCCCTGTGGGATTCCAGTAGTATCTTAGCACTCAGCTAACACAAGTCATCTTAACCTTTTTTTGCATATTCTAGATTGAACACGCCTATCTGAAGCTTATGTAACTGTCCAGCTCCCCCCTCTTTACAAAACTGACCCTCCCCACTGTAAATCAAAGCGTGAGTCCACAGTCAGTCCATCTCCTGAAGGCTTAAACCCCAGTTTCCCAATGCTGGTCCTGGCGGCACCCTGCCCTGCACATTTTAGTGCTTTCCCTGCTCCCAACACCCAACCTGAGCCTAAGCAATGTAGCTAGATCCGAAATCAAATTCTGATTGGACAATATTTCCATAGCACAGTTCCGGATCTTAACCTATGCATGATGAAATAAACGAGACTTTCTTACTTCACAGAAACGATCAGGTTTTCCTGAAAGCCTGGAAGGAACTGAGGGCTCCCTGCCGCTCTTTGCATTGCGTGAATGGGCCAACAGTAATGGTCCAAAGTGACTTAGCTTATAATATCAGCATGCATTCAACTTAAAAACTTGTTTTTTCCCTACTTTTTCTCCTACATAGCTACTTTTTATGGAGGCGGCCATGTGCTGCATGCGGTTAACGTTCAGGTATGGGGGGAAAAAAAGAAAAAGAAAAAAGGTAGAAAGGCTGCAATGGATAGCAGTTTTAAATATTAAGTGCTGCTTGAAAATGGGCCAACCTCGTAATAATGGAATATGGATTCTCACAATCTCCTTTTTGGACATTCGCTTGCCTTTTTTTGAACAGTAATTTGCCACTAAGAGCACATTCTACTGCTGAAGCTGTATGAAAAGGCGTTTTTTTTTCCCCCCTTTCTTTCTCTCTCTCTCTCTCTCTCTCTCTCTCTCTTTTTGCAAAGAGCCGTCTCTCCATTTAGGAGCCCACTTTGGCTTTCTGCATGCGGACTGCAGGATGAAGGCTCATTCACATGCTACTGGGGCGATTTGGAGGGATACGATTGTCACACTCTCTATCTGACTCGTCCCACGCCCACACACACACACACACCTACCTTCCCATCCTGCCACACACACACACACACACACACACACACACACATATATATATATATATATACACACAGACATTTAGAGCGAGGGAGGAGGAGGAGGAGGAGGAGAAGAAATCGATGCAGCGAAAGCACTTCATTCCTGCCCAATTTCATCCTTTAGTGCCGAGCACAATTAAAAGTCCTCTCTGAGCGCCTTTTCCAATCCAAATTTCTACGCCGGTGACAGCTGCCTCAAAGTCATTTGCTAAACAAACGGCAGGCCTTCGCGGCGGAGGCCGTGGGCCGTCCCACCGTGCCCTGCTCCCCCTGATTATATGGCTGGGCGGCTTATCGACCGCCTCCGCCCTGAGGATTCATGGCCCTGGAGCGTTAGCCATAGGATATTGTGGTGCACAATGGAATGGAGGTCAATGGAGGGTACTCCACCGGCGGGGTGGGGGACAAGAGGAAACCAAGCCTAGCCAGCACTCGCTGAGATGGGATTCGGGTAGGATGGACAACCCTGCTGAGGAGCCAGCAAGCATGACATCAGCGCTAGTAAGAACACGGCCAGGATCGGTAGTGGGCAGAAAGTAAACATTATATAAACAACACAGTATTTTGTTTGGTCTATAGCTCTGGTCTGAAAGCTGCTATTGTGAGATATTGTGAACAACAAACTAGCAGGTGAAAACTTGCCAATACATCAAATACTTCTCACAATGATATATTAGGTATTATTGGTCCTAAAAGGGGAATTTGTCATTTTGCTGCCTAACTGTGCCCAGTCTGAGAGTAGCATAGTATCACCAGCAGACCAGCACGGCCTCAGGGCAGGAACACAAAGCAAGCTCTGGGTTTTGAACTAAATACATTTAAGATGTTTTTCCACTTGCTAAAATATATTTTTGTTGCAGTGTACTGACATATAGTGGCTAGCATGTTAGTTTGTGGCTAGCGCATTAGCTTAGGTAATTATCTTGTAGCTAGATAATTAGCTAGTCTGGATGAATAAAACCCCACAGTGCCGTGTCTCAACTTTTATAATGCTTATGTAGCAGACATCATTAGGACGGGGAGACAATTCAGCCAAAGCAGCCACACCACACACAGGAACACGGAGATCTATGCTGTTTATTCAGCATTCACAATGCTTCGCCTAAACGGGAGATATGGGGCAAAATCAGTGCACACGCACAGACGCAATCTCTCTCTCCCCCTCTCTCTCTCTCACCGGCCTGCACGAGGCGAAAAATCGGTTGAGGCGAATGAAAATAGCGCTTAACTTCAGGATTAGGAAGGAAGAAACTTAAATTCCACTAAAACAGCAATACAACTACACAACACGGTATTTATATCCTCAAAACGACTTAGAAGCTAGATTGTATACTGTTTTAAGAGAGAAGTGTATGACAGAGAGCAGGATGCCTGCTTACCGGTTCAGCACTTGCAACGCTCTGTGCTTTTTTGCCGGTAAAACACGCAGCACATAGGCGCCGTGTGGCACTAATTACCGCCCCACCAACAACAAAGGTAAAACGAACCCCCAAAAAAAGGAACCATATACATAGGAACGGCTAAAAGCACAACATCTCACCGGATTTTTTTCCCCCATTAATCCATAACAATTTTAGTTAAATGAAGCCAAGTGAAGTTCACAATCAAATATAAATAACAACATAACGAAAAAACATTTTACTATGGCTACACTTATAATGTTCAAAGGCTCTTAAAAACAATATGGTGGCATTTTCTTTGGGTACTCCTAATGGTTACTGTCCTGCCTCTATCTGAACAATGTAGTTTTGAACCTTTAAACCTCTACAACCCCTGAAAGCTCACCCACATGGTTGCACAAAGAAAAGCAGCTGAGAAAAGGGCAAGGCAAGACGTGTCTGTCCAGAGGAGCTACCCATTTTCACCAAAGTCTGTCTATTTAGGAAACCTGATTTGTCCTCCCCCAATATAAAGGACCCCTTGATGCCAGGCCTGTTTTCAAGTTAACCTGTACGTGCACTTGTGAGTTTTTACAGATTGTTTATATGTCATAACATAAAAGATCACAGAAAATTAAGGTTAAGAAAATTCCGAAGGCTAAAGCAACACACATTTGTCTAAGAATTCCTAGAAGCTTTTTGTAAAGCTAAAGTTCAACGGAATTATATAGTGCGCTATTTGGCTCGTTCAAACGTGCTAACTGTAGATTCATCATGTCATTAGCCATGAGGTTCTTTCTTTCCTGAAGAGCTTGATGTTTGGCTCTCTGTTGCAATGACCTATTTATGAATGACTCCATTTTGCAGTCGTTCTCTTAAAGCCTTTTGAAAAGAGAGTGGTGCAGCACTCAGATTAGCATGATTAATCATTTTACACAAATATTATGAGTCATGGCGTGCTCAGCAGTGAGGGGCCAGATAAGATCTTTAAATTACCTGGATGTGGGCTGGATCCAAGCTGGTGCCCCAATTAATCCTCCCCAAACGCAATTAGCGCCGGAGCCAGCCAGCTGCGCACATCACAAAACCTGCTGGAACAGAGCTTATAGACCAAACACACATACTCACTCGCTCACTCACTCACAGAGACTCAACGCTGGGCAAAACTGAGGCCTTTAGCTGTCAAAGAGAAACACACACACACACACACACACACACACACACACACACACACACACGCTCTCGGTGGTAACCACAAGAGCATGACGCTAATCAGACCTTTTGCCTCTGTCACATAAAAGGACAAAACGCTCCGCTGAGTCACTACAATGGATACGAGTGTATTCAAAGCACACGGCGGGAAGGGGCCAGGCAGGAAGTAACAACATGTCTCTTTGAAAATTCTTTAATCCAAGTCAAGCACAGTGCAAATCACCAGCCACCATCTACAGCCATTACTGAGGCTAATTGTTAATTTAGAACACACTCACACACACACACACACACACACACACACACACACACACTCAGGATTGAGGGGTAGCCTACATGAAAGGTGGTGCGGCCCACCAGCTGTCACAGGTGGTGGACAAAGCCCGAAAACACATAAGCAAACTACTGTAATGGAAAAACTCTGTGTTAAAGCAGCACGTTTTCGTGCCACATGAGCAGGCTTTAACCACTGAAAGGAAAGGTCAGCTAGTAGGATGCTGGGTCACCTGTCTCACAATAGACAGAGCTGTTCTCATATTCATACTAACATGTCATCATGAGGAGCGTCTTCAGTAGTCTTTGACGTTCATGTTCTTGTACTGTGATATGCTGCTAACAGTCACCACTGTGTTTCACTGGTAACAGTGACTGACTTCCATTAATTGTGTTTCTCATTGTTACTCTGATAGGCCTCCATCAATTTTGCCATATTCGGCAGCAAACAAAAGTAGCGGTACTAACAGAAGCCAAAAGTTTACACTGGCATTGTTCTCCAACGCTGGAGGCACGTTTGGTGAACAAAGGGTTGCTGTACTTGCTACATTTCTTCTAGATTGGTAAGGAGTGAAGAGGGAGGAGGAGAAGGGGCTGCACATCTTTAGCGATATGCTGGCCCCTATTGTTTGGAGTATACATTTGCCAGAGTGGACCTCTGAGTGGATCTTGCAATTGGGATTTAAGGAACATTTTATACCTTTGAGGGTGCATTTACATTGTTTGTACCTTGGGGGCATAGATCTACCACAGACCAGAATCTTCTGTACTTGGAAGATACCATGAAACCCACTTTGGCATCTGCTCATTGCCTACTATTGCATGTATACATCAAGCCATCATGTTTGCTATTATTTCCTGAGCACAGAAAAACACAATCAAGCCATTCCAAGTGGCAATCGACCGTCCACTGCAGACACATTAAACAGAGATTAGGCTGGAAAAAAAAAA
>CM067500.1:16452220-16475830 GCA_034552555.1 Semaprochilodus insignis | reverse complement strand
AGAGAGAGAGAGAGAGAGAGAGAGAGAGAGAGAGAGAGAAATAAAAATGGGACAACAGAAAGAAAGAGAAAAAGTGAGGGCTACACGAAGAAGGAGTTTTTAATATAGCTGTGAGGTACCATTAGAGGTTTCTAGATAGGGGGCTAAGCCCGTACTCGGGGGGGTCTGGGGGAAAGTGTCCCCCAGGGGAAATGTTTTAATGACACTAAAATGTCTGTTCATCATGAACACTGAGAGCAACAGCAACCAGAAACCTGATCAGAAATGGCTGTTTGGTCTAATTGGCCCACACTAGATCGGTCTACTTGTAGTTTGCATTCAGCCCAGAGCCAGCAGAATTTAAACACTGTATCCTCCTCCTTACAACAGACACAGATCAAGCAACGGTACTGAAGTGAAACAGTGTTATCTCCTCCATCTTAGATCAGCTGCAGCTCGTAAATATATTATTCAAATACAGAGATTACTGATCAGTTTAGTCTCAGGTGGTGCAGACAGAGTGATATTTTACTCTGCAGGCAGGTTTAATAAGCTAAGTGACAGAATGTCATGGTCTCACTGACAAATATTATATTTTCTCAGTTACGTTCTATTGAACTCAGAATTAACTTTAATTGAAAGCTTTAACAGCTCTCCCTCACTTTCTTCTCCATCACTAACCTCCATCAGATCGGCTCAGCCCTGTCAGTTTCCTTCAGCTCCCTTCGCTTCCTCTCTCCTCCTGTGTTTAGAACAATATCAGACGATTAAACTCAGATTTACAGGAACTCAAGGGCATAATGAGAGATGCTGACACTGGTGTTATTGTTTCCATATACTGAAGAGAAATAATACAAGAAAATAAAGGGCTGTGACGTTACTTCTGTCTCTCACACTCCCTCACATTCTCACAATAAAGCAATGTCTTTAAATGTATAAACTCCTTCACTTGTCAGCTGGGTAGCTAGCTAATGTTACCGTTAGCCCAAACCCTTTACCTCACTTAAACCCAGATTAAGCTAGCGAACAAGCAACTGTGTAATAAACCGCACAGGCAGCTATACTGACCACAATTAACCACAAATTCATATTGTAGGTATACATCTTCACTCTTACTGTAGACCGCACTGTAGATTCTAGATTTGGAATAAGGCCTGATGTTTATTTTCAACCAAAATTCTGTCTTTAGCTTTAGCAACTACCGACTTTCCTTTGAGATTAATTTACAGTTTATGAAACCTGAAATGATTGACTTACATTTTACGAGGTCTGATATGATTGACTTACAGCTTACGAGGTCTGATATGACTGGTTCACATTTTACGAGGTCTGATATGATTGGCCTACAGCTTACGAGGTCTGATACGACTGGCTCACATTTTACGAGGTCTGATACGACTGGCTCACATTTTACGAGGTCTGATATGATTGGCCTACAGCTCGCAAGGTCTGATACGACTGGCTCACATCTTACGAGGTCTGACATGATTGGCCTACAGCTCACAAGGTCTGATATGATTGGCCTACAACTTACAAGGTCTGATATGCCTGGCTCACAACTTATGAGGTCTGATATGATTGGCTTACATTTTACAAGGTCTGATATGATTGGCCTACAGCTTACAAGGTCTGATATGCCTGGCTTACATCTTACAAGGTGTGATTAGATTGGCTTACAGCTTACAAGGTCTAATATGACTGGCTCACACCTTATGAGGGCTGATATGATTGGCTTACAGCTTACAAGGTCTGATATGATTGGCCGAGCCAAGGGTTCCCCTTTTCAGTTTTCGTTAGTAAACTGGTAGGACAAAAAAGGCATGTTGCAGGATGGTGCATTAAAGCAGCACAGAAATAAAGAAAAGAAAATTGAGGAAGAAAGAAAGAGTGAGCTGTTTTCAGGGTTGGAAAGAGTGTTTTAGTTGCGCTGTGTATTGAACAGAGTCAGTAAATGCTGGTGTAGATATGAAGCAGTAACTGTTGCTGTGAAGTGTAAGCAGAGAAAGAGCTGAGTGAGTAAATCAATGAGGTAAATGAAGTGAATCCACAGAGACACCGTGCAGCTCCAACTGGACTCACACTCATCCTCATCTTCACTGACGAGGAGTAACACGGGGCGTTCTTACCAGACTATTTCTCTCCCGCTCTTTCTCCCTCTCTGTCTGTCTGTCTGTCTATCATCATATTCAGCCACAGTAACTGAGACTCTACCACATAGCTATGATGTGTAGAAAACAGGATTAAGGCGGTTACACAGACCTAGCTTGTCCTCACCAAAGTTTTTGTGACACTGTATATGTTTCATTAGGTTTTGTAACTTTCACAATGCAAAGGTAGCAAGTTCACCAAGCTCCACGTCTAATATATTCCTGATAAAATCAAGCAAAGCAAGCTGAAACTTGAGCAGTGTTCACATACTGCATCAATGTCTTGTTTTAGCACAGCAAGCAGGATTCAGTATTCCATGATATGGGTCCTTTAATGGTTGCTTATATCAACACTCCTAGGGACAAGCTATGGTCCCTGGACACATGGTTGTTGACACCCTCCCACCGCCACCACCACCACCGGCCCACTCTCAAAACTAAAGAAGGGAAGGGCAATGCCACCCCAATCCTAGCACAAAGCACTGAACAGCAGGAATTTAAGCTGCAGAACAACTGTGCTGTTTTCTGCATGCACTTTTCACTCACAAGCTCTTTTCCCTGTCACGTAGGTTGCCAGATTTGTGGTTTTCCAGACAAATCCCAGTTTGAAAGGGTTTGTTTGGACCCACAATTTTTGACACTTTGACATTTCCCTAATGTCGAATACAAGTCATCTTACGAATGCATGTTGATCCTAGTGTTGCGATGTAGGATAAGAGAAGGAAAGAAGAGTATGGCTCTCTTTAATGGGACACTGGCAACTATTATGTTTATGTTATAAACCCTGTTATAGACATTTACATTTGGACACATTTTGGGTCAGTTTCATGCACACACACACACACACGCACGCACACACGCACACACACTCCTCCTGTTTCTAAGCTGGCTGTAAGTGTGGGCCAGTCTGAGGGTGGGTATCTGGGGTCCATCCTGTACCTGAAGGTGTGTCCGTCTCTCTCCCTGATCATTATTGACCGGTGTTTGCGGCCACTTTGACATTATGACTGATTACCTTCTGTTGCCGCGGGAACCCTATGAGGGCAGCTCATCGCCAGGGGAGCGCAGAGACTGCCGTGCTCCAAACCCAATCACCACGGTAACCTGACACATGCAGCCCACATCGCTGCAGTTACCTGACAACTCGTCTGACGTCGGGGGCAACGGAGCGCTGAGCTAGACGGAGGCAGGAAATGAGTGATCTATAATAGAAACGTCCCTCTCTCTTTCTTTCTCTCTCTCCTTGTTACTCTCTCTCTATCTGTCCGTCTTGCTCTGTGTGTGTCTCTCTCTCTGTCTGTCGCTCTCTTGCTGTGTGTGTCCGTCGGTGTCTCTCTCTTTCTTGCCCAGTCTCTCTCTCACACATTCTCTCTCTCTCTCTCTCTCTCTCTCTCACACATACTCAGTCCCTCTCTCTGTCTCTCTCCTTTATTTTCCTTTTTCACTTTTTTGACCCTCTTCCTCTCTTCCCTTCTACTCTAATTCTCTTTCTCTCAGTTATTCCTAGTCTTTCTCCAGCTCTCTCATTCTCTTTTTATTCTTTATCTCCATGTCTCATCCCCTCTTTTTCTCCTTCTCCTTCTTTTCTTCTTAATCTCTTTTTCTCTCTCCTGTCTTCCTTTCAGTGGGACTGCAACATCAGCTCCATCATCAAGAAAGCCCAACAGAGGATGTACTTCCTGTGTCAGCTGAGGAAGTTCAACCTGTCCCAGGAGCTGATGGTACAGTTCTACACTGCCACCATAGGATCTGGTATCACCACACCCATCGCAGCGTGGGGCAGCTCAGCCACCAAACATGATACCCACGGACTGCAGCACATCAGGTCTGCAGAGAAGATCACTGGAGTTAAACTACCCACACTGTGGCATCTGCATACTTCCAGAACCAGGAAGCATGCAGAGAAGATCATCACTGATCCATCACACCCTGGCCATCCCCTGTTCCAGCGTCTTTCCTCAGGACGGCGCTTTAGCCAAATGAGGATCAAGACAACCAGGCTACAGAGAAGCTACTTCCCACATGCCATCACACTCATGAACAGCTGAACATTACAATGCACATTACAATCCATTTCGGGACACTTTTCTCACTTCCTGTTCTGCTGTACCGCACTTTTAATTTATATTATTTATCTTAGTAACAGTATCAAACAACACCCCATCCTCTGTACTGACTGTCTCAGACTGGTGCTCCATCCTCTGTACTGACTGTCTCAGACTGGTGTTTCTTCTTGTACTGCACTTTATAAGCCTTAATCTGCCTCTACATCCGGACTGCTGCACTCAGCACTGTAATATACATACAACTCCACACAATGTAAGCTTTACAGGTATGTAAGATTACACACACACACACATGCAAGATTGTGTGTGTGTGTGTGTTTGTACTGTGTGAAATGTCACTCTCTGTGCACCATGAGCTAATGTAACCAAAGACAAATTCCTTGTATGTGTGAACATACTTGGCAAATAAAGCTTGATTCTGATTCTTTCTCTTTCATCCTTTTTTTCTTTTCATCTCTGCTCTCTTTTTCTCTTCACTTTTTCTTATTCTCCTTCCCTTCTTGTTTCCTCATTCCACTTTTTTTCCTCTTACTTTCTCAATCTCTCTTTTTTCTCTCCCTTTACCTTTTCTCTCAACCTCTCTTTCCATCTCATTGCCACTTCTCACTCTCCCTCACCCCTTTGCTCACTCTCTCTCTCTCTTCCCCTTTCCTTTTGCCTTGCTTTCCCACTTTCTCTCTCAACTTGCTGTACCTGTAACTTCTCACTCCCTTTCATATTCTCTCAATCCCTTGCTCTTGCAGTCTCTTACCAATATCTTCCGCTCTACCCTCCTTTCCTTTCACTCTACGTTTGACTTTTCTCTCTCTCTCTCTCTCTCTCTCTCTCTCTCTCTGGTCTGTAGACATTGAGAGATGAGTGCTGGTTCAGTGTTCGTTTTATCAGAGCAGCTCATGGGGCATTTATGACTGTCACTCTGTTGACAACTGAACTAGCAAAGACAAATGGGCTCCTGAACACAGTGGACTGCGCCCGTGCGTTCTGCCGCTTTATAGCCACGTTTAGCCTAAACGCTTACAACAAGAGGACATTTATCTGAGCCTTCCGCAACACATCGAATGCTCACTTACTTCCAGCTTCCATCAGAACTGTCCGCTCTACCTTTCTTTAACCTTTAGTGGAAATATGACAGCCCAATTCATTCATTCTCTCCGGGCTGGGAGAGGATGCGGCTCTTCGTCAGCCGCCAGCCCCTTCCTTTAGTGACGGACACAATCCTTGCACGTCAGCGGTTCTGAGAGTTGGCTTGAAGACAGTCAATTAAGTTCAAGGTGAAAGAGAAAGAGAGGAAAACGTGTCATCGTTTTTAAACTCTCTCCGCCTCAGTGGGCCGCCCCATCAATCCAAGCCTTGTTGGCCTGGGAAGCATTATTAGGAACTTTAAGTGTCGCCGGTTGTGGAGGCGGCTACAGAGGCTGGGCATGGGGCAAGATTCTAAAGCCTGTGCGCATTCAGTAGACTCCGCTTTCCATCTGTTGAAAATGTGATTACATCAGCTACATATGAAGGATGTAGCCTTACTGTAATCCCTCATAAAAATCAATAGAAGGAAATTTAAAGGAACAGTTATTTAAAGCTCCACTACGCAAGATGTGGAGAGAAAAAAATTAGTCACCTTGTGTGTTTAAGGTAGTAGTAACTTCAGGCTCCTGTAGATGGTGTTGCACAAGGATAATGGGGCTATAAATAGCTGTGGTGTGTGTGACTGGATTCATAGATTGAGAAGAAGTGGTAGAGTCTACTGAATGTCTCGTTCCATGTGTGGAAAATGGCTCCAAAGCAGATGTTAATGATGGGCTAAAAGGAGTGATTGCATAAGGACGTGCCAAAGACCATAGTGTGAAGGAAGAAGCTGAATTTGCAGGTGTATGGAAGTGCACGGTCATCCAGGTGTACCAGCAGTATCTAAAATCCCAGTGTACAGGAAATTCTCCTCGGAATTGTGTCAGGGAAGGCATCCACCAAATCTGGCCCAACTGTGCAATTCTTTGATGCAAGAGTGGCTGAACATTGATGTGGCTACATCCAGAAACTGGTTCAGTCCATGCCAAATCCAATACCAGCTGTTGTTACATTCTATTAGGTATGTTTCAGTCACAGGTGACTAAATCTTTGACCAGCTAGCTTGCTAAACAGACCAGATATGAAGACAGACTGTAAACAAATATTTAACTCAGAATATAACAATGTAAAATACAAGAATAGATAGAATAAAGCATAAAGAAGAGGTTTTTTGTATGTAATATAAAGTTTATAAAACGTTTTTTTTTTATGGAATTGCAACACAATTCTAGTTTAGATGAAATGATGCAACATTTAACACCAAATCAAACCTCAAAAGCAACTCAAATCAGCTTCTGGCCTGTTTTACTTTTTACAGTGCACCAGCTACATCAGTCCAGCAGGAAACAGCATGTCAAATTAGCACATGCGCAGACTAGCACAGCTATTTTCCGGTGGCCGTCGCCGTCCTTACAGCTGTCAATGCTTCAATTCCCCTTTGGCCGTGAGGGTGCTGAAGGGATTTAGTGAGGCAGATTATTGGTCGGCGATTTGGCCTGTTTTGGAGATCATTGGCTGTATCTGACTGATGATGGATTGAATTCGGATGCACCTTCCTTTAGCACACGCTAGGGCCTCCATACGCAGATCCATCAGGCCGGGTGACTGCTCGGATCCTGCGGGACGAGCCGCTCGCTTTCCTGTTAATTCCAACTTCGCGCTATCGATCGGGCAAAAATCAATTGAGCCTAAGTCACTAAGCCAAGAGGGAGGCGGAGAGAAGGAAAGAAAGAGAGAGGTAAAAAACGGTGTACCCAGACACGCATCTCAGATTAAACCTCTACAATGAAGGAGGGAGAGACGGATGCACCGGTTTAATGCATACACAAGTGAGCATCTCTCAAGGCTCAAATTAAACCCTGGGAAGGAGGAAAATGGAAAGAAAGAAAGAAAGAAAGAAAGAAAATAAATGTAATAAGAAGAATAATAATAAAGGAGCAGCTCTATTATAAACTGACTGCATCACAAAACATGAGTAACTCTTGACCTCTAAGGGTTAAATCTCGAGTACACTCTCTTCAGAAAGCGCTAAACACCTGACAATTTGGGATTGTGATGCGCCGGTCTGATGATAGAGGCCGAGGGCAGAGCTTGCTGAGCCATTTCAGAGCGGCGCTATGCTTTATTTATGAGGACGCGCTTTGTTTAAACGGGTAAATGATGAGGGAGGAGAATAGAGAGGCTTTGGAAATCTTTAGCATGCCAGAGACGGTGGAGGTGCAGCTGACCTCAACACCCTTCTCTACTCTCAAGCCTGTAATTGGAGAGTTAGCTGCCGCTGCGGCACTTCAGACCATTTTCTCCGCAGCAGAGGCAGCTACGGACCTTGAAGTGAAGAGTGTTTAGGCCGCAGTAGCACATCCAGTACTCTGCCGTCCATCCGGGTCATCCGTCCTTTCCCCAAGCGCTCTGGATGTGTCAGAACGCTCAATAACACCAGATGGAAATAGAACCACTAGAGAATTTATAACCATTTGTCTCAAATTTCGCACAACAGCGCAGACCACTCTGTTCGATCTGAGAGCGCGAGAGATCTAACATGAAAAGAAAAGGGGAGGAAAATTGTTGTAAATCTCAGTGCACTCCAAAAAAAGACGTTTCGCTTACTTTCAAAATGTATAGCTTGGCCAAAAAAAACAAGTTCACCGATCGGAGCTGCTGTCTCCCGGCCTTGTCCACACAGCTAGCCGTAGACAGATTGTCACTGGCGTGAGTGACTGTAACGGTTTCCAAACTTGAGTACCGTCTGACTGTTTTTGGCACACACACATACGAGACAGTTAAAGCTAAAGTTGTCATCTTTTTCTGCTGTCCTGCTCCACCTTAAATGGTGTAGCAGTAACATTCAAGTGCTTGTACAGGTGGCAGAACTTTACTGCTGCTCTATTTAAGGAGGAACAGAAAATTCAAACAAGATTCAAACCATCTTGAGCCTTTAATTCAGACATGATTCAACATTTACCACCATGTTTTAGCACCAAGCCTGCAAAGCTTATGTTAGAAAAATAATATATATAATTACATATTTTAAATGATTTATTTGTTAGAAACTGTTCTTACTAAAAAGTTAGGGGACATTCCAGAATTATAAGTCACCGTCAACCTACAAAAATGGTTTTAAAAAATGGTTTAAATTAAAAGTAACAGTGTGACATATTTCAAAACTGTCAGACACTTTGACCATTATACTCACTACAGGTCTTGGGGTCACTAAAAGGTGAAACAGGAAACAAGGATCTAATTTTTAAACAGGAACTCTATTGTTGTTGGCTGGGATAGCCACAGACAGATAATACATAAGCTAGCTAACCAAACCTTGTGTTGTTTCTTGAGCAGTCTGACTGTAGAATACAGTTACTTTGTGCACAATTACTGTATCTGGTTTAAATGTGCTGAATGTGTTATGCTGCCCTTAAGTAAATAGCAAGCTGTCAGTGTAAAGTAACAAACCCACATCATTAGGAATATATATACTAGATGGAGCAGTTTACTGTATTAGGCCAAGTTTGAAGGTGGCTAATCAACTGTTATTTTGAAGCTATTACAAAATACAGGGAGCTCTGGGGGGGGGGGTTCGTAGCCTCCTAACTATGACTATGCCCAGCATGCCTCTGCGGTAACATACACATAGGTCTAATCAATACACAGTAACATATTTGTAGGCCTGAATCTGAAAACCCAGATTTTCTTAAGATACTGGTGGAAAGAGGGAATTATTTCTAAAGACAAATCAGGAAGTGCAAGATCTCCATAAATGTATGGAAGAGCACATTACCAAACTAGAAAAGACCATGTCCAGAAGAAGAACTGTCAAACCGAACATTTTGATGCCACTGAAGCATCAGTGCAGCTATGGTGAGTGAGCCAGCCAATATAGCCAGCCAACATGGGACCCCTACTTTAAATGAACGTTGCATCACATCACAATAACATCTGCACAGCTTCTGCTGTTGAAGAAGCATGATTTAGGCAATACGGGGCAATGGGAATGCAAGTTATTCCCAAATTTAAATTAAAAGATTTAATGAGACCTCTGGGAACAGAGGGTCGTATCCTAGACCAATGAAACAAATGAGTCTGAGAACACGGGGTTGGCCCACTTTTTCACTCTATTACATTGATAACAGTATTACATACAAGAGTCAGAAAAACATAAGCAAATCTATAAAATGTTCCTTAATGACTCATCTAAATTTGAGGCCAGTGGATGATAATTTAGGCGTGCACTTTTTCCCATGGTGCCAAAAAAAAAATTACTTATTAGCTACAACAGCATAGAGCCTATTAAAGAAGCAAATTTGGTAAGCTGACTGGGTACCTTTGGGTAAAGGGGATAAGGGGAGTGATTTTGCACTGAACTTGTCCATTATAACAGAAATAACATTAGCCCGTATGAACGTGACACTGATTTAGTATTACAAACCCTCTGACATTTATCTTTACATTCAGCTGCACTGCTGATATTGGGTGCATTTACCGCCGATGGGTGTAAGAGAAAAGCGCAGTGGACTGACATTTATATTCCAAGGTTTTTAAAGGCTGGAGCTCACCACTGCAGTGAGGGACTGAGGACCAATTAGTGGTTCGATGGGGAGGCCTAGCAATGCTACTGTGTGTGTGTGTGTTAATCAGTATGCTACTGCAGGTGCATTGTTGCATTACGTATTCAGGCTCGAACTCGCTCTCCAAATGTGCCATAAATTAACTTCTCCAAGGCCTGCGACCCTGCGTGCATGGCCCTCTAAAAAGCAGCCTGCCTTGGAAAAGCATAAAAGGGTATGTTAACAGGGAGAAAAGCAGCAAAATGAAGCTGCATCTGTCAGAGAAAATCCAAAAAAAGACCTCTATAACTCAGAGCGAGTGTGGCACGGGCGTGAGGCGATAACTATAACCCAGCTGGACTGCAGCTCAGCTGGAACTCTATAAGCCAATCCGATTTCCGTCAGTAAATGTACTAAATTAGATCAACTATCCATAATAAACTCTCGAATTGGCACCAGTGCGGCTTAGCCAACTCTTTATACCTTCATTACGTGGAGCTGAACTGGCATGGCCGCTGGCCGACGTGCCAAATATCGTTCCTGCGGCGTTAGGGCTGAGCGTGAGGTTGCGGCTTGACCAAATGTCATTGGAAATAATGCGGGCACAGGTCACTACAACTGTTTTATTACGTGGGGCGTAATTGCAGGGCTTGGCCGGGTAGGAGAGTCCGCGACTGGCCGCTGAGTGAGGAGAGCTGTTAAATGAGCCATTGGCTAAGCCATCGCTGGTTTTACCGCAGTATCAATGAAGCATTGTGTCCCCAGCCGCTCTCTCACACACACACACACACACACACACACACACACACACAGTCTCTGTTTCTCTTTCACACTCACGCACACAGTCTATCCCTCCATCGCACTCACACATTTTCAAAGCTCAACCATGCTATTAAATCATGCTTAAGCAGCAAAAATCTGAAGCTTTCGTCTTTAGTTCTTTAGGCTAATGTGGCTAACAAGTAATGGAAGCTCATACAAAACTGACTAGTGTCGCACAAACGGCATGCATAAATCATCACACACTTCTCTCGAACTGTGCCAAGCTGTCAAAGGAGTCCAATACTACAGCTGAATGCTATTCTCGCCTAAAACTACAGCGTGATGTTATTTGTTGTAGCGTTATGTAGTACTTTCTTGTGCAGCACTGTTTTTATCTCTCACTTTCATTCATTAAAATGTTCTCTCACTACAATAACAGCATGCACTACACAAACATCATACAACCACTAGGCTAGCTCGGCGGCCATCTTTGCAGGTACTTCCAGTCATGCTATCCAGAATACTATCTCTCAATGGGGGGAATACTCGAAACTGGGGTAACACGTATTTCAAATCATTGATAACATCATAAATGGTCTGGCACAATAATTCTCAAAAAAATACATTTTAGCTTGTTCTGACTATTGTGCTTGCATAGATCTCCACAGCAAGGGCGGTGCTGAGCTATTGGTATAACCAAAGAAGCTGATATATAAGCTATATATAAGCTGCGCAAATATCATTTCAGTGAGAACACCGCAATGACGGAAGAGCTAACCATGAACATGTTCGCTTGCGTGTTATATGCTGCACTCGGCTAGTTCTTAACCTGCCAAAACTCAGAACTCACTGGCTTATTTCTTCAGAGCCAAAGAGCTTCTGAATCGCCCAAAGCTTTGATGTTCTATTCGAATTCTATTATTATATGAAGTTGGCTTCTTATTCGCCAGCTTCTTGTTCGAGTTCTCCAGCTACATCGTAAATGGTGCAGCAGTTATTTCCTGGCACCGTAGACCAGAGTGATCGCTAACTAACTGCTGTTAGCAATTACACTAGATCCACACTGTGCCCGAGTCCAAATGATCCATACCTGAGCCCACCTACTCAAGCAGGCTCGAGTGCTTACAGAGCAGGTACGGAATGATCACGCTAGTCGAGCGAATGACTATGGGGATCAACACGGTACAGAATGCCTAGGGCGAGTCTCAAATTGTGAGATTCCAGAACTTGTCAGCTACAGTAGCGTTTTAGCTCTCGTACTAAAGAAGCCAACTACGAGAACAAGTCTTGGCTGAAGGACTGTATCTACGATGAGGGGAAAACTGTGCAAATTGAGACTTTTCCACTGAACTATTGCTTCATGTTTTTAATAAGTGTGGCACACATGGCCTCACTGATTTCATCACTGATTTCAGCAACCCATTTTGGCTATAGTTCTCTGTGCCAGCATTTTCTCAACCCAGTCCTTGAGGACCCCAGGTGGCCCACTTTATACTTCAATCCCAGACCAATTCAAACTCAGTTAGCCAGTCAATTTAGGCCCAAAAGCCAAACAGGACGCTCCTATTGGAGTCCCCACTTTTGGCTTAAGTACAAACCAAAGAATACCTGGCACAGCTGTGATGGAAGCAGACGGAGTCAACCAGCTGGAGGCCTGGACTGTAAAACACTGTCTACAAGCAGTTCATTTCATGTTATAAAATGGAAAGTTCCGGTTCTAAAATCTGATTAGGTGAGCCATGTTCAAAGATGCTGTACAAGACATTATATACACTGCACACATAGAATAGTATTATCATTGATATGACATGCTGCACATGATTAAAAAAAAGCATTGTCCTCTTCATGAAATAATAATACTGTTTGGCGACTAAGTGTCCAAATCAAACCGATTAAAAAGATCACAAAAGTCATATCATGATGAATGAACCAATAAGGCTCAGAATAATCTCAGTCTCATTACACTGACTTATGTTAAAAAGTGAACAATGTTTATTTACTTCTCCTGTGAGAATATAGTGCTAGAATATAGTGCTATATAACTGTACACATGAGAACAAGCCGTGTACCATTTAAATACATACAGTAGTGCTTGAAAGTTTGTGAACACTCTTTAGAATTTTCTATATTTCTGCATAAATTTGGCCTAAAACTTCAGATTTTCACACAAGTTACTAGAGGTAGAACTAAATTAAACAAATGAGACAAAGATATTTCAATCTAACTTTTGATTATCACTACATGCATGTAATTTCGTATGTACTTATTTTTCAATAATTTGATAAGTGCTTTTCAAAGTTTTTTTTCATGCCTGTAATCTCTAAAATAAAATAATCCTACATTATCCCACATGGGGAAATTTGCATTGTTACAGCAGAAAATACAGCAAACAGAGACAGAGCACGAGGTAGACTGAAGTACAAGTCATACAAAATACAAAATATAAGATAAATAAATCTCTATTGTTAGGTGAAAAATAAAACACAATAAAAAACTATACAAATTTACATGTGTAATTGCACAGACATACATTGCACAGATATTTTAAAGATATATAATATATATGGGCATGTATGGCCATATATCAGACATATGGTAACTTGTGTATTTTATCAAGTTGTATTTTGTCTGCATTGTTGTATAAGAAACAAGCATCTCAAAGGCGTGCTGCTGGCCCCAGAGTGAAGAAAACCCCTTTTAACCAGGGTGAAAATCACTGTAATGCACAACCTCAAGATATTATATTGCAGCCTGTTAAAGACGGTTACTGTATCCCCTGTCTGTTACATCTTCCAGACTATGCATTGTTCACTGAGATTAATGGTGTGCTGTTCAGCCAATTACAGTGTGGAACAGCGGAGGGGGCGGAGCCTATCCTGGTGTACTACTTGGGCTTTCGTTCTTCAGTGTAGGTCAGCTTGTAGGAAAACAATTACCACAGAATAGCCTTTCATTCATCCGCTACGCTGAGCTAACGACACAGTTTAAATGCATTAGAGAAAAAACAGCAGGGTCATTAAACACACACACACGCTAATATGTTAGTCCCAAGCTAAAACGCCAGTTACAATACAACAACACAATACAATAATAAAAATTGATACAAAATGATATAAAATGTGTTGCTGCATCACTTTTTGCATCCAACTGATATGAATATTTTGTTATATTTTTTATATAAGCTTGTAATCCTGGTATAAAATATATAATTCTGCATTTAAACCAAGCGATTGGTTAACAGACATTTCTGTGTTAGCTTTAAAATGCAAAATATGACTCAATGAGTTCTCAAATATCACTTAATGAGTCAGCATGTCTACAACACAAAAATGGCCATTTAAATTATGATCAAAATCCCCTTATACAATATTCAAATCCACCAGTGACCCTCCACGTGTCTTCCGATTTTCATACGTAACGTTGATAATGGTAAAATAGCGGTAAATCCGAAAAAACTAAGTTCACCTTGGGGACTATTTTACCTTCCATTGGTCTTCATGTATCGCTCCGCCAGTAATAGATTAAAATAAATGGATTAAAAGCCAAAACAAATCACAAAACAGTCATACAACAATGTGTCATATCAGGCAGCATTTATAACAACTTGGAGGGAGCTGTTAGATGTGGACGTCTGGTTCCTGTCATGTTTCTGTGAACAATTCTGGGTCAGTAAGTTTCTCTAGAACAGACCATTTCACATCAAACCACTCTGAATGACTGGATGTCAATACTTTCCAGGAATATACAAGCTGGGCTCTAACACACAACAGCTGTTATAGTACTTCTTTTTTTTAAACAGCTGGAAAACAGTAGGGATTTTAAGTATGCATGTGAAAAATCTTATGCGTACTTAATAAAGATACATATTTTTCAAGGATACATGTCTAATTTCCCCATTTTCCCCATGAGATGATCTATATATATATAATATTACAAGAGACAACACGCTTAGAAAGTGATCATCTTATCTACATTATCTTGACTTCTCTGCTACTTTAAAGGCACTCTGGTAGATTAGAAAGTCTGAAGTCATTTGTACAGTATGTAGAAGTTTCAAAACATGTCATTCACTTTCTCAGGCAGCCCATCAATATACCGTCACTGTCCAAAGAAAACCAAGTATGTCCAAAATGCCAAATTTAGAAGAGAGGGGAAAAACTGATTCAATTTTAATGCAAGTCAATGGAACCAGACTTCTTACCAAGCAATTCTGGGCCACTTCTGATCATCTATTCATTGTGAAATGTTGACACAATATAAACAGCACTTGCTGTGTTCCAATGATGCATAAAAGTAAAAATCTCCAAAAAATTCTGGATATCTGCTTTTCTTTGGACGCCGACGATATGAAAACTAAACAGCCCATTTGGAATTTACTGTTTCTGTGACGCCACAAAAACAAACTCATTTACTTACATAAGGAGCGTTTTAGTCTGGATTGGTTTTTGAATAACAGACAATACAGCGTGCCCAATCAGAACTGATCATCATTCTTAAAGGAACAGTAGCAAAAAAAAGCCCGTTTAATTTAATGGATAAAGAAAAGTTAGAAAATTAATGTTTTTTGGTATATAAAACCACATACATGTAGTAAGCGGAAAAAGATGAGAGAAAGATGAGACAAATGTAGGGACACGGGCTCTTTAAAGAGCCTTTTTGCAGCCAAGATGGCAAATAACAAGATGGACTACAATGGTGCTGTGTATCATAGTAAAGGTGCAGACAGGTGAAAGCAGGCTGCCAAAGCTGAATCTGAACTGACAAGTTCAATGGCCGGTGTCCAAACCGCAGGAAAGAGGCGCCGTAGTAACTTTTAGACAGCGTAGTACAGTAGAATAAAAACAGAATAAATTGCATTAAATTGCAATAACCGCAATATCTTTTATTGGATTAGGACAGAAATAAAACTTCTTCAAATTCAAGTTGATGCTTTTAGCTCAGCACTGAGAAAACTCCACCAGCCCTCCCTCCATATATTCGGCATTTATCAAAGATTACACAAGAAGGAAAACAGTGCAGCTGGTTCGGTTATCCTGGGCTTGCTGCACTCTCTGTAGCGCGTGCATGTGCAGCGGCTGCAGCGTATAAGTGGTTTGACCCCAAGGGCAGTGTTAACGATGTGGGAATATGGAGGAAGCTCGGGGCGCATTAGGGAGAGTGTGCACAAGTGTTTCTGTGAATGCGCGCGAATGTGCGTCTGAGAAGAAGAGGCTGTGCGTGAGCGTGTTCGTTTTGGCACATGGCTCCTGTATCATGCCCTTCTCAAGCTCTTATTCATACTGGCACGCATAAATTACAGGAGCTAAACCTGTAGGTGCAGCGACGTTTCTCTGGAAATGCCACACAGATTCCTTTTTACAGCCATGCTTTTCTGTCTGCCTGTCTGTCTTCTGCAGCAACAGGTCCTGTGGAGTCAGTGGATCGATACGCTTTATGTCTTTTGAAAGTAATTCATAACATTTAAAGTCTGCATACTTGTTATAGTTGATCCTTTCGATGTTGATGCCATATGTGTTACAAAGAATGGGTTTTTTGAGATACACCACAGCAGGGCCACTGCGGGTTCCCTAAAGAACCATTTAAATATGTATTGTCAGATAATTTATAAGGTTCTATCCCAATTTAAGGGTCTATCTAGAACATCTCAAAAGTTTAAAAAAAGTTTCATTCGCACATCTTCTACTACAAAAAACTCGGGCACCTTTATTTAAAAGTTCCCAACATAAACTATCAGAAGTCTTCATCCACTTACTGTTGTTTTGATACACTGTTTAAATGCAAATACACTCATCATCAAACGAACAGTTGCTTAAACAATTTGCACCCAGACAGAATCAACCGACAGTAATGAAACTTGGTGGGTAGGTTTGACATTGTAACAAATGCAAATGATTCAAGTTTCATGTTCTGCTGCACATGTGAAGTACGCAAGGACGGGGCTTATCACTGTACCTGACTGACCCAACAGCCTTGATTGCAGACATTCAGCAAACAGTGATGCCTCCTCCCGTTAGTGCCACCACCACTGGCAGGACTACATGCACACAGACCGTTACGACGACTGTCCTTAACGCCATGTCAATGTCACCAAAGACTGCAATGGTGTCGTGCCAGACTGTCATGGACTGAGTTAGAATGGCAGTGGGTCATCTTCAGCAATGAGTCCCACTTTTGTCTTGGTGGAGACGACCAACAAATCCGTGTGTGGAGGCACCATGTTCAGCACCAACACGAATGATTTGTTGTCATGCGTCACATGTCCAGAAGGCCCACCCCAACCGCAAAATCTGCAGGAACTGTGTGAGAATATTCAAGCTGCATGACGTCTGGCATGTTTCGTTAGCAAACATGGCGGCCCAACGCCATACTGAGAGACACTACTTCTGTATGTGTAGCTCAATAAATATTGTCCATATTAGTCTAAATTTATCATCATTTGTTGTTCCTGGTAACCTTTAACGTCCGTCCCAATAGCGCTGCAATCCCACACTTCCTTCTGGGTGCAACTATTCTTTTCATGATGAGTGTATATCCTAGTTAATTACACATAACAATTACATTCTTCTGATTATTTTTCCAATTTCAATGTTGAAAAAAAAATGAACAAACGGCATTAATTGTTTCTGCAAAGTATAATTTATCAAAATTCTATCAGTTTCTTGATGTGTGAGAAATCTCTAATTACATCATGCTTTTGTTATCAGCACAAAGCTGTAAAGTGGGTTCCCCCCCACCATCATCCACCATCCATGCTGGACAGTGGAAGAACTCTTTGATCAGTGGCCTGAGATGGCGATACAGTGACACATCCTAACCCACTGGTTTTGGTTCCTAGGCTTAGAGACCCCATGCTTCTGCTTTTTTGCCCAATTTAGCACAACTGAATGAACTAATCATGTATGAAGTGGAGCAAAGAAATTGATTTAAAAAGAGTTTAAAGGGGAAGAAAAATATTGGAAGCTAGAAGAAATTGTGGCAAAAAGACTGTGCCCATCCTCTGCAGCACAGGATTGATTTGTTTTTCTTGTTTCAGATGTCTTTTGGAAGTGTGTGTGTGTGTGTGTGTGTGTGTGTGTGTGTGTGTGTGTGTGTGTGTATATATATAAATACATTTACTTCTAAAAATCTCAGTGAGTTTTAGTACCAGTTGGCATAGCGTATTGGGTCACACTGTTGGGGTTCAATTCCCTGCCCAGAAAGCAAGCCATGCTATGCTCATTAGAGTCCTTGGGTGAGACCCCTAATGCTAATCCTGTAACACGGTTAAAGTGTGAGTCTGTCTGGATAAGAACATCAGTCCCAGCTAATGAAGGTAAACATCAAATGATGGAAAAAGGAAAAACATGATGTGATAAGACTTTCGGCCATACTGTCCATATTCAGAGAAATGTTTCCCAACCCATTCCTTGGGGCATTCCAGAAGGTCCTACACTTGTACTGTTGACCCAGCGGTTTCAACCCTGGGCCTGGAGGACCCCTTGCTCTGCACATTTATGCAGGGGATGCGTTCCTTCAGGGCCAGTGCTGGGATCCACAGTCATGATTTTTTTTAAATTGGTATAGTACCTTTATATCAGGGTTCTCCAGTCTCATCCACAAAGGGCCAATGTGACTAAAGGTTTTCATTCAAACAAGGAGCTCACCTGACTCTACCTGTTTAATCAGTTGGGTCTTCAACAACTGATCAAATGTAATAACACTGAACGCCCCTGCTTTATAACACATTACCGTTAATTCCATTTAAAAAATGTTCATATTCACATCTCATGGCTCTTCAAAGAACCATCAATGACAGGTTCTTTAAGGAACCAAAATTGGTTCTTCTATGGCAGGGATGTTCAATTAGATGGCATCTCCAGGCATACACAATCAATTAACAGAACCATTAAATTATGTGTGTTTGAGCAAGAAAATGACCAAACTGACATTGACACCACCAGCCCTCCAGGACCACCTCTGTGCTATGGCATCACTCTAAAGAACCATTTTGGCACTTTTTTAGAGCGTATAGATAAGACTTCACAAAGCCGGCCACACAGCAGGTTTGATGGACTCCTTCCCATGAACATTAACCTTGAATATGGTAGAAAGACTCTCCAGTCAGGTTGAACCAAGCCACCATTGAAGATACAATAAGTGCGCCTGGAATCAATTAGTATTCAAATACATGATTAATCAAATTATGCATTTCCTCTAACTTCACCCCATAACAGCACTTCCACTGTTTAACGTACCTTCTGTACAACAACCAATGTCTTCTTTCATGGTTCAACAAGACAACAAAAGGTGTATCACTGCCTATGCCTCCTGTATTTACAGTCTGTAATACTGGCACTATTCTGTGGTACAGCCTTGCTGGTTTGGCAGACTCTCACTGCAATAACCAGCATGCACAGCTCAAAACTGCCAAAGAAATGCACTGATGTAGAGGCTTAAAAATACAGATGTGATATTCAGCTTCCTACCAGTAACTTTAGCCATCTGGCTTCCTTCAGCATCAGCCAGCAAATTTTAAACAGCCACCTTGTTTGATGCAGTTTCCAGCAAACAACAAATCAAGTTGCATTATGGACCATAACCTGGGGTCATCTACGTTTCTCCCAAGAACACTGAAGATAAAAGCATTTTGCAGTTCGCTTTTATTGACAGTCTACATTTAGCCAAAAATCAAATACCTCCCCAATGGACGAATATCTGAATACAACACTTGGGTCCAGCCAAGAGGTTAAAATGTTCATGTACTGGGACAGTAAACTAAATTGACCCAACTTCAACTCTTCCCAAACTGGTCTCAAAGCAGGCCAGATGGGCTCCTTTCTACCAGCATCCTTCAAGCCCCTCACTAGATATGAGAGATTGACTCAATGTTTGCCTAGCTGGGGCTCAGCAGGCGCAGGCCCAGCCCAAACGTTTCCACCATGTCAGCCCTTTCTCAGCCTGTCGGCAAAACCGTAACGCCCCACAACTGAGGGGGTAAATCCCCGTCTGGCAGAGCCAGCGGTGGGCCGAACCCCAGCCCGGCATAATTGGGGGCGGATGCGCGCAGAGCGAGCGGAGCTTGAATTGATTCGCTAATCCGCTTCATTATGGTGCGACAGCATGGGGGTTAGCACCTCACACAAAAGGGGGGTTAGAAAACAGGGGGGGGGATGAGTGTCGTCTTTCTTTTCATCCACGCGCTTCCACACCAGGCCTTCTCAGCAGTCCTCCCACGCGGTGTTATTCATCCCTCCATCGTCCTCTACAATATACCCCCCGACTCCAACCGAGACGAACGAACGAACGACAGAGAAAAGATGACAGCGTGACTCACCCAGCCAAATGACTCTGGAGCCTCCTGCTGCTGCTTTGGCTTCTTTTTCATTTTATTTCTCCCCTTTTCGCCCCACTTTTGTTGAACCTCTTAAAGGCTCAACTGCCTCTTCTTTCTTACTCCATATCTCCTTCTTTCTTCTCTGTGCCACTCAGCAAGGAGGAAAGAAGCACTCTACTAAGATCAAAACAAAACCTGGCATAAAAAAAAAAAAAAAAAACAAAAAAAAAAACCACACACACACACACACACACACACACACACACACACACACACACACACACACCACTTCCTCGCATCTTCCCAACCTTTGTACCATAACAATAAAGTGCTACTTTAGCCTTGACTAACTTCTAGCTTTGACCCTGTAAGCAACTCTTAGGTATCCAGATAGGCCTATTCCTACTTGACCTCCCTCTTCCTGGAGTGTTGGCATCTCTTCATTTAAATAGTCTTCTCTTTATCTGAGGAAGTTGTAAAAAGCTGGCTCCAGCCTTGACCCGACATTAGGAAAAGGGAGCCAAGCCGGTGGGTGCTTAAGCTGAGCATTTGGCTTTTGCAGCCAGTTCTGTACACTGATCTGCTAATGCCACTGGAACACTAATGAAATAGCTAGCTTCGTTCTCACATACATATTGAGTACATATATTTAAGTATCAATAATAGTCCAATTATGCGCAATATATGTATCTTCTACATATAGTGGGTGAATACAAGCATACACATTATGCATGATATACAGATTGTACATATATGATTTGATACATGGTTGAATTTGAGAGTATACTTAAAATTGTTACTATTAATAGTTTATGCTGCTGAATATTTAAGTATTTAAAGGTGTTAGAAAAGGCATTTTTATTTGATTTGGGGATTTCTTTATTTATGGTATTTTGATTTATTATTACGCTTTAATGATTTTAATACATAGCTTACACAATATGTGTAATTGTAGTCACAGTACAATATTATTGCAATTTTAAACATTTTGTTAAATACTGCAATAACATTTATTGTGATATATTGCATATATACTCATCCTCAAAAGAGTAGTTGCACAAATCGTTGTACCCAGAAGGAATCAACCGACAGGAATGAACTAGGTCTGACATTGTGAGACACGCGAATGATTCAAGTTTCACGTGTGGCTGCACATGTGATGTAAGCAAGGACAGGCCTTATTGCTGTGCCTGACTGACCCAACAGCCGCGATTGCGGACATTCAATGAGCAGTGATGTCCTCCATGAGTCATCCTTTTAGTGCCAGCACCACTGGAAGACGGCTGCACCATGCAGGACTACATGCATGCAGATCGTTACGACGTCCAAGACTGCAATGGTGTTGTGCCGGACTGTCATGGAGTGACTCAGAATGGCAGCGGGTCATCTTCAGTGACGAGTCCCGCTTTTGTCTTGGTGGGGACGAGCAACAAATCTGTGTGGATGAACACGGTTTGCTGTCTTGCGTCACATGTCCATGAGTGTATGTTCAACGGCTAATTATGTCCCCCTTTGTTCTATCTGTTCTATCTAACAGAATGTTTTCAGGCTCACTTGAATCCGTTTAATTGCAGCAAAATGGGACTAAAATTTGTTTATTATTCTTGTACCAATAAGTTTAATTCATATTTATATCATTTATACGATATCAATACTAATACCATGCTAAATTTCACAACAATATGCTTTATCGATTCCTCCCACCCCTAATAAGCATACGCTAATATGCAAATTTAAAATCCATGTATTGACATTGACATATCCAAATGATATAAAATTATGCACATTCATATGCGACAGCAGCGCTACTCTTTTCTTCTATTCTTCTATTAGCATAGAGTAAACACTTAGGAGCACAGTCTAGAGTAAAGCTGGCATACTTCAGACAATAACAACTAAATGAAATCGAACTACTGCTGAAAACACGGTCCTTAGTATTCCTTAGATTCTGTGTGCATCTCTGTGGGCACGCCACAGCACTACAAGCCCACTCTCTGCTGTCGGGAGGTCTCAGAACAAACAATGTGGTGATTAGGACTGATCAGGAGCTCTGTTTAGCAGTCACTGCACACTGCAGCGTGCACATTCAAACTACGGCATCATCTTGAATAAAAAGATGATGGGAAGCGTCTGTCTGGTGGTGCCAGTCTACCAGTCTGCCGGTACAACTACAACCAGTCAGAGCGCACTTCAGCATCACCATTTCCCTTTTATGCAACAAACAAGTCACTAGCAAAGCGCTTAGCTTCACCTTTACCTAGATAATATAAAAGTACATAATATAATAATCCTGAACAAACTGCAGAGTTCCAGTAAGTTTGGAGATTTGGGATCAGACGGAATATTACACAACAGCTTGATAAGGATTAATATCTTGTTTGCATCTTACAAAGTGGTGAAACAGTCTCCTGTCCTGGCCTGACTTCAGAAGAAGAGCACTAGGCTGGTGGGTTTTTAAGCTGAGCGCCTGGTCGCCTCTGCTGGACTCCATGTGGTGCAAGCGGGCTAAACCAGAGCACCTGATGTGATCCTGAGAGGACTCAGAGATTGCATGGTCATTTGGAAGGGGGCGTGTTTAGTTCCCAAAGTTTCCCAGATTCCCCACTTCAGGGTCTGTGCTCCCTCAGAGCCGTGGAGTGGAAAGAGAGGAGTGAGGGAGTTCACTGAGTGTGAGTCTTCCTATCTTATTTCCTTTTCCCTCCCTCCCTTTTCCTCTCTCTTTCCTGCCTCTATCATTTTTTGCTACCTCTCCTCCCTCCCCACCTCTCTCTACCTTCCTCCCCTCTCCTGTTTTCTCTCTCTCCATCCTTCCTCTCATATTTTACTCCTCATACCTCCCTCCATTTCCCCCTCTGCCTCCTTTCGCTCTCTCCCTCATCTTTCATTTTTTTGTCTACCTCTTCCCCCTGAACTCTCTCCTCTCTCTCCCTCTCTCCTTTCTCTTACTTGTATCTTTTTCTCTCTCAATCCCCATCTCTCCCTTCTCATGTTCTCTTTCTTGCTCCTTCCACTCTTCTTCTACCTCTCCTCCCTATCCTTCTCACCCTCTCTTTCCCTTTCTCCCGTCTTGCTTTCTCTCTCTCTCCTTCTGTCTTCTTTCATTTTCTTTACCTGTCCTATCGCCCTCCCTTTCCCCCTCTCCCATTCCCCTTCATCTCTCATTTGTTTCTACCTCTTTTCCCCCTCACTCACTCCCATCCTCTTTCCTCTGTCTCTCCCTCTTCTTTTTTCTCTCTTGTTCCCTTTTCTCCCTCAACCTCCATCCCTCCCCTATTTTCTCCCTCTTCCCCTTTTTTTCCCCCTACCTCTCCTCCCTCCATTTCTCTCTCCCACTCCCTTCCTTTTTCTCCCCCTCTTTCTCTGCCTGTAGATAGAGGCAGAGTATTTTTCAACCAGACAGTCAGGTATAATATATTACAGCAATGAGACTGAAGCAATTTTATGCTGGGGGAAAAACCTCATACGTTCCACTCAGTCTGAACGTCTCTCTCTCCTTCTCTGTCTCTCTCTCTGTTTTATGTTCCTGTCACACTCAAGCCCCCCTTAGGGGTCCAGCATTGTCACCTTACAGGTGCGACCTCACTGATGCTAGAAGCCCCAGAGAATTCTGAATCTATGGGCATCTCATGCAGAGAGACAAGAAAGAGAGAGAGACAAGAAAGAGAAAGAGAGAGAGAGAGAGAGAGAGAGAGAAAGAGAGAGAGAGAGAGAGAGAAAGAGAGAGAGAGAGAGAGAGAGAG
>CM067500.1:16390453-16452138 GCA_034552555.1 Semaprochilodus insignis | reverse complement strand
GAGAGAGAGAGAGAGAGAGAGAGAGAGAGAGAGAGAGAGAGAGAGAGACTGTGTGAGTGTGAGTGTGAGTGTGACAGAGAGAAAGATTGCTGCACTGGGGCATCCAGATGGTATCTATCAGCAGTAGTTACAGTTGGTGCGTATGCTGGTGTGTAGTCAAGTAGGCTAAGGCCCATATGCATCACACAGTGTAACAATGCTGACATAATCATGGCTCATATACTCGTAAGACTATTACATTATGCACCTAATAACATCAACATCCATTACAGTAAATGTGGTACAGTGCATCTCAACAGTTTATAGAGGCCTGCTCAAGGGTATTAATAGAGTAATAGCCCCACCTCCCTCCCCACCACCCTGCCTTCACTGCACAAACAGCTCCTATTCTTCTGGGAAGGCTTTACACTATCTGCTGGAACGTTGCTGTGAGGATTTAACTGCCTCCAGCACTCACAAGAGCATTAGTGAGGACAGGTACTGATGATGTTGAATGATTAGCTCTGAATCACTCCATTTCATCCCAAAGAGCTCCATCCCTGCCGAGAACACAGTCCCACTGCTCCACAGCCCAGCACTGGAGGCTTTATATGTCCCTCTAACAGACACCGAGTATTGAGCATGGTGACCTTAGTCTGCTCCAGAGTGTCCCATTCTACTGTACAGGCAATGCTTTTCTAAGGAAACGGCCGTGTCAGCAACGGGCGCACATTAAAGCAGCTGAATGCACAATTTTTATTGTACACGGGCGCCTCCGCATTCCGCACAAAAGCGCAAAAAAAAATCTTAGAAATGTTTCATTCTCAACTGTATTCGTCTTTACAACAGCGTCCCGGTCACTGTGGCAAGCAGCTAAATGACATTTTTAAAGCAATTTCAGATTCACATTAAAGTAAAACATATTAATTGGAAGCGGTGCAGGAAGGACATGGAGAAAATATGAAAATATGATATTTTGCTTTGCTCTTCTGCAAATCCAGGGACACCTAGATTAAGCTTCCCACACTTGTGTCCACAGATTTTAATTAAAAGGATGTCACTTCAATTAAGCGACTTCTTTTTTTGTGCATTTGAAGCATTGCGAGTCATCACAGATGTGGAGCATGCATAGAACTGGCATTCAAAATATGCCTCATAAATTACCATAAGCAGCACTGTGTGTGTGAAGATGTGTTATGTCAGTCATAGAATATTTCAGTAACAGTTCATAAGGCAACACAACAACTGATAAAGCTACATAGACTATAACAGTCTATTAGTTATAGTCCTAGTCTTATTCCAACAAGCATCAAATACCATAAAGGCTCAATTCTGATGCTGTTTCAACTCACAAGCATTTACTTGTTAAATGTTTATAAGTGTCTTTATACAAGCACTTTATCAGAAACACCTGTACACGTTTTCTAATCAGCAAATCATGTGGCAGCAGTGCTGTACATAAAACCATGCAGACATGGAGCAGCAGCTTTAGGTTATGTTCATATCAACCATCAGAATGTGGGAAAATGTGATTTCAGTGATTCTGAGCATGGCATGATTGTTGCTGCCAGATGGGCTGGTTTGAGCATTTCCAGTCTCTCTATGCCATGTTGATGAAAGAGGTCAATGGGGAACGGCCAGACTGGATCACCGTAACTCAGATAACCACTCTGTACAATTCTGGTGAGCAGAAAATCATCAAACCTTAAGGCGGATGGGCTATCATAGCAGAAGACTATGTTGGGTTCCACTTCTGTCAGCCAAGCACAGAAAGTTCAGGCTGCAGTGGACACAGGGTCATCAAAACTGGCACAGTTGAAGACTGGAAAAAGTAGCCTGGTCTGATGACTCTTCAGTCATTTGCTGAGGTATACAGATGGCTGATGGATCAGAACTTGGCACCAACAGCATAGATCCATAGGCCCAACCTGCCTTGTGTGAACAGTCCAGGCTGGTGGGGGTGGTGTAATGGTACGGGGGATGTATTACTGGCGCGCTTTGGATCTGTACCAATCAATCACCACTTGAATGCCACAGCCTGTTTCAGTAGTGTTGCTGGCCATGTCTGTCCCATCATGGATACAATTTACCATCTTCTAAAATCTACTTCCAGTATGACGATGCACCAAGTCACAAAGCAAACTCGTCTCAAACTGGTTTCATGATCATGACAGTTCAGTGAACTTCAGTGGCCTTACCAGTCACTGAATCTGAATCCAATAAGACAGTCGCAGCATCCCAACACGGACCAAAATCTCAAAGGAATGTTTCCGAAATCTTGTGGAATCTTTGAGGCTGAGCGAAAAGAGTGGAGTGTTCCTAATCCTGCGGGTAGATTTATGTCATGCACGGCTGTGTAGCCTGACCAATATTTCACATGCTTTATGTACCTGGTTAGCAGTTTCATAAAAAAAGCCTATATCTTAACCTTAAAAAGACAGACATGAAACAATGTGAAAATGCAAACAAAGGCTAATGGGCACACAGGACTGCCCCCACACCCCCTCAACCACCCACCCACACGTGCAGAAACGGGTAAGTAAATGTGTGGGACGCACACGTTCACTTCGCAATTTGCAGCAGGTGCTGCTGCTGGCGCCTCCTCCCTTTTCTAATTGTTTTCCTGGCTTGGGTAAGAAATTAATTTTGCTAATTAAACAGAATGTATGTGAAAGGCGCCGTGAACAAATGGCTGCACCGCTCGCCAGAGCAGCTGAGCTGACGCCATTCGCGCCGAACGTTCCAGGCAATCTCGCGCATCCGTCAATGCGCAAACACACTCGGCCTGCAGCCACACGGCTGCGTTCGGTGTGTACTAAATAGTGTGGCAGCCATTTTTTTTCAGGGGAGCTGGAATTTAACAGTAAAATTCTGTCCCTACGTATTTCACTCTTAAAGATGCCAACTTTACAGGTTCTACAGGTTAATGGCTTGCTAATACAAACTTACATTTCTAAAGATGTAATGTGCTTTTTGTAATGTGCATTTTGGTTACTTACTTAAAGCAACACTATGCAGGGCTTTGGGTGACCTGGAGACCATCTCTCTGGTAGAGGAACATTTTAATGTTGGTGCTGCCTCAACACCCCACCCCCATGCATGCGCACACACACACACACACACACACACACACACACACACATTATATAGATATATAACACTAATACATAAAGACATTTAAAGTAACTCTTGCCAAATCCACCGCCGGTACCTTTATATTTCACCAATGAGCACAGCCATTGGCTCCCGAGCCACTAAAAGCTGTCATTTTATTGGCTCCCAACCAAAACACCTGCAAGAATTAGAGCATGCTTCATGTAAATGATGATATGTATACAAGGCACTGGCGGGCTGGCATTTAATTGCACGCACTTAAGTCGATGTCCAAGTTGACAAAAGCAGCATTAATGAAAGATGATGCCTACAAACACGAAGAGCTTATATAGTTGTCACTTAGCCTTATGAACGCTGTTGCCAATTCATCTACTTTCTTAGTTAGAGATGGTGCCAGTTATGCTCATTTATGTAACGTCTTTACCTAGCTAATATATTTTGCTTGCTAACTACACCAAAAATTGTGACTACCTTTGTGCATCCCGGTTTGTAGGCGCCAAAATCAACATACTGCTTCACTGGCCGGTTCTCTACATGGATTTTTCTGGCTGAGGTATTGTGAGCGCAGACTAAGCTTATTAGCTGCCAGAGCTCAGAAACAGAGCGACGTACATGTTTAGAGAGAAAACAGCTTTATAAAGAAATTTCCCCACATATGCATACATCTCCTGAACCTAATATCTCAATTTGAGAGCTGACAGTCGTTAAAATGAGCAAATGAGTGAGGATTGAGACTGAATCGGTCCGTGTTAGATTTGTCTTTTTGTACAGCGGGTGATTATGGCCTCCCGTACATTAGCCCTAATGGATGACTTTTAGCCATTCAACCAAACGGTACTGGGTTTTCCATCTCAAATGGTGGTGGTAGAGTTCAGGAGTTCAAAACACAAAGAGAGCGATTAAGCGTTTCTTTTAGGTGAGAAGATGATTCCAGTTCCTCTGCTGAAGAAGCCAGGCTCTTTAATTTGCCGCAGGTTTACGAACGTGACTCACGATGCAGCTAAGCTGAAAACTGACAAGGGCACGTTCCATCGTTTTCCAAGTAGTTTCATAAAAATGAAAGAAAAAAAGAAAGGAAGAAAATCACAAAGCCGGCCTAGGTGGGGTGTGGAAAGGGACGATGTGGAAAACCAACCTATTATAAATTAAATCATTCTCTTCCACCACTTCTGAGGGAGACGAAGCTCTGACTGAGGTTACAGCTCGAGTGTGGGAAAAGCAGCACCATTGTTGTTGTCGTCTCACTGTGTGGGAGAACGGCATGGTGAGAAAGAATGGGTTTCACACTTATATCAGCAAAACTGAGACCAGCTTGAGCTTTCCGTCTCATAATAGAGAAGGTCGGAGCAGGAGTGTGGGAAGCTGACCGTGGATCAGCTGTTGTAGCTCATGTATCTGCAAGCGTGTGTCTTTGCAGGATGGGAGGATTTCACCTTCACACCGTGCCGTGGCCTTGAGCTGCAGTTGGTAGGAGGAGAGCAGATTGTAAACTTCATTATCGCTGACCTCCAGGCAGCGCCAACACCAAGCCGTTGTCCAACTGACCATATGAATTTGAATCCTCCAAGAGCCAGGATTGCTGACCCAGGACCAGCTTTCTGTTTGCTTCTATAAAAGGACCCAAATCTCTTGCAATGATATGCAAATGACCTCTGTTTCCGATTGGCCTCATACTGTGCCTTGTTCTACAAGCAGTCCAGGCTGAGCCTAACAAAGCAAACAAGGCCACAATTTAGAGGAACATTGGGAAACATTAACTTCACACCCATTCCTTCCACTTTACCATGTGTAGATCTGCAATGATTCATTTGTTTCCTGGCAGCCAGTCACAGCACAACGTTTAGTCTTGTGAAACCAGACGTGGTCCTGGAATGAGAACGTTTAGGGACAGCAATAAGAAATGTTGGGAATGCAGATTTATTAGGGCAGGAAGAACATGAGTGTGAAACTTTCTAAGCCAGTGGTCACCAAGCCTCCTTCTGGAGATCTGCTTTCCTGCGTGTTCCAACCTGTCTCTCCCCCTTACTTAACCCTAATGAATCTGATCCAGTCGCACTAGCATTGATCTTCATCTAAAGCAGGTCAGGCAGATTGTGGATGGAAGTACAATCTAGCAGAACGCAGGTCTCCAGGACCGGGGTTGGTGACCACTGTTCTAGGCCAAGCACTTGTTAACACTGTCTGACAGACAACAAGGCTGTTAGCTCCTAGATGTGGCACACATGGTTAAGTCACATGGGTGAAGAACATATTACATGCGGTTTTGTTAGTTAACGACAGCATTTCAATAGCTAGCTGGTTTTGAATGTGAAATTTGTTGTTTTTTGTGACATCACAGAAACAATGAAAAACAAAACAGGCTCAAAACAGATTCCTAAAACATTATGTTCCAAGCAATTTTGGAGCATTTCCATTGGCCCATTCATCGTGAGCTTTCCACACAATGTACAGTGCAGCCAGTGGATCATGCTGGGTCATGTGGACTGTCTAGAATGTGTTATGAAGCATTAACAATGTTCAGATACTACATCATGATACTACTTTCATGATATCAGCCGTTTAACAAGCAGACAGATGTGTACGCACATCACGAGACCACACCAGACTATGCAACGGTTAATCGTTTCCCTCTTCAACAGACTGTCCTCCGTAACTTCAACATGAGTGGGCAGGGTTAAGCTGCAACAGGCTTAATGACTGGCTGTATTTAGATATGTTCATTGTTGTGATGTCACAACCCCGATGAATGTAAACGGAGCTGTGTTTGCAGCTCAGCTTCCCCACATGTACAAAGGAATAGTATGGTCTGGAAAGATGTTTATGATAGTACGTCTAACACAACAAAAGGCACGGATGCTTTTTCAGGGTTACGGGCCCTTTAAGGCTGGATCGCTTGATATGCAGCGCATCAAACCTGCTATGGGAAACTTCAGGCACTACTGCTCTAAAAACACTCCTGGCCATCGGTCTCATTAAAACAGACGGAGAGCCACTGGTTTATTAAATCAAGTTTCTCTGGAGGAAGACTGACTGATTCCTCCCTCCTCCAGGCAGCGGTTCTGGTATTTTGAGAGCTCGCTCCAGACAGAATTAGTAAAATAAGAGAATAACACTGTTTCCTCTCCTCCAGGCCATGCTCTCACTCCCATTAGCTTTGGGACGGAGCTGGAGCTCACCACGCTGACTTGACGAAGCTAATTGAGGAGCTACATGCTTCGTTTGATATAGGAAGGAGGGGTGGTGAAATAACGTCAGAGAGGCCACAGAAGAGAAGATTTTTGTTTAGACTGTGGATAACGTAGACGCCAAACGAATCCCAAGGACATGAACAAATTGTTCCTTAATGCTTTTTATATATTCTGGACAGAGAAAGAGAGTTAGGAGCTGCTTTTCTCTCTTCTTCCAGACTCAACAAATCAAAAAAAGAGTCACAATGGCTACAAGCCCCGAGCAATCAAACATCAGCCACTCTAACAAACCTGAACCTTCTGCAGAAGTTTAGGACTTAATAATGTGGAAAGAAAAAAAAAACAAACCACACGAGTCTGTCACACAGTGGCAATTAGACCTGGATATTAGCAGCCGATTCTGTCAGGGAGCGACATGACAAGATGCGACAGAACAGCATAGCCGATATCACTGACAGTGTTTCATTAAAGGGCTCTTATCCTAATTTTTCCCCCTCTCAGGTCCACTCATGATACCTGGTGATTTATGCATCAAACCCAGCCCTGACTCGTATGTACTTGAACACTTACTTCATACTGTTTTGAGGCTGTGCCTTTAAGGCTGACATGTAAATAATCTCTGTTCTGATTGGCTGCCCTGTATTCTACTTCATTAAAAAAGCAGTCTGAGCCAAAGCAATCCTTAACTCCATAAGTTACAACTGTGACAAGAATGGGCCGAGCGAAATTGCTGTAACCTGGAAAAAAGCCAATGTGGGTATTTGTGACATCACACAAGCAGTAAGTTTAAAACAGGCTGTTTTTGCAGTTATGGACTATATGGTACATTTTGACCGTTTAACAATATTCACTATATATAACTTGTTTCAAAGGAGAGGGGTAAGGTCAGTTTTCTTATACAAGCCCTTTAAACACATGGGAATAAAAACTGTAGAATTAAACAGAGTTTATTTCATCCATGTAAAGCCTGTAAAAGTAGAATTACTACTATTAGTAAAGACATTCTACAAGATTCTGAGATTTTAAAGCTTACAAAAGCTCATTACTAATACAGAATATGATATTTCATTCGTCAGAAAATAAAAATGTGTTTTGTGTATATCGCTTTTATGGCATCACTACAGTCCCATCTCAGCTGTGCCCAAACATATATCTGTTTCTACATTAAAAGGTAAATGCCACCTATATTTGGAAATGTCTGCATATGATGAGCGGTTTGAAATGAAGTGCTTTGTCCTAGAGAGGTGTTCACAGTGGTGGTGATAGGAACCTGACGTCCACTTCCATAACCCATTTCCCCTTTAAGGAGCATGAAGAGGGATCATTTACAAAAGATTATAAAAGATCAGTATTACTGAGGTCACAAGAGGTCACATGGCCTATTCTGTAGCTATTTTAGGGTCAAAAACATATGTCTCAACAACCACTTCATAACTTGTATTTGATCAATTTGATTAAGAAAAATCAGAACGCGTTATATGCAATATAGAACATTTTAAATGAGTTGGAACAGACCTTATACATTCAAACCACCAGCTTTTAAAATGAGCTGCATTTGTCTCATGCAGCAAACCAAACAAATGACGTCACATGTTCACAAATTGTTATGTGACTGCATCCAGGATGTCCAGTATAGGTCACTTAGGGACTCCATGAGATTAGATGAAGGGTGAAGCTGTATAAGGAACTGTCAAAGACATTTTAAGGGCTTGTGACACATTCGTCACCATGGACTTTAGTGGGTTCAGAAATGGTTATGAGCACACTGCGCACGGAAGTTTCGTAATAAAGCTTTTGGTCTAAAATGTATTTTAATTAATTTATTTTGGTGGAGGGATACATGAAGGGTGGTCTAAGGCAAAATAGTCCCCAAAGAAATCTTATATTTCAGATTTTCCATTATTTTACCTGCAACATCACATAAAAGAACTCAGTAGACATGTGTAGGTTCACTGGTGGTTTTGGAGAGTAAACAAAATGCCAGTATTTGTGTTGTAGACTTTAGGACCCCAGGTTCCCATCAACACCACCATCACCGCCACTATAAAAAGATCAGAGTTCTAAGCAAATTAACCATTTCACATCTAACTAACCAGAATGAGTCTCAACCACTCTGTGGTATTCCGTAAAAATACAAACATACACATATATTGAATAAAATATTTTAAGAAATAGCTTGATAGAAATGGTTCATTGTACAGAATCTGACAGGATCCCGGGGGTCACAACGTCCACACCACAAATACAGGCATTTTATTTACTATACAAAACCACCAGTAAACCTACATGAGAGAGAAAAGAGACAAGAGAGAAAATCTGAAAACGAGTTTTCCTTAGGTACTATTGTGCCTTACAACACACTTCGTGTACCTCTCCACTGTGAATGCATTTAGAATAGGCCAAAATGCATGACCACAAAACATCAGGTAGTGTATTAATAACACCATCTTATAGAAAAAGCTCTTAGAAGCTCTTCAGACGTTTGGTTCCCATCAGCATCACAATAAATAACACAGAATTGAATAAATTCACCTTTAAATGACATGATGAAGAGTAGGCGATGTCATGTGCTGTCTTCTACTGACAGTGTTTGCCATTCCCATCATTCACCCCATCACAAAAACAGAGGGAAATGCCTTTTGGTACATTTATTTGAGATATTCACAAAAAATTCATGTAATTAACCGATGAAGTTAATTGGAAACAACATCAGAAGATCTAACCTTGAAAACAGAGACAGCCTGAAGTATTCAGTGTGATGGGGTCGTACTTCTCAGTGTTATTTGGAACGGTTGCTGAAATGGGAAAAACTGAGCAAGCTGAAACTATGGAATGCTTGACATGATGGAATGTCATAGCACATGCACCGGGCACCAGGCTCGCGGAATGACTCTCAAACAAATGCGGACGACTTTGTGTGGGCCAGAAACACCGCAGGCCGAGAATAGAACGGTCAAGAAAGAAAGAAGGCCAATGAGAAGGCTCCATATGGAAACAGTCAGGACAGCTTTAACGAATCACAGCGTTCGGTCTCCGAAGGTTTGGAATTAACCTGCGCGGTTATAAATCGGCCTCATTAGGAGGCAAAACCGAGCGGCAGCCAATGGAAGCAGGACTAAATCATGTGGCAGAGCGCGTGGGGGGTGAATGTAAACACACGCTCACACACGCACACACTCCCCGAAGACACGGCCAGGACGCGGAATTCATCTTGAGCTCCCGGAGGATCCGGCAACCCTCTTTGGCATGTCATGCAGGCCTAGAAGCTGAGCAGGAGAGACTAGGTGCATTTTGCAGGGAGAGATTTCAGCTGACAACAAGACCAAAAAAAAAAAAACAGATAAAGGAAAATAAAGCAATATCTCAACTGCCCTTCAGCGAGGCTTTCCACAGAGAAAAGGATCGGTTCAGACATTCCAGGGATTGACAACAGGACACAGCACTTGGAACACTTCAGCACATGGATATTAAAGCCCTCACAATGGATTATTCTGCTAATATTTTTATTATTTGGATGATTAATAGCGTAATTAAAGGCTATAAAAAAGCCCAAATAATAAAAATGGAGTTAAAAAGTGCTTAAAAACTAGTATTCATTTGTTGTTCTGCCTTTTCTGTAGAATTCTTTATTTTACACACCCCCCACTACAGTACAGAAATCCTGACTGCTAGAGTAAACGTGACGTACAGGCTAATCAATACAGGCGTTATATTCAGCTTCATTACAGCAACGTCAACTATCTGGCTTTTTGTCTGCATTATCCAGACAGTGTACGGAAAGGACAACAGTTCAAACAGCTCAGCGTCAGGATTCCTCCATTTGCAGTTGTAGGATTTTTAACAGTTTTTCCCAAGCTACATCATCAGAAGGGACTTTTCCTAGTCTTTAACCCCAAAATACTCACTTCTACAGACTACTGTGCCAGCACTGTAGAAGGCGGGAGTCATGTTAACCACAGGTTAAGCAACAGTTAAAGTTTTTATTTAGCATTTTGGCCAAAATGCCTCTTTAATTAAAGAATTAAGAAACCTCATATCTCCAAAATGACAACTTTACAGGGAAGCAAAAAACGTATTATACTTTCAATGCAAGTCAAAGGAACCGGACTCCCCCCTCCCACCCCCAAAAAGTAATTCTGGGTTGTTGGTCCATTCTTCACGAAATGTGCACACAACGTAAAGGGCACATTTATAATATGTCAAAAACTGAAAAATGAGACAGCGGCGAAAGATATGGACTTGCAGTAAAAAGAGTTATTCCCGAAAAAACATTTACTAGGAAGCTTTTATTAGACTGCATTTAAACAAAATCATAAAAAAGGTGGCAAGAACTGTCCATCTAATGTACCGTAATGTCCACTGTGATGTCCATCAGGCTCTAATTATTAATATCACTTACTACACTCCAAGTTGACCAACTAATAAATGCTGATGGCTTCCTAGAAGGAACGATAGCTTTCCCCTGCATTAGTCAACTAGACAGGGCCACATTTCAAACAGCCCAACTTTCAGTAGTCATCCCAAAGCAGTTGGGGTTCCTCCCACCTTCATCGGAAGAGGGAAGTTCGTAAAGTTTTTATTCTTTGAGTCGATCACGAGACTACAGTCTTTAGAAGGTGAATAGGCATGTTTACAACAGGCAAAGCTAAGGTGACATTACTCGCCTTGACCAGAACGTCCCTTTAACTGAACAGATGTACAGCCTTTTTAAAGATGCTGAAATACTGAGATCAAAATAAGCACTACGTAAATTGGTAAACATTTCTGATCTGTCAACAGCATGAACTGTGATCTATTTTTTTCTTAAGCTGAATAATCAGAATGAACAGAGCAATCACGATAGCCCTAACAGATACGGGCCCTGGCAGGTGAATGAGCGACAGAGATTTTTTTGTTGCTGTATGTGGGGCATTCCTGTCTGGATGACTTCCGTAGAGCGCAATCTGTTCATCGGACTTTGGTCACAGTGTGACACTTCCTGATCTCTATTTCACTCTCACACATATACACACACACACACGGCACAGGCGCCCACCCCCTCGGATAAACCCCCCTGACCCAATAATCATTGATTAGTACGACCCGCTGATTCAATTTGAGAACAGATGGGGTCAAAGGACCAATCAATCGGAGGATGAAGAAAAGCAGAGGCCCGGGAAAAAATGAGCTATGATCCGAGTGATTAGGAGGCTATTCACGTTCCACTACGGGATCTATTTAAAACATAAAGCAGCCGAACGGTTACTCATTCTCAACACTATTTTCTTTCTAGCTGATAGATCAGGTGCCTCAGTATGTGTCCCAGAGGAACAACGGGAAAGAATCAATCACTTTACCGGCCACCTGCGTCCACGATAGAGCTGTACTGAAAAACAATACCAGTATTCTGATTACATTTCCACAGATCACGCTACAACTAGCACTGGTGAATCAATAAAGTGACATGGTTCATGATTATTCTGACCAGTGCTGGCAGTAAGATTTGTTCTAAGCCACTTTCATCACTGGCTCACCCAAAATTACAGCTCAGATTTACTTTTAGAGGAAAAGCAACGCACCCACTAAAATACATGACATTCAAAATTCCAAATAACAGGTTTTTTACCCTCAAGGTTTGTTCCTTCCTACACCTACACTCTTTCAGACACCCACTTCTCCTGATGCCGGTATAAAAATGTTATTAAGTTTATCAAGTTCTGCATCAGCGGTGATACTGCCAGCATTTTGGAGATTAATGTCCATAAATAAATAGATAAGGCCCATAAATACATTTTTTTATATATATGTACATATATACACACATACATACATACATACATACATACATACACACACACACACACACACATACATACCTACATATGTACATACATAAACTGACAGGAATGGAACTTGGTGGGTAGGTTTGACATCGTGAGACATGTGAATGACTCAAGTTTCACACTCAGCCGTGCATGTGACGTAAGCAAGAACGGGCCTTGTCGCTGTACCTGACTGACTATAGGGTCATTCTGTTGCGCATGCTTTCCAAGCAAAGCATCCCTCAGAGAAGAGTTCGAAAGCAATTCGAGCAGTTGGAAGAGCTAGAGAGGGGTCGCATGGTAGGGTTTGGGGAGGCAGAATGATCTTATCGATGTATTGCATGCCATACCGGTCGTTTTCCCTCTCTATAACAACAAAACTGTTAATAATACATGAGTCCAGAAGCACTTAGCTAAACCAGACATCTAAAGAATGTCATGCTCAAACTGTGAAACACGTATTCTGATCCCCTAAAAAGAGGAAATAGCCCACAGCATGACTCAGTCATGAAATACTGCTGTTACTCTTTCTTTAAACTTTTTTACACAGAGAGAACTTTCAGCAGCAGTTTTCACTGGTCAGCACAGTCACACATTCAGAGTCAAGTTTAAACTGCGACATAAACATTAACATCATAGTTTAAGTTCATAGGTCGTATCAGATTATACGTTACCAAGCTGAAATACGCAGGAAGCAGCTGCTGATAATGCTGAGATTGTGAGAGTGTGCACCCCTGTTGGATTATTCCCTGCTGTATATTAAGGGTATTTGTATATCAGTAATGGGACATGGCTAAAAAAGATTGGCCTGCATTATACTGACCATAAAAGGACTTATTCAAGATATGAACACTCATCTGGAGCTGGTGGTCAGGCAGAATACTCATAGCACGCAGTTAAAAAAGGACCACTGTAATTGGCTAGAGGGCTCATTTGCATATTGCATCCCTCCACCTCCAGTAATCAGTACTGCAAAGACCAACACCGCAATAATGATTAACAAATGATATACTGTGCTAGCCTATAATCATCTTTCCATCTCTCTGCCTACACCTTGTAGCTCATCAGTTCAACCTAAAAATGACTTCATTCAGTAACAAGCAATTAAATTCAGCTCCAGTAAACACTCTGACTCTGTGGTTCATTCAAAGTACTGGAGTTCAGTAAAACTGGTTAAGTTTCTTACTGCCACATAGGTTGAACTGGCAAACCAGGTTACTGCCCAAAACACCAACGAAGAAGACTCACCTTACCGGACAAATACCTGGACGCATACTTAAGCTGCTATATCAGAACTGCAAAGATCCAGATCATGGTAACAATTACCAAGCAGTATCCGGTGCAGTAATATCAGCCCTGATGACGTCCTGCATTACTGACCGCGTGCAGGTTAAGGTTAACGGATGAGATCGGATGGTCATTTCTGAGAGGCATTAACAGCTCACACTCCAACAGTTATCCGCTCAGCGCCGAAGGGGCCGAGGTCAACAGCTCTCTACGCGATCAAAGGACACAAACTCACACAGACACATGCGCATGCACAAAAAGATATTATGTCCGCTGTACGGGAACCAACAGTGAGTGAACAAAAGGAACAGCAGAGCAGACAAGTCGCGCTGAAAACACAACAAACGCTGACAGCCAATTAGAGAGAAAGCATGACGCTCCTACCAGTCTCGCCCCCAAACCCCTCGCCCCCCAAGCCCGAGAGCGGAAGTCAAGGTTCGGCCTGTCAGGGACTAACTGTTTTTAATAACACAAGCCGAATTCTGTTGCAGATACAGGTATAGAAACAATTAAAGGAAAAGTCCACCAAAATGTTCAGAATTTCTGAATGATTAAATCATTACGATGTGAGCAGGTTATTCAGTCTGGTCAAATGTGAAATGATCAGCTCCAAAGTCAGAACTGTTCACAGTGGTGGTGATAGGAACCTGAAGGGTTGTGAAGGATGTAATGCCTCTAAACGCTCCCTCACACGTTGACTGACTATAATTACTATGAATATATAATACACCATGCATCATTTAAAGCACTCATATCCTACATTGCTCTATTGTTCCCCCTGAGCCATACACTAGTGTGATTCTATGCATCAAAAACTGTAATTAATTTTTACGAGTGTTTCTACTTGAACCTCTTTATCTCTAAAAACTGTTTTTGTTACTGATATGCAAATGAGCCCTACTCTGATTGGCTATACTTCACTGTTCGTTTGTTCAACCAAAAAAAAAAAATGGCTGAAACACTTCTTATATCTTCAGTGGGTGGAGCTACACTGTTGTAGGCCAAGCAGCCTACACGTATATGTAAATGTATTGGTTTTCATGACATGACAGAAACAATGATTTCTGAAACGGGCCATTCCTACAGCCTAGTTTTCCCCATGTATGCTTCCAAAAACAATATGAGGGAATGTAATGTTTCCATATCGGCCCTTTAATAGCTTCTTGTAAGCTTCATTGAAGAAAGTGCCCATTTGATTACATTTTTGAATGGCAACTGGAGTCAAAATTCTGCAATGACACAAGGACATCACGTGTTCTCAAAGACTGAAGAACGCTCTCATTTGCAATTCCAAAGCTCCGGTTCCTTTGGATGAGTCTGATCAGCAATCTTATTTCAGGCTTAGCTTCTTTTGAACTTGAACACCACCCCCCCCACCCCCAACCATTTCCCCATGGATTTGCCTTCTCTGGGACTCGTGGGGGAATGAGTCTATGAAAAGCAATAAATGAATGAATATATGAATATCTGATCTTCTGTCTCTCCACCTATCTGTCTCCCTCAGCAGTAAATACACAGTATCTGCACTTCAGATACATTGTAGTGCATTTAAACACCACCAACAACAACAACAACAACAACAACAACAACAGCAGCAGCAGCACCAGCAGCAACGCAGGGACAGCTATTTCACCTTGAGAAGTCTCTGGAGAAAAGCCAGTCGCGGTAATGATTAATTTTTCTCCCCTCTGTGACACTAAATGTGCCCCGAATCCCAATAACATGAGGTTGTGTTGTACACACTTTAGTGAAAAATGATCCCGGGTGGCAATAAGAGATCTTGTCTGCCCACCTCTGGACGCGCACGGCGCAGGATAAGAACGCTTCACGTGGCCGCTTGGACCAAGATTCCTCCACACTGCGTCACTTACCTTCCATCCATCCAGAGAGATGCATCTGAACACAACTCATCAGCATTTCCAATGGCCTCAATATCCAAATCCAATCCATTCAATTAGCTGCTAATAGGATCCTTTATTACTAAAATGAATTAGAGCGAAATTAATAATTTAGGGACAGCAGTCAGCCTCACTCGGAGAGCCGCTAACTAATCAATTAGGTTAATAAAAAAAAGAGAGCCACTGCCATGTCCTACACTCATCTCGGTGCATCCTCTGATGCATTATGCATGTGCTGCTTTGGAAAGAAAGTGCCTGCTTCCGTGGAAGAGCATCCCTGGAAGAACGGACACTGTTAGCTCCCTCTCAGGCATATAACATTGGAATGTAAGAACTGCATTCAGTCAAAGGCAGACCACCTAACACTGCTCAATACGAAACAGTGGAGGTCCTCACACACTCCAGAGCTTTTCGCCTTGATGAATCGATTCTCTGTTTCCGGACTGGACCGGACCGGATTGTCCGGCTGCACGCGTGTTGCAAATAAAGCAAAGAAAAATCAGGGGCGCAAACAGAGGGAGGCGGTGAGTAATCTCTCATTTTAGAAAAAAAATAAAATAAATCAGATTAATCGACAAATAATCGGTCACTAGGAGACCAGTATTAATTGCCTGTGGCTCATACTAGCAATTATTCACCCCCAAAGTCATGGTGCTTCGATTAATCGAGCACTGAGATTCCAATCAACTGATGATTAATCAATCACTGAGGTTCTCACAATAACTGGGGAATATCATATCACTAGTAGCTTGCTTTACAGGTCGAGGACTATGAAAGATCAGTCTTAAGAGTTCATTATTGCGCACCGATCGATCAGTGCGCCCTAAACCTACCCACATCCTCGAGAGTCGATTAATCGGATTACATGTCCCCTCCGTTTTTAGGGGCTTGAAACAGCCGTGCCGCTACAAGCATCACAAACATTGCGAGGGGACTGAAAAAGGGTGGCCAGCGACACTGATGCACCTACCGAGTGACCGTCGAGATCCAGCGCGGAAAGCTCGCTCCACAGTCCCGCCGCCTCCTCCGCGCGCGCCACCGGCGATCCGGGCAGGCTAAAGCCAGTCTATCTGCTCCTGCTTCCCAATGCCACCTCGCGCTGCTCCCTAAGGAACTGGGAGGTGGGTGAGGGTGTGCTGTGATTTCTTCCTCAGTACCCCCTGAGGGTGCTGGAAAGAGCGTCCGCGTATATCCCGTGCGTCCGTTTGTCTACGCGCGTCCTGGGGCAGATCCGCATCTCTCGCGCGTTCGCTCTCGTGCCATCACGCCTTCCTCCTCTTCTGTCTTCTTTTTTATTTCTTTTCTTTTTTTTTTGCTCCCCCTCTTCCTTCCCACCCCCGGAGTCCGTGCACAGCGGGAAAGAAGGGAAAAAAGAGAGGAAAAAGAAAAAAGAACGGTCGACAGTGAAGTAGTAGTTGTTCGTCCTTCTGGGTTTTTAAAGTGCGAGAGGAGCTCGAGCCATCGCTGTTGCTGCTGCTGCTGAAGGTAAAAACACAGAAATGCCAGAGCAGCGCGAGCGCAACGCAGGCTGAGGAGCTGAGGGTAGGGTTGCCAGATGTTGCCTCTAGAGACACGCAGAAGTCTCTCAGTGAGGCGCACGGCGGGTTTTCTCGCTTTCAGCGCTGATGTCTTCGCTGGTTCTGAGGGGGGAAAAAAGCTGCAATGGCATTATTGGCTAAACCGGTCAGCCGAGCTCCTGGAGATTCCAGAGTTCACCACCAATCTAACCCAAATGATAAGCACCTGAAGGCTTCTGTAGAGCTTGATTAGCAAGCTCAGGTGTGCTGAGCACTGCGTGGCTCTCCAGCAGCAGATCCGGTCATATCTGATCCACACAGACCTCATACGGTGGACAATCTGGTGAATAAATATAACATATTCACCTGGTTTGTTCTGTTAGCATTTGATTAAGCTAGCATTGCTCTGCAGTTGATTAACCCCAAACACAGTGCTAACCGTCTCCTGCTCTTCATCCTCACTCACGATGACTAGAATCATGAATATGAAATCCTCCTAAAAGTAGTAATTAGTACTGATCATTAGCTTCAACATACCATTGTGTAGCCTCTGGCTGAAAATGTTTACATGTAAACAATTAAAAGCACCAACAAATTACACTTGGTACAAATACTGTTTAAGACCATCATATAATCATATAATGGGCAAACAGAATTAATTTATTGTTCGGCACATTTCTGCGTTTGGCCCTCCAGGACTCGACTTTGTGTGGTGCTGCACAGATTCAGGCACAGGAACCCAAAGGTTTATTTTCGGAGCCCAATCTGGCAACCCTAATGTGAAGCTCAAGGTGGATTGAGCGGAGGCTGCAGCAGCGCTCCACACGGAAAGGACACGAGTGCCCCCTAGCGGCGGTCTGCAACATTGCCCTGAGTTTCTGTCAGGTTTAAGAGGCAGACAGCGGATCTTTAGTCGCTGATTTAAGAATGTGTTTCCGCCCGTATAGACTCTAGATGAGCCTCCAAATCACTTTTTCTATGATAATATATGGTGTCTGTCTATGGTGTGGGTGCAGCATGTTTCTAGAGCCTTCCTCGCATGGAGAATCCACCCTAATCTGCTACACCTGGTCCGGCTAGTTACTGTCCTCAGAGTAGCAGGATTGGTCAGCTCAGGCGTGTCAGTGATGAGAGGGATGGAGTTAAGTTTTAAGCCAGTGTTTTGGGACATCAGGAATTCAGTTTAAACGAGTCATTTGACATAAGAATCGTGTTGTAATGTAGACATTGAGCTTCTGCTAGGAGGGCCAGTGTATGAGGTCCCGCCTGATTTCATGACCCTCAGTTCAGTTTTACATGAAGGAAGCTTTACTAGTTTACTGTCACTGTGTAGGCAAATCCTCATATCTCTAAAGCAGTAGCTTCACAGGAGAAGAAATTCTTTCAGTGGGAGTTATGAAGTGGAATTCCACCAGTTTTCCTAAATTTCCTATCATTGGGAAGAGTGTCATTTGGTGTGATTCATTACAGAGTAGCTCTGATTTCTTTACAGTGGTGCTGATGGGATCCAGGAGCTGCGACAGCTACAATATGTGTACAGTGTGCTCAGAAGACATATGTAGGTTTACTGGTGGTTTTGGATAGTATGTGTGTGTGTGTGTGTGTGTGTGTGTGTGTGTATGTATACACACACACACACACACACACACACACACTCATCATCAAAAGAGTAGTTGGACAAATAGTTGCACCCAGAAGGAATCAACCAGCAGGAATGAAACTTGGTGGGTAGGTTAAACATTGTGGTGTACATGTGGTTAAACGTTGTGTTTAACAGCACGTCAACCTCGCCAAGGAGGTTGCAATGGTGTCGTGCCAGACAGAATGGCAGCGGGTCATCTTCAGTGACGAGTTCCACCTTTATCTCGGTGGAGATGACCAACGAATCCGTTTGTGGAGGCACCGTGGTCAGCACCAAGATGAACGGTTTGTTGTCACGCATCACACCTCCACCTCTACCTCACAGTCTGCAGGAACTGTGTGAGGATAGATAGATAGATAGATAGATAGATAGACACTTTATTGATCCCGAGGGAAATTTAGCAGCCAGTAGCAGTTACACAATACAGCACAGTTAAACATTAAAACAAATACAAAAAACAGGGTTGTGCAGTATGAAAAAACCTAAATGGGTAGCAGTATTGTTAACTGTTAACTATAAACTATACCTAGTACAGGTCACTATGGATAAATATATAAATATAAATATCTCACCTCGCAAGGAGGCAAGAAATATATACAAGAAAATAGAAAAAAATAGCTGTAGACCTGTAGAAAGACAGTGCAATAGTAATAAATGAATGTGCATGAATGTGCAGAGGGTGCAGTTATCAGCAGATAATGACTGAATTAACATAAATAAACATGTGCATATATTGGTATTTAAGTAAAGTGGAGTGTCCGTGGGTTTAGATGTACAGTATATTTAGTAAAGTGTCCAGAGTGTCCAGGAGTTAAGATGTACAGTATATACAGTAAAGTGTAAATAAATAAACCTATGATTAAACAGAGAAATTAGCTGCATGGGATGGATTATCACAGGACACCATTAGGAACCTCTACAACTCCATGCTGAGATGTCTGGCATGGTGGCCCGATACCATACTAAGAGACACTACTTTTGTATGTGTAGCTCAGTAAATATTGCCCATATCAGTCTAAATGTATTATCATTTATTGTTTCCCAATAGCATTGCAGTCCCACACTTCCTTCTGGGTGCAACTGTTCTATTGATGATAAGTGTATGGAATACTGATGATGGTAAAATAGTGGTAATATGTAAAAAATGCTCATGTACCTCTACACAATAAGTGGATGTTAAATATGTGAATATGTAAATGAAGGCATTTTTTAAATGTTATAAAACTGGTGTAAATCAATGTCACAGGTATCAGACAGCTCTTTCACAACCATCTTTCCGAAGAGAACGTTCTTCAAGGGGGCTTTTTAGAGGAACTAAACACTTCAGACTTCTGGTCCATATCACAAGCATGGTGAGTAAATCTGACTCGGTCTTTGCTTAAATCTGAATGACATAATAATGCTGGAATTGTTAATATTACTAACAGTATTTTCCCTTATTTCTATTGGTCCACTCATCAAGAAGTGTTGATAGAATGTAAAGGACAGCTGGCAATGTCGAAACATCTAAAACAGAAACCGTGATAGCGGACCAGATGCCACCTGCTCTGGTTTGCAAGGGGGCGTCTACTGGCATGGTATGTACAGTTACATCGCATGTCTATATGTTGGTGTGAGGGGAGGCATATGGCTGGGAGTGACTTGCCTGCTGTTCCAGTGGCTTTGTATTTTCATTTTCTGCTAGTGTCCATAAAGAGGATTTCTCATAGCAGGAGTACAAAATTAAATTTTGTTTATCTAGCTAATATTGATGTACAGCAGTTCTCACAAGTGAAAATCAGTTCAAAAGTAATGAGTATAATGCAAATCATTTTAAAACTGAAAACTACACGTTGACATGTAATCCACACTAGTGATGAATTCTTCCTTCCATTTAGATGAATTAGGAAATTCTGTAATTTCATACTAAAAAGAATTCTTGCTTGCTAAAATCTTACATGCTAAAGTATGGCATGCAAAAAATTAATAAAACTTAGAATTGTTTAGAACTGTTCAAATTTCATACACCAAATTTCTGTACTGTATACTACTAGTAATGGTACTTGTGCTTGTTCAAATTGAATTCCTTATAAAACTGTCAATGAAGTTAATTATAAAATTGTAAATAAATAGATAAAACAGCTTTCCATACATACCACAGGGACATCAACTGTATACATACCAAGTTTATGGTGATATCAATTGTCAAGTGTCATATCAATTGCATTTCAGTTTCTGCAACATGTTGTGCACAAATGGCAGTGGTGTTAAGTGGCGCGATTGGTCAAGCCCAGCGAATACGAATCATTCACAAGACTTTCTGCACACTGTTTGAGACCAACCTAGATAAAGGTAGCATGACTGGTGGCTGGACTGCTGGATATATAGTAATCTCTTTCAGAGTGGTCTCCAGCCTGGCTCCTGGAGATACCTTCCTACAAAGTTTAGTTCCAGTCCTAATTAGCCACGCCTGCTCCGGCTGATTAATGCCTTCACAGAGGGCCTTTACAAGCTTGATTAGGAGTGCCGCTGTGCTTCGGAGTTTTGGAACAGAGCTGAACTTGGCAGCAAACCGGTGCTCTTTTGCATGAAGTCCAAATGGATAACAGTAGTTTACTCTTATTGGGAAGAATTGCCTTTCCAAACTCTGGCAACAATCGCAAAAACTAAACAGTGTCCTGAAGGGCGTCTTTATGGCTTCTGACTCCACTATCACAGGGTAAAGGAGGCGTAGGATGCGGTGAGATATCAGTGACTAAAATCATGACGATGATAACAGTGGTATAGTTTCACAACGACACAGTGCCTCTATACTGAACAGAAATACACCGTTCAAATGTGTCAGTCGGCTGTGAGTGAATAACACGTTACATTGGCAACAAACTTGATGTGCAACGGATTCACACATTGGTAACAAAGCACCACTAATGTGATGAATCAAAAGTACATATATATATGATATACAGTGATACAGTAAAAGTTTGATCTACTGTATTACTGTTTTAAGGTCTAAATATGTGAATGTATTAGCTTAATGACATTTATTTTGTGAATAATTCCACTGTTAAGTTCAGCCTACCAAATTTCAAGTAGCTACAACAACAGTTAGCCATAGCTGAGCTTAGTAATGTAGCATTTTATACCTGAAACTTAATGTTACCAATGCAAAGTTGTTGGCACAAATTCTCGTTAGGTTACACAGCTCAAATCAGGTTTGGCAACATTATCGTAAATTAATCGTCCAAAAAGTCGACGCTGTTACATTTAATGAAGGTGCCCACATCGTCTCTGACATTCATCTTTGGCACGAGACACAGTGATTCCCAGCAATGCTCAGTATGTCTGGGCACCGAAGTGTGTCACTAAGGCTGTAATCCACATTGTTATTTAATAAAAATCTAATTGGAATTGCATTTCAATCCACCTCCACATGTGATTTGGAAGCAGTTTATAAAAATGGGATTTCATGTGTTATCAAAAATCAATCTGGATATGTCCTAAATCAGATTCGGTCTGGCGGTCTGAACAAGCTCAGTGTGTGTATTGCTGTTACTACATTAAATCAAACCTAAAATGATACTAGGTGAGTTGCTACTTGAAATTTGCACCAAAAATTGCTGCGAATCCAAAGTCTTTAAGAGAACTGCTAACGGTCTGTTACCCCGGCTATTTCTATTTCTATCTTTCTTTCTAGTTTGTGATGAGTTAGCTGATATCAGCTTGATGCGTACTGGTGCCCTCTCTGAGATGCATTAGGGTATAACTGACCTTTGCTTGGCACAGCACATCCACCGGCCTTTAGTATTAAACTTAGACATCCTTTTCTCGTCACAGTTCATCCTGATAGTCCCACAAACTATGTACAAGTGTTAAACACTATGGTGAAACTCAATTGTGTTAGTGTTAGCATTAGGTTTGGTATTAGATTAGAAGTTTAGAATTATGTTCAGGGCAATGGTGGACAGTAGGGAAGTAATGTGATTAGTACTTAAGCTCCGTGTATCTTAATTGAAGTGTTTCCATTTTGGGTTGACTTTCTACTTCAGCTTCACTACATTATGTGAAATCTGCCATTCCTTTTGGCTTATAACATGTAACATGTCAAAATGAAAGAAGTGTGAAGTGAGCCCACCAATAAGGGTACAGCACACACAGCATGCAGTTTTGACCTGTTGGACAGAGCTTGGTTCTACCTATTAGAAACAGATCTCCGTCAGTGTTCTGCGCTTATGATCATTTGAATAGACATCAGTGGCAGACTAATTAATGACCTGCTATTAAAAGATTGGTGGACTCTGGAGGTAACTCTGGTGGAGTTACTTAAAACTAGTTGATTAAGAGTCTTGTTCCAGAAATGATAATAGGACATTAGAGCCATAATAAATCATGCTACTGTTACTCTCCATACTTAAGTACATTTGAAGGTAAATACTTTAGTATTTTTACTCTAGTGGGGTTCTAAAAGGAGGAACTTCTGCTTTTACTGAAGGACTATTTTACCTTGTGTATAAATTAAGTATCTATTCAGTGGACTCTTGAGATAAAGTGTCATCGAAATTCTTGACAAAGTTCACCAAACTCCAGATTCCAGAGAGAACTCTGGGGTCATGACTTTTGGGGACAAATGTCTCAGTCCCAGTCCGGATGATCCCAGCATTGATTTCTAAGCTTTTGAAGTCATCAAAGACCTTACCCTTTCTTAGGGTAAGAAGGCCATCTTGGATTTCTTCAAGAGGTGATTGGAATGATGTTTTTGTTGCCATAGCAGACCTAATTTTATGTGGAATTGGACATTTTGTTGGCTAAAGACGCCCGTTTATGTATAAGGAGAATTCATTGTTTCGTGAGTTTGTACTATGTAAGAAACTGTATGACTGAAAGAAGGGAAAGGCTGCAGTCCTTCTGCTTTAAGCTAGGAGGCCGACTTCTTGATAAGCAGAGGTAGGACTTAGGAAGAAGAAGATAAAGATGGCAATTTTAAGTTAGAGAAGGAAGAGGGACCTTCTCACAAACTGTATTTCATAACTCTGTTGTGTTGATAGGGCTAATAATTAATACTGCAAAGGGTTAATTAAGACTTAACATATACAATAAAATACCTTAACACAAAAAGTCCTTATATATGGTTAAACTGCTTAATATGCAGATGAATAAATATGAATATGCATCTTCGGGCAGATTTTACTGTGCAGTTCCTGAACTTAACATATTGTGAAATTAAAACATGTCAAATATGCCACAACTTTTGTACTGGTCATATTTTATTGCTTTTTAATGCTTGTTTTGTTCTCAGTATGTTAAATGTGCAGGAGTGTGTTCTTCTGTTTGGGGCACCCGCACTTTTTGGCATTAGAGTTTTAAATTGTTTAGAAACCGGCAGTGTACGGGATGAGGGACGTTTATTTCATTTATCTAGTCATTATGTATTAGGCAATACAAGGGCTATCAATTCATATATTCATCTGGTTTCGCATCCGCACTGGACTGTCCACCTCAGGCTTTATGGTTTGAGGCCCCCTGAGGCCTCTGGCAGTCACAGGCCCCTGGGCACTGTCTCCACCAGTCTGGTCAGTAATCCATTCCTGTTCGTATTGAGCTGAATTACTGTGCCTAGCTTTCCAAAAGCAATTCAATCAGACTTCTTGCTTTGTATGCCAAACATAGGCCACACTGCAGAAGCTGAAACTAATGCAAAACCCCAGATAAGTTGGGCATACAAAACAAATCGGGCCAGTTACTGCGTAGCCATATGGTGGTTGTGGAGTTCCAAGATGACTAAGAGGTGACAAGTTGTCCTTCCAGTGTCCTTTTTAGAATTTTCTTTCTTTCTTTTATCCTTTGTTAACAAATTCGCTGTCGCCTATTGAAGTAAGCATTATATTGAACCCTTTCAGGCTTTAACTCTAATGGTGAGTCCACATATTTGTCTTGAAAAAGCCTTCATTCCTCGCCTCACGGCAGTATGCCACCAGCAGTAACATGGCAGCACAATGACAGTGTTACTTGCAAAAACGAATGATTTTCAGATGAGGACTTTTAGTAGTAGTAGTAGTTTTTTATTGTCATTTCAACCATATACAGTGGTGTACAGTACACAGTGAAATGAAACAACGTTCCTCCAGGACCAAGGTGCTACATAGAACAATAAATACAATAGATACACAAGACAATTTACAATATACAAAACAGCAAACAGTAAATACAGGGAGGAGCAGATAGCCCACTGGTAGTGGGAGCAGTAAAGTGCAGTTATATCCAGTTTTTTTTAGATGAACATTGAACATTGTTTTTAGCAGCAGTTATGTCCATATTTGGTATAAATGTAAACACTTTACTCCTTAAGTTTATGTGTAGACAGATTTAAAGGATGAGATTGTGTGTGTGTGTTCAGTCCAGTCTGAAATGTGTGCAGTTACTCAGACCAGACTCTGGTTGTCTGATGGCTTGGGGAAAGAAGCTGTTGCACAGTCTGGATGTGAGTGCCCGGATGCTTCTGTACCTCTTTCCAGACGGTAGGAGGGTGAAGAGTGTGTGTGAGGGGTGTGTGTGGTCATCCACAATGCTGTTTGCTTTGCGGATGCAGCGTGTAGTGTAAATGTCTGTGATGGTGGGGAGAGAGATACCGATGATCTTCTCAGCCGTCCTCACTACTCGCTGCAGGGACTTGCGATCCGATACAGTGCAGTTCCCAAACCAAGCAGTGATGCAGCTGCTCAGGATGCTCTCGATGGTTCCTCTGTAAAATGTGGTGAGGATGGGAGGTGGGAGATTTGCCTTCCTCAGCCTTCGCAGGAAGTAGAGACACTGCTGGGCTTTCTTGGTTATGGTGCTGGTGTTGAGAGACCAGGTGAGATCCTCTGCCAGGTGAACTCCAAGGAACTTGGTGCTCTTGACGATCTCCACAGTGGAGCCGTCGATGTGTAGTGGAGAGTGGTCACGCCTTGTCCTTCTGAAGTCAACAACCATCTCTTTCGTTTTGTCTACGTTCAGAGACAGGTTGTTGGTTCTACACCAGTCCGTTAACCGTTGCAGTTCTTCTCCGTATGCTGACTCGTCATTTTGCAGTGTTGTTTGTTTATTTAAGGTGGAATAAGGCTGGAGGATGCTCTGTCTGTAGTATCTTACTGGGTTTATCTGAAATCAACAACGAAATGCTTAGCAACCAAGGCTCTTGGTTTATTTTACCACCGCAGTTGATGGCAAAGGTTGGGAAAATTGAACTCTTGACGGAATGTTATGCTTGTTGCTTGTTTGGAAAACACTGGGGGTGGTGGCGGCCAAATTGGGCATCATGGCTCCATCTCAAACAATGACACATCCGATTTGCCATTGTCTAGCGTCAACATGCGAATGCAGCATATGTAGCACAGCCTGACATGCACTGCATGGCATGGACAAAAGTTTGTGGACACCTGACCATCACACCTAAATGGGCATGTTGGAGATTCCTTTCAAAACCATGGGACCTATTATCAATATAATAGCCCACCCTCTTCTATGGAAGTTTTTGGAAGATTTTGGAGTGATTCTGTATCAATTATTTGTATTTGTATCTATTTAATCATGACAGCATTGGTCACAGTCAAGCTATACAGATTGTAGCCACAAAGTTTGAAGCGACTAAGTGTCTAAAATGTCTTTGTATGCGGTTGCATTAGCATCACACTTCACTGGAACTTAAGTGCCTGAAAAACAGCCCCATGTCGTTACTCCCTCACCCACCAAACTATACTGCACTATGCATGGAGGTAGCTAGTGTCCAATTGGCATCCACCAAACCTAGATTTATCCATCAGACTGCCAGATAGTAAAGCGTAATTCATCACTCCCGATGAAGAAAACGTTTGCACTGCTTCAGGATCCGGTGGCAGCCTATGTTTGGCATTGCACATGGCGATTATAGGCTGGTGTGCAGCTGCTTGGCCATGGAGACTCTTTATATGAAGCTTCAGGTTTTGTGATGATGTTACTTCTGGAGGCTGTTCCATCTGACAGTAATAGCACTTACAGTTGTCTAGTGCAGACTTAGCAGAGCAGGTATGTCACAAACCGGCTATATGCTTGATTTTACATACCTGTTAGCAGTTGGCATGATTGAAACACTTGAACTCAATCATTAGGATGGGGGTCCACATATTTTAGGCCTTGTAACTCACAACACTTGCCCACTTCTGAACACTCGTAGGCACACTTCCAACATAAAGTTCTAAAGAAAAGAGACTGAGCGAGTGTGCTTTTCATTCCCAGTCGCGAGGCCTCACCTGCACAGCCCGTTCTTGTGTTTGCCCTGCACTAACACACCTCATTCATCTCTTGAAGGGTTTGGTATTTAACTAGCAAAAAATGTTCCAGGCCCCAGGCCTCAGGCCTCCTCTCACTTTATGGCTAAGGACACGTTTAAAATGGACTGCCGAACAGCCCAGTGGACAAAAAAATGCCGAGGTGGGGGGAAAAAAGTGTTTCCTCGCCACAGCCGTTAGTCAATCACCCTGATTGATCCATCTCCGGTGAAAGGTATTCTCAGGCTAATTGCGAGGGATTTAACAGAGATGGTGATACTTATGGGTTCAGGTCCGAGCGGTTAGGCTGTCATCTATCCATTAGCAGCCGATTATGTCCACGAAAATTGGCACTTTGACATCATATCCAAAATAATGGGGCTACTTAAGCACTTATATCCAGAAACTCATTTTCTCGCGCCATCAGCGTTGGGGCTTCCAGCACCTTTCAGTGCCAAACTCGCGTAACAAAGGCACACGAGTGAATCTTTCCATGAAAGGGCAATGAGACCACCCGAGTGGAGTCAACTTTTCTGTTATCTGTAGTGTGTAGTTGGGCTGTATTTATCTGTTTAACATTTGTTTCCTCTATTACTTGAGCCCAATATGATGTGTTATTGGTGGGCTGAAGTTTGCTAACTGGAGTTTGACATTAGCTTTTACTGATGTTAAATTATATATTGATAGCTTTATTATAAAGACCTTATTCACAGATTTATACATTGGAAAAAAATGTAGGCTTACTATGTATAATGATAAAGAAGTTATTCCTGATTTGGCTGGACGACGAAGGGAAATGTTGGTTTAGTTTTTGTAACTCCACCATTCTGGGTGATATCCCAAGCACTGGAAAGAGTTCTTATTGCGTTTGGAAATAATATCTACGGAGATGGCCTACCCACAAATGTATTTCTGCCTACACTCTTAAAGATGGTACTTTAGGGGTTCTTTAGTAAGGGGATGTCACGTCTGTGCCGCCCTGCCTGACTCCGCCAGCCGTCCGGACTCCAGCTCGCAGAGTGCACCACCCGGTGACATCACACACACATGCATCTTGCGAAGCTTTTGCCATCTACCCAGTAGCAAAATCTGAGCCTTCTTCTCTGTGTAGGATAACCTGTTTCTGACCTCGCTTGTATTTTCGACCTCGCCTCTCTGCCTATCCCTTTAAACCTGTCTACCTGTATTCCCGGTTCTCTAGTTTTCGACCATTGCTTGTCCTCTCGGTTTACGCCCCTGTATTGCCCCCGATTTCCGTTGTACTGTCTTTTGCTGCTGTGTGACGTCTTCCACCTGTTTAATAAAGCTCCCTTTGTCCCTTGGCTCTGCTGGCGTCGCGCCTGGTTCACTGTGCGTAACAGGGGATTGGTTCTGTGTAGAACCATGAGTTCTCTGATGAACCATGTTATGCATTGCATGATCAAATGGTTCTTACGATCAATGAAAAATGTTGTTTTTATATAGATATGCTACATAGGTTAGATATGCTATTTGTAGATATAGCTAGATACCTTATACAGAGGCATGCTGGAGATTCCTTTCAAACCCATGGGACTTAATGTCAAGACCCCCCCATTTTGCAGCTATAATAGCCCACACTCTTCTATGAAAGTTTTTGCACGATTTTGGAGTGATTCTGTATCCAATTATTTGTGGCCATTTAATCATAAAAGTTTTTGTCACAGTCAAGCAACACACATTGTAGCCACAAAGTTTGAAGCGACTAATTGTCTAAAGATGAATGAAAAATTTTACCATGCAAAGAAACATTTAAGCATGAAATGGTTCTGCATATAACTCATGGTTCTAAATAGATCCATGAGTTCTTTCTAGAGCCATTTCATGCGTCACATGATGAAATTGTTCTTCAGACTGATGAAAAATGTTGATTCTATGTAGATAAGGTTAGATATGCTATAGCTAGATACAGTATATAGATGTGGTTCGACTGAATATCGAACCTTTCTGAAAATGGTTCTATGTAGCCTAGCACAAAAATATCAATAATAATAGTAGAACCCTTCATGGTATTATATACGACACATTCTCCATCAATCCGAAGGACATTTTTTTCCCATGCAAAGAAACATTTAAACATAAAATGGTTCTGTATGTAACTCATGGTTCTAAATAGAGCCATAAGTTCTATCTAGAGCAATTTCATGCACTGCATGGTGAAATGTTTTTTTGCGTGAAATGTTGGTTCTATATAGACAATGTTAAATATGCTCTAGTTGGATATATAGATGTGGTTCAACTGTTTATAGAACCTTTATGATAATGGTTCTATATAGCCTGGCACCAAAATATCATCATAATAGTAGAACTCTTTCTCCATTTTCCATCAATCTGAAGAATAGATTTTACCCTGCAAAGAAATCTTTAAGCATGAAGTGGTATATAACTTAAGGTTCTAAATAGTCCGGCTGTTTTTACTAAAGAACGCTTGCCGAACCATGTTCTTTAAGTGGATATGACAATGGTCTGTAAGAATATGGCTGCGTTTCAGGGTAACACTAAGCCGGGCTCTTTCGACTTGCTTTTCTTCCGTTGTTTTCTTGTAGTTCTTGTTTGTCTTCTGCAGTTCACACTTTAGCTCTGCCTCTTGGGGGGTAATTCAGGGAGTTCAGGAAGCTGCTGAGTCTGCTGACCAACCCCAATGTTCTTTTTCTTTTCCTTTTTTTTATTGAGGATGTTGCCTCACAATGCAGTTATGCTGCATGGAGCTGAACAACATTCTTTGTTACATTTGTTCTCCTTTATAGTGGCTGGTCTGGTTGAGCCCATTTGGAACTGCAGTCCTAAAGCTGAATAAAGTCTTCTCTGCTGAGTGGAGAGCTAGTTAGGGTGCTACTGTACACTTCAACTACTACAGAATGCAGCTATAGATGAATTCCGTTGCACTTCTCTTAATGATGCATAGTTTCTGCAGTTCTAATGGAATTTAAAGGGAAATTATTTGACCATCATTTTCAAAAAGTTCAGTTTACACATACATACTAAAACATGCAAGCAAAGTCATTCAGATTGGCTTGATGTGAGATGCAGCATTCTAGAGAAACTTGAAGTTGTTTACACCAGTGGTGTTAGGAACCAAATGTCTGCAATTTCAATTAGCAATTTGTTAGATGACAAAGACTGTCAAATTAATGTTCCAAACAGTAGGGGGCAACATATCACCAGAAAACGCACAGTCCCTCCTCCCTCTTCAGTTCATACCAGTCCAGAAGAAACATTGCATGTTCAGCAAGTTCATTCCTATACTCGCCAAGAATTGCTTCAGCGGTGGAAAGAAAGCGGAGCCAGTGTTAACTTTTGTTTGCTGCTGAATGTGGATTATTTGAGTGGATTGTTCTTCATTTCATTGACTACCTGATCGTAAATGATCCAACCAGGGGCAGGACCTTCAACATTATTGCTAAAAAGTTAGAAAACCTCTCTGAGGCACCAGTGCTGTTTCTTCATCCAATCGCGTTGGACTGATTTGACTTGATGCTACAGTGACTCACTAACACCACTTGTGGTATAAAGTGGTATTACAAGACAGGACGGGCCAGCGCTAGATGGTTAGCATGCTAACTTCAGTAGATATCTGCAACATGATACATAGACATCATTTGGCACACCGCCAGAACTGATAATTGTACACATTCTGTTGCTAATTATAGTTAAAATCTTACACATTGCTCCTTTAATGCCTGTAAAAGCTACATCACAAAAGTTTTGCATGATTTTGCTATGAATACACTACCTGATGCTTCAGAATTGTTTTGAGATAAGCTTCACTTTCTTTTAGAAATTTAAAATGGCTATATTGGCATTGTGGCCACTGGCCACACAAAACAATTTTGTCTATCAAATCAGTCCAAATGACTTGTGTTTGAATCTCACATCTTTTTGTTAGACAGATTATGCACTATTTGTGTGTTGGAGTATTATTAAAGACCTACCTAGGACACTGCATAGGGAGTAGGGAGCTGTTTGCGATTCAGCCTAAAAGATCATGAAATAAAGGAGATTTGTGGTGCGGTCGAGTTGGAGAGAGCTGGCTGTGTGAACGACGGGCTGATCAGTAATTTACACCTGTGCATGCTTAACGCCAGCCTGTGACTATACTGAAACGTGTTAATGTTTATTTTTGTTGTCTGTTCTTCAGCATCTATTTCTAGGTTCATATTACAGGGACTTTTACAGTGAAGAAAAAACACTTTTTTATGTTTAGGAGGAGCAGTGGGGGTCCGTAGTGGTCTCTAGCAACAGGAGAAAAAGACGTATTTTCATTCCATATATGAGGCAAGCTATGACCAAGTACAGCACTTTATAAATCCTGACTATTTATGGTGTCTTCAATAGCGTTAAACACTGCAATACTTCATGGTGGCAGTTTTAATTCGTTCAGTACTAAATACAAACACTTTCTCTGTTAAAATGGCTTCTCTCATCCAATAAGATATACTTCTAATAAATGTACATCTAATAACTATACTTTACTTAATGTACAATGTACAAAACTGCACCCAGAAGGAATCAACCGACAGGAATGAAACATGGTGGGTAGGTTTGACGTTGTGAGACATGCAAATGATTCAAGTTTCAATATCACCGTACCTGGCTGACTATATTAGGTCGTCCTGTTGCGTGTGCTTTCCATTCTGACTTGTGCTGTGGTGTTGATAGCATCCTTTGCAAGCGAAGTATGCCTCAGAAGAGTTCGAAAGCAATTCGAGTAGTTGGAAGAGTTGCAGAGGGGTCACATTATAGGGCACGGGAAGCGATCTGGGAAGGATCTGGGAGACCTACACAAACCATGCAGAGACACAAATCGTCCGACATGTGCAGAGTGGCCCCAGGTGCCGTGACTGCAGTGAGCAGTGCATCACGTCAGCATCGATGGTGTCGCGCCAGAGTGCCATGGAGTGACCCAGAATGGCAGCGGGTCATCTTCAGTGACGTGTCCCGCTTTTGTCTTGGTGGAGACGACTAACTAACTGTGTGTGGAGGCACTGTGGTCAGCACCAACATGAACGGTTTGTTGTCACACATGACATGTCCAGAAGGCCTGGTGTCACTCCACCTCCACCCCTACCGCACAGTCTGCAGGAACTGTGTGAGAATATTCAAGCTGCATGGGATGGATTATCACAGGACACCATTAGGAACCTCTTTATCTTCCTTCCCAATAGCACTGCAATCCCACACTTCCTTTTGGGTGCTACTATTTTTTTTGTGGTAGTTTAGTCCACAAGAGCCAAAAGGGCGGCTGCAATCCTAAACAAAAGTGCAGGGAACTGAAAGTGTGGGAGCTAAATTCATGGTACTGCAGTATTGTGGTTCTGCAGATGGATTTTCTTTTTGAAGGAGGAGACAAAAGTATTTGAGGTTCCTGATACCTCGGGTCTATGTACTGAGCTTTCCTAATTCATGAATGACTATGTAAATACAGTTGGTCATTCCTTAGCCCCTCAAACATAAAGGTGTTCCAAAAAGGGTTTGTTGAAGAAGTGCCATAGAAGGACCCAAGGAAGCATTATTATGAAAAATTCCTTAAAGGAACAGTTTTGTGAAATCCGTGAAGGAAATCCGTGAATGTGAAGAACATTGAAGACCCTCTATATAACAAACAGGCTCCATACCATATAAAGGCTTCTCCTAGAATTGTGCATCCAAGCCAAAAAAGCATTTTTCAACCTTCATTTTTCGTCGTGCAGAACATTTTTGTTTGTATAGCATGAACAAATCCTAGAGCATATTTCGGACTTCTGCTTGGAGCTAAATCATCTCTGGCCTAACCGCAGTTTTCCAACGTGCTCTTGTAAACGGGCCTGCCTGGAATACATTTAGTTTAGATGATTCCATAGTTTAGCCTGATCTATTATATCCCCAGAGGTGTCCTGTAAAAGAGAAATAAACACATCACTTCCCCATTCAGCGTTAAATGGAGGTGCTATCACATTACTGAGAGGTATCAGGCATGAGCGGCGGACTGAAATAGCAAATAACAAGGTGATGCATTATTGCAGGTAAAAAGGTTTCAGAGCGCCAGCGCCATTAAGAGGCTGCAGGGAACGTTCAGCCAGATTTGAGACCATTTTGAGGTATAAAACCCAAGTGTGGAGAGATTCTGGACCGAAAATGCTCATGTTTTGGCCTGGTTTGAATCAGGTGGGATCTATTATTTCCCTGACAATGAGCAATGGCATCTTTTATACTGAGCTGTGTTGACTCTATTTGACTCTATTAAGTGCAGTTTAATTCCTAACAGGCAAACGACTAGTCACACACAAGCACAATACTGTGCAAAAATGAGCGTATAGGCCACTAACCATGTAGGTGATAGTGGCGCGTTGTGCTGGTGTGAGTGGATCAGACACAGCAGTGCTGCTGGAGTGTTTAAACACTGTGTCCACTCACTGTCCACTCTATTAGACACTCCTACCTTGCTGGTAGCTTGTAGATGTACAGTCAGAGATGATAGCTCATCTGCTGTGGCAGAGAACGATGCTAGCTAGCCAAGTAATGTTAGCTAAGAACTACAGAGCACTCGTTAGCTAACTTATTTAGCTTACTAATTAGATTACTGTTTGCTAGATATTAGCTCTATTGATTTTTCCAAAACTGGTACTGCACCTACTTAAAGGTGCAGTGCACAATTTGAGTTCAGTGCACTTTCTGTAAAATTCAGTGAGTATGTCCTTGTGATCCACTCGCTGTGTTTTCCGTGAGCATGCAGGGAAAGGAATTGTTGGTGTTGGTACACAGCCCTGGCTCTATAAATGTGAAATATAGTGACTTAGGCAGAGCATCACAAGACTGTTCCTGACAGTCAGTAACTGGGGCACTAGTGATCATACACAGGACAGGGGAAAGGGCGGGGCTATGTGCTAGGCCCAAGAAGGAGAGTTGGCCAAGAAGCAACCGAAAAGGAGAAAATCTGAAGAACAAAGATTGAGAAAGAAGTTCCTGAATCAGACAAGGGCGAAGAGCCGTGTTAACATCAGTGAGACGTTTCAGTGATGGAGAAACGGGTCTTATTGTGACCTTGATTGTGTTGTTGGTGTTGAGTTCTTTCCACATTGAGAGTTAAATGTGTCAATAAATGGTCCTGGTTTGATTTATATTCATCATCAATAGAATAGTTGCACCAAAAAGGAAGTGTGGGATTGCAGTGCTATTGGGAAGGAAGATGAAGGTTGCCAGAAACAATACATGATGATAAATTCAGACTGATATGGACAATATTTATTGAGCTACAGAGGTAGTGTCTCTCTGCTGTCTGGCTTGCCACCATTGAAGTCTTTGGCAACGTTGATGTGGTGTTAAGGTTAACGGTCTGTGTGCATGTAGTCCTGCATCATGCAGCTATCTGCTAATGGTGATGGCACTAACAGGATGACTCATGGAGGGCATCACTGCTTGCTGAATGTCTGCAATCGTGGCTGTTGGGTCAGTCAGGCACAGTGATAAGGCCTGTCCTTGCTTACATCACATGCACGGCTGAGCGTGAATCACTCGCATGTCTCACAATGTCAAACGTACCCACCAAGTTTTATTCCTGTCGGTTGATTCCCTCTGGGTATCAAAATGATTAACGCATCTGGAGTAATGATAATTAGTTTTTATTTTATATAATATAATATTTATCATATTTTTAAACATGCCCAGTTCAAATGAGTTATGTGTTTATAACAAGAGAGCAGTCATGGTCCTAGAGGGCTGCAATGAGAATTCATTTTCTTGTGTTAAGTAGATCTGTGAGCTAATTCAGGTTTGAAATATTAGAAATTGTTGTATATTTAAAAATACTCCTTTGAACTTGTTTTCACGCATGCATCGTATAAACCAGGCGTTCGGGCAGCAGGCATAAAACAGCAGCGTCAATGACGTACATTTTCACACATGCGTAGCCCAAATCGGGTTTCTGGATCAAAACAGGTAATGACAACAGCAACTAGTTGGCATCTAGCATCACACCACCAACTGTAGCAACAGCCTACAAACCCCACTGAGCTAACGTTACTTACATTACTCAGTGTGGTGGTTTTTGGTATAATGTCTTATGATGGTATTTATCCATACCACATGTGGGAAGGGCCATGGAGATCTAAAAACAAAAAAGGAGGTTGCAAATTCAGTGTCATTTGCCTTGCCAATGCGCTTCCATGTATTTGGAAGGCAGAGCTCCCAAGGAAGAGGTGTATTTGTATTAGCAAACATCTCCAGAAACATATACTACACCTTTAACACTGACAAGATTCCACTCTCACTCCCTATCTCACTGACGTGCATATATAAATCTCATAGAAAAGGCAGAGGTACTGTTTTAGGAAGGCTTGAGTAAATACTAGTTTGAGTAAATACTAGTTTAAGTCAAATTTTGAGTAAAAAGCTCAAAACGTGTGTGTTTGCCTAATGTCTAATGGCATCTATGATTTCACATTATATGTGTTTAGGATATTTCCCTGCCATTGTGTTGCGCTGTCAACACACACACATCACATTTCCCTTAAGTGAATATGTGCCTGGCTAATAAAACTTAGACGAGCATTGCCCTGGGTTTTCTTTAACCATACTTTCCAGTCTGTGCAATTATCCTGGATAAACAGCAGAGCTGGTGCAGAATAGCTAAGACCGTGATTGAAATTCAAGCACTGCAACTTGCGGTTCACTATTGCATATTGAGACGTACTCAAAAATGAAGTTCGAAGCTGAAGGATATGGTGCTTTGTAGAGATGGCCCGGTGCTCGCTCAGCCACAGAACTACTGATCTCAGGCCCCAGATGGATTTTTTTTTTTTATGAGGCACACTCGCAGTCACTTACATGTAACTCGCAACTGAGCAGCCGCCACTCTTACAGACGTAGAAAACTGGATCTAGTACTGAAGGAAGAGAACGAACAGTCTGACACTTCTTCTTTTTCCCCTCTCCTTTCTTTCCAGTTCCTCACGCAATAGATCATCCAATTTTCAGCTGCTATGATGTCTTGCCCGGAGCCGATCGATATTTCCAGTCTTGTTCTCGGAGTTCTATTGTCTTGAGGACTGACCTGAGTGGACTCGGTCAAGTCCATACTTGCTGTGCAGGCACCATGTGTCCAGGATATTCCTCTCGCCGAGCATTGCAGAGAGTTCCTGATGTAACAGAGGTTTCTCGCCATATCAACACCTCTAATAAGCTGAAGTGATGGAAGTGACGGAAGCTAACAATGCAGAGAAGTTACTTGAAGGCTAAGTCTGCAGAAATGGCTGATCTTTCTGTTGGCATGCGACAGCTTCTGCAACAGCAGGCTGCTCTGTTGCAGTGGCCACTGCAGCATGTTGGAACTTGGTCCTGAGTAATTTACTTAGTGGTCTGTTTGGACTAGAAGGAAATGGAAGTGATGTGTATATCATATGTTATAAGTCCACTGGACAAAAAATGAGTCCCCTTGCGTGTTTAAGGCGGTAGTAACTTCATGCTGATGGGGCTATAAATTCCTGGGGGGTGTGTGACGGGGTTCATAGACTGAGAAGAGGTGGTGCAGTGCAGTGAATGTCTCGTTCCTCGTGTGGAAAATGGCTCCAAAGCAGATGTTAATGATTGGCTAAAAGGAGAGATTGCATTTGGTTGTGCCAAAGGCCATAGTGTGAAGGAAGTAGCTGAATTTGTAGGTGTATGGAAGTGTTTTGTCGTACAGGTCTACCAGCAGTGGCTAAAATCCCAGTCTATGGGAAATTCTCCTCAGAATTGTGACAGGCAAGGCATCCACCAAATCTGGCCCAACTGCTCAATTCTTTGATGCAAGAGTGTCTGAACATTGATGTGTCCTACATCCAGAAACTTGTCCAGTCCATGCCAAATCAATTCAAAGTTCTTATTCGTGCTCACAGAGGTATTACACACTTATAGGTACGTTTCAGGCACGGGTGACTATTTTTTTGTCTGGTGATCTTATTTTAATATATCAACAGATCACAGGATCTGTGATTTCTTACTCATCCAGCAAGCTTTAAAGACTCAAGGAACCTAAGTGTGTGTTTTCCCTCTAATTAGCTTAGTCATTTTTCTTGCAGGCAAGCAGTAAACACGTAGTAAGTACACCCTTTAAATAATGTTCCAATGACCAACAAATGACCCATATATTTCATCATACTTCTCTCCATCTAAACGGGTGTGGTCTCAAACTTGAGTAATGCCAGAGAGGATACATAAACCACCATGACAAAATATTTCTGGGAATGTAAATAGTGCACCAATGGTGACACGCCACGTCAGTGTCACCGGAGACTGCAATGGTGTCATGCCAGACTGTCATGGAGTGACTCAGAATGGCAGCGGATCATCTTCAGTGACAAGTCCCGCTTTGGTCTTGGTGGAGACGACCAACGAATCCGTCTGTGTGTGGAGGCAACGTGGTCAGCGTCCAGAAGACCTGGTGTCACTCCACCTCCACCCCTACCGCAAAATCTTTGTTAAAATCTTGTGTTAAGAATATTCAAGCTGCATGGGATGGATTATCACAGGACACCATTAGGAACCTCTACAACTCCATACCGAGACGTCTGGCACGTTGCATTAGCAAACATGGTGGTTCAGCGCCATACTAAGAAACACTACTTCTATATGTGTAGCTCAATAAATATCAGTCTAAATGTATCATCATTTATTGTTCCTGCTAACTTAACTTCCTTCTGAATAGCATTGCAAATTCGACACTTCCTTCTGGGTGCAGCTATTCTATTGCTGATGGGTGTATATATGTGATGAAAAATATCTATATTTCTGTAACACCTGAACTCACACTTTTCATCTGTTTAAAGACAAAAAAGCTACCAGGCAGAAGAAAACCCAAAAACTGGAGACATGTTTCTCCTTCTGCTCATCATTTCTAGCAACAGGAGCTGGTCTGTGTGAAATCTAGACTGCAGGTTGCCTCATAGCTGCCAGTTCTGTGCTGTCAGTGGTAAGTTGTTTACTACTACACTGAAACTACCTGGCATGGCTGAATCACAGCACTTTCTCCTTTACGTTTTGTTCAAATCCATTTTCATCATTCAGCACATGAAATGGGACATTAAATCAGTTATTTTATTTGTGTAGTTTTAATGACAGGGTTTATATGTAGGAAAACAGTCATACTGCTGATCACCAGAGCCATATGCCGTTCATATGCTGTTCATCCCAACAGCTAATGTTTTTAAACTAAGCAAGGATGTCAAAAATACGGGTTTAACCATGTCACTGTATGTCACTAGATTTTTGTGTCTATGGTAGTTCTAGTCCATCAGATAGTTCCAGCACAGTAAAATGGACAGAGGGTTTGATGTGGAACTTGGGCATGTAAAGTCATACGAAAAGCCAGAAATGGCTTCACCACCTGATTTTATCGTTTGCCTGAAAAAGCAAGTCAGGCCAACATCTTTGGATTTGGAAACAATTACATCTTTTCTAGCGCCCGTGCTTCCTGCTCAGGATGTTTACATACAGCTCTCTGTTGTGCACTTATACAATGCAATATGCCGAATTTCTTAAGGCTAGCTAGCAAGCATTATATCTCAAAGGCATTGGTATAGTGAGGTTTACAATCTAGCCTACTTTATTGTAGTCGAGTCACTATAAAATTACCGTAACTGATTAATTACCATGACCAATTTCTATAAATTATGCAGAATTTAACTGACGACATCTTTCGGAGTGGTTTGTGGTGAAATGGGTTGTTGAAGAGAAATTTACTGACTCTGGTTTCTGTACAGTGGTCATGATAGGAGCCAGGGGATGCAACGTATACATACACATATGCATTTTATTAACATTCCAAGTAACTAAGGTTAATGCTGAAATAGTCATAAATTTCTGAAAATAAGTTTTATTTGGGACACAACATGCACCTCCGCCATGAATGCATTTTAAAATGTGTTTTATGCTAATACCCTAAAATAATCACTTTCATGATTTGGGTATTCATAACCATTTCATGTAATAACTTTTAAAGCTATTAGAGGTATTAAGGACTTCAGACGTCTGGTTTCTATCACCACCACTGTGATCAATTGTCTAGATTACATGAAACCATTCTAAATTCCATTACATCTTAACCATTTTATTTTGCCACCGTTTCACTTCCTTTTTTCCCTCTTTTTCATTTACTGTACTATAGTGGAGATGCATTACAGCTACATCTGTACAGCTACAACCTGATTTGCGCAGCAGTGCAGGTACAGTGCCCATATTCTCTTTTAGCTGTCTCAGCAGTTAGTTGATTTAGTGGGTGCTTGTGATGCAAGGTTAATAATACTGATAGGCTATTAATAATAATATTGAGTATGCATGTATGCATGCATGCTTATCTGTGAACGTGTAGGATGAAGCAGCAGCAAGCGAGAGAAAGGGAGCGAAAGAAAGAGCAACTGCAAAGTGTAATTTTATTGCTAATGAGTCTTGGGTAACTTACAAAGTCTGACAAACACTTTATAATAAGGCTGAATATTAAATAATAAAAACTTGCCACAGTTCATCTCTAGAGTTCCTATGTTAATACCTTGCAAAACCATGCTGCTAATTAAATCTAAAGGCCAAATATCACATTCCAGCTGATGTCCGTGCAGGTCTAAAAATAACAATTTCTAAATAGCTCTTGGCTTGGATGTAGAGTTCTCCCCCGGCGTCGCTCTGAAGCTGAGCTTTAAGAGTTCAGTCCTGGGGCCACAACTGATGCATTCTGATGGTTAATTCATGCTGGGGCTGTAATCAATTACAAAATAAGTCTAAATGAGCATCGGCAGGTTGTTTCCTGCGAGCCTCTCTCACACCTTACGCTTCAGTGATTTTAAAAGCCTTCGAAATACAATCCGGCGGACGCAACACACGTCGCATCAAAAACCATACAAAGCGAGCAAATGCCACGTCAATATTTTACAAAGCCAAGCCGTGCCCGTCGATAGAGCTCACGCTGTAAATATTGACCATACAAACATCCACCAACAGTCACACATTCACACCTGCCATACTCGAAGGGTGGGCCCGTGTCCAGTACTGTTCTCTGTTCAGTGAATCAAAATGAACACAAAGTGTAACACAAAGTATTAAAGCCGGAGTCTGTATAGAGTCTTCTGATCTAATCATTGCTTTTTGGTTTTAGTTTTTATATAGATCTTGTTTAATGTTTCTGGTTCTCTCAAGAACAATTGAGATCTTAGAGTAATTGTCATTATCTGCCATGTCATTATCACTGGAAAATAAATTGTCATATTTCAAGATCTCTAGAAAATTGTCTGGTTATCTTGAGAAAAAAGCATTTTTAAATGCTTTAAATCAAATTAAGTCATCATGCCAGGAATACAAATATACAGTATTTCAAAGTCACACGAAATTGATCCAGTAATCTCAGCAGAACATTGTGTTTTTAGTTATCTAGATATCTAGAAAAAAATGCTATTTCAGGATCTCAAGAAAATCAGAAGAAGAGCTTAGTTTAATGTCTCAAAAATGGTTTGTTGAGATCACGAGAAGAATATCTCAAATTAGCTGCGTTTTTATTTCAGGAAAGACTGTTTTCCACTGCATGGCACGGTGGAATGCTAGATCACTGCTAAAATATCTAAAAGACTGACTGAAGCATTAGCAGCTTGGCCAATGCATGAAAGAGATGGAAAAGAAAAGAAACCGGGTGTTTAGGAAAGACGTGAAGTGTTCTTGTTTCCACCTCGAGTCAAAACAGCTGTTTAAATTTTCTCAAAACTGCTCGCGGGGCTCCTTGGTGGCTAAGGACCCTGGGCACATTGGATGGTCTGTTATCTTGTGATAATAACATAACTTGCAATCTGAAGATAAGAAGTAAACAAGTTGTTATCAGCTTGTTATCATGTGAAACAGAGTAAACAAAATATGAGTCTCTGGGGCATTTTAGGGCAACCATGTGCCTGGAGCTGTGACTTTATAACAGCAGTACTGTGAGATGGTGCAGTAGGTCCATTAGGGCCGTTACTCTGTCACTGTCCCGCTGGCAGACTGACACGGGCCGACAGCACCTGAGTGATTATTCCCCGTTATCTGAGCTAGTAATAATGGTGATTATGGCTATAAACACTCTGTTTAGTCTTACGCCCAGCTGCTTTGTCTGACTGCCGCTTATTGTCGTGAATCCCGCCAGACTGTGTCAGCAGCCTGAACACGCTTCTGTAATCTGCTATCACAGAAGAGTGGCCCGATTTTTCCAGCACGTTTTCCATGTTTCCCGTCAGACAGATTTTCTCTGACTTCCATTTTAAGGCGATGAACATTTAAAGAGACTGTTCAAGAAATCAGCTTGACACAACTTTCCCCCTTTAAGGTAGTCAGCTAGGCCTGTGACCGAATAACTGCAGAAACTAACATTCCCATACAAACACATACCATGTTTTCACCCCCACTCTGGGCACAATCTAGTAGTGTATACTGGCCGGCGAATTAATCTAAATTGACCCCTCTAGCAGCCAACGAAAACTGAGAGCTCCAAAGGAGAAAACACAGCCAGTAAAACTAATGAAATGGTCAAGCGAAGCTTTTAATGAGTTTAAGATACCAGCACAATTGAGAGCATGCACATCTGAAACGACCACACTAATCATGCCTTTGTCTCCATGACCCTCACATTTAAGTGTTGACCTGTTGCTTCTTAACTGTGTCAGAGGAAACGGTTTGGCTTGCTTCGGTTGAGCAACAACATACAAGTAGTGTGTCCCCCCAGTATTTCAGTCAGGCAGTAAAATTTTTAGACACCAGTCAGATAGTGTGAGATGCTCGGTCTGTTTATAACCTGTTAGAGCTTTAAAAGTCCTGTTGTGCCTATAGGCCTTAACATACCTGAGATTGTTCTGTGAACACGGCTGTTGACCTGCTCTGGTTGAACATGTTCGGTGCTGCAGGCAGATATCATTCCTGTGCAACAAGCTGCCCCTATTGTACAATGTACATTTTAAGATGTTCACAGACCACAGTGCTGGGTTTGTGAGAAGTAATGACTTTCCTTAGTCCTAGATTAATTGCAGTTTTGCAAATTAAATGTGACAAACTGCAACCACAACGTGTGCTGGACAGCATAATATTTATTTATTTGTTTGTTTGTTTGTTTGTTTGTTTGTTTTTCCCCACAAAGATTAAGCTTCACCTCAAACATTCCGTTACTGCTCACACATCTACTTCAGTGCCAGAGACTGCCACTCAACACTGATGGACTAATAGGTGTTATTATTGTTAATATTATACATTTTGTGTTATTGGCGTTGGGCGGCGCAGTGGGTAGCTACCTTGCTGGTCCACCTTGTAGATACAAAATTAGTGATCATATCTCATCTGTTGCTGTATAGTTAGTGTTGGTCATCCTCCTGTCCTTCATCAGTGTTCACTGGATGCTGCCCACAGGAAGCTGTTGACTGGAAAGTTTTAATTGGTGGATGATTCTCAGTCCAGCAGTGGCCTTTGTGGACGTTATGAAATAAGCACACCTGCGCCATACATCGACCATCCCAACATTGAATTGTCAACCAGCACAGGAATACCAACAGCCAAGACATGTTTGGTGTCTGGGGTTTGCTTCTTTGGTTTTGCATTAAAGCTACAAGGCTAATGTAGCTAACAAAGAATGGAAACGTAGGCACGTTTGTTCTAAACATCACACCTGCTTCAAGCTGTGTTATTAGACAAGGTAAAAATAGCAAAAGTGCAGAGAAAACTTGGAGGTCAGGTTTGGCTACTACTGCTGTTTTAAGCTTTGACATATTTTTGTCCATTTGCTTTGCATCGCTGTCCAAAGAAAGTTTCTCCAAAATAGCAACTTTACAGCAGAGCTAGTGTAACTTTAATGTAAGTCAGTGGAACCAGACTGTTATTCCAAGCAGTTTGGGGCCATTTATGTTCCTCCATTCATCATGAAATTTTCACAGTTAGCCCGATGCTTATTAGCTTCCATGTCTTGTCAGCTACATTAGCCTTGTAGATCCAGTGCAAAACTAGAAAAGCAAACTTCAGACTCCAAACATGTCCTTGCTGATTGACTACCTTCGGAGTGAAAGTGTGAATTTGAATCGAATGACTTTAAGATGATAGCGAGTGATGTACAAATGGAACAGCTGTATATGCAGCAGAGTGTGACATAGCTAAGAGGTGGTGAGGTGGCTGGTGGGGTGTGTGTGTGTGTGTGTGTGAAGGGGGTTGAAAGTAAAGGTGAGTTCATCTCCGTGTCCCCCCCTGTCTGCTGCAGAGGCAGTTTTTAACAGGCGCGGAGGGAGCGGGTGGTCCCTGCAGGATTGTGATACGTTTAACTTTGAGCTGTGTCACCAGCGCTTTGGCTAAATCAGATTTGATTGGCGAGGCACATCTGGCTCAAAGAGGAGGCTCCTAATCCTATAAAACAACACACGCCGGGAATATATCCATCTCAAAGAGCTCGCCAACGCCCTTCTCGAGGCCTGTGTGTGTGTGTGTGTGTGTGTGTGTGGGTCACATGTGCAACCTCCTCTTACATGTAAAAGATCTGATTGATTTATTGGGTGTGTATAATGAGAGTTAATGAAACTTCAATAGGTTTAGTTAATATAATTCAATTCTATATAAATCGTGTATCTACAGTGTGTATATATATATATATATATATATACTGACGTGGTGGTGGTGTGAGTGGATCAGACGCAGCAGTGCTGCTGTACTGCTGTCCACTCACTGTCCACTCTATTAGACACTCCTACCTTGCTAGTCCACCTTGTAGATGTAAAGTCAGAGACAATAGCAGAGATGTTGGTTGCTGCACAGTTTGTGTTGGTCATCTTCTAGTTCTTCATCAGTGGTCACAGATTGCTGTTGGCTGGATAGTTAAGGTTGGTGGATGACTCTCAGTCCAGCAGTGACATTGAGGTGTCCAGCAGCTCTGCTATATCGGATCCACTCACACCAGCACACCACCACCACATCAGTGTCACTGCAGTGCTGAGAATGCTCCACCACCCACATAGTACCTGCTCTGTAGTGGTCCTGTGGGGGTCCTGACCACTGAGGAATGGGGTAAAAGGGGAATAACAAAGTATACAGAGAAACAGATGGACTACAGTCTGTAGTTGTAGAACTACAAAGTGCTCCTATATGGTTAGTGGAAATGATAAAATGGACAATGAACGTAGCACCAAGGAGGTGTGCTTCATGAAGTGCTTGTGAGTGTATATTATGTGACAGGTTTGTGGCTCTGTGTGCTTTGAGAAAGAGAGACTGTGTGTAATTTATAAAATGTGAGTATTGCTTGTGTACATCTGTCACACATTTGAAAAGTCAGAACATTGAAAACTGTCATTGCAAGACTGCACAGCTGCAGAATAACAGCGGTAGACACTGTCCCTGTTTTTATAGCTCACAAAGAGACTCTGCTGCTATTAATTCATAATCAGCACTTCATGGCTTAAAATGAAAACTTCACACGTCCCATTTACCTTTTCCAAATAAATTAGCTAGACCAACCCAGACCATTAAATAGAGTGCACTACAGTTCTTCTCTTTTAATTGCTTAAACACACTCTCACTTCACATTTTCGGTACAAAATCTACAAATCTAGAACACTTTCCGATCTACAGAGCTGATAATTGGCCATTGTACAAATGTTACTTAAACATTTTATCTAATTTAAAGTAATCTAGATTAAGACCCTGCAGTTAAAACTATGTTATGGGTAGTTAGTTATCATGGTCAGTTAGATTTACTTTGTGCCTTTTATTTTAATTTTTTATTTCATGAAATGGGAAATAATGGGCAGTTTCTATATGTCAAAAGCCATAGCATTTGTTTTTTATGGTCTGGTCTGCTTCTAATGTTACATTGATGCACTTCTGTTTTCCACATGTAATGTCTTTTCACTTAATCCTTAGAAATATGACCAATAAAGTATGGAGTCATAATCCTAAACAAAGATATATTTCAACAATAAAATCAATAAGGATAAAGGTTTTCAGACACCACAAATGAATAACATTAGTACAAGGCAAAAAAAGGAAGTTGTTTTTGCAGCATTTGCAGTGGTTCAGTTTTGACCCATTTGCTTGGAAAACCGTCTGAAGTTCTCAAGGTTAGGAGAGTCCAGTTGCGGAATCCTCCATTCATTTTCAATGGGATTTAGGTAAGGATACTGGCTAAGCAATACAAACACCTTTACCTTTTTTCGAAACTAGTCCTGGGTTATTTTGGTTGTATGTTTGGGGTCAGTGTCTTGTTTTATTGGCTGCTAAGATTAAATTCTCTAATATCTCTCAGTGCCTCTATCCATATCATCTTCCCCTCACAGGTAATGCCCCAGGACCGTTTGCAAAGAAGCAGCCCCATGTGATGCTTCCACCTTAGTGCCTTACTGTGGATGCCGTCTTGATGGGATCATGTTGTACGTGCAACCTTTCTTTCTCCTAACATTGAATTACTGGCAAGGGGTTCTGTTTTTCTTTTTTCAGAGTATGTTGTATGCAAATTTGAGACGTCTTTGGCATTTAGAGCATGTTAATGGCATAGAGATTAATGGCATGTCTGAAATATTTTTACCTGATTTGTTTTTCAGCCATGTCTTTGTTGATGCTTATGCATGTATACTTTTTGTTCATTTTCATAAGTGCAAAGTCAAAGCCTCTGTTTTGTTCTTTTGGTTTTTTTTTTGCTTTAGAGACTTTTAATGTGAAGAGTGTGGCCAAGTTCTGCCAAGGTGGTGATTGTTCTAGTAGAGCTAATGAGAGCCTGAGCCAGCTAACAGGTGGTTCAGTCAAGTAAAGCTATGGACCAAATTATGGATCACAACTCCAACATGTCTTCGTTTTCCAGAGACAGTCCCATTTTTAGTGGCCCTGGCTGGAACTGTCACTTTTTTCACCATCTATGTATGACCAAATGGCATATGTCGATAGCAGCCATCACTGACTCTTCAGAACTGGAACTAGTCCTGGGGTGGGTTTAGGGTCTGTCTATTATGCTTAAGTCGTGTGTCTTTTTACACTGCGAAATAATTTAACATGAGTTATGAATTATGAGCTCATACAACCACTGAATATTTTTGTATCCCTGCTGCATCCCTGCCTAAGCCTCTAGACTTAGATTTGTACGAGTTTTATTTTATTTTTTTTAAGTAGTGATGGACGTCAAATCTCTCCCTTTTTAATTTATAGACCTGGTCACCTTACTTCACCTCACACTTTACAGCCTGTTCCCCATAAATGGATCGTAAACATGTCACAGTAAAACAGTGTCTCAGGCTGTGTGAGAACTTTCAGAGTCAGTAAACTTTTCAGATCTATCTATCTATCTGTCTGTCTGTCTGTCTGTCTGTCTGGTGATCGATCTATCTATCTATCTATCTATCTGTCTGTCTGTCTGTCTGTCTGTCTGTCGATCTGTTTGTCTATCTATCTATCTATCTATCTATCTATCTATCTATCTATGTCTGTCTGTCTGTCGATCTGTTTGTCTGGCTTTCTATCTATCTATCTATCTATCTATCTATGCTGTAGATCAGCTCTGTGTTCGCTGTTCTGCTGTCTCTCTTCTCCTCCTCTAGCCCACTTCACATTGCTAAGGACCTCCGAGGATCAGTTGTCATGGCAGCCAGCAAGCGGCGCGTGAGCGTTCATCGGCGCTCGAGTTCCCTGCTTAGTAATGGACGACCTTCATGACTCGCTTTACTGATTCGATTCTTTCTTCCTATTCGCTATTCATGTTCCGATTCGAAACATTTACGGTGTTCGAAAAAAACGCGCTTAATGTGACTAATGTCGTTATGTGCGCTCTTATTGGCGCCTTAACTACAATTTTAAGCCAGAGGACGCGAGATCTGTCTCGCTTGATTCGACACCTGGAGTGTTCTCCTAAAAATAGGTTTATTGTTTTACGACTTTTTTAGGTTGCGTCGGTGTATTTTATTCATTCAAATGAATACATTATTGAAAAAACGATAATGAAACGAAGAGAAAATGAAACAATATTCAAATATTCATTTTTACTGTAGAAAATGCTGTGATCCGTTCATTAAAGAGAATCGATTCTCTTGGCTCCTATGAACGATTCGTTTCGTTCGAAAATTCCCGTTGCCGTTCCGTTAAACGGGAGCAGAGGGGACGGTCCCGTAACGAGATAGCACACGGGACCCAAACTGGACCATAAGTAAGTTCCCAGATAAGTCCTTTGTCTTAAGTCTAAAACCTTTTAGATGAGTTTTGGCTGTTTTCGAAGCTTTGGCTGAGTTTTTTTGGCCACTTTGTTGTGGAAGATGTAGCTTAGCTTAGCTAACGTAACCGCACAGCGCCAGGAGGACTAACGGCTTATCTTTCTGCTTCAGTAAAGCACTATTTACTAAATTACCACACCATTTTTGTTGCTTTTGGCACTATTTGGACGTTGTTTGAGCTTTTTCTGAGGCGGGTTTATGGTCCGGCGGTGTTGAAAGTCTCGGCTGTGTCGCCTGTTGCTTCCCCGGGAGGAGAGATCAGTAAAGCGGATTGACTGCTGTCCTGCTGCTCGACGGTAGTTTAGGGAAAACGGACTCGGTTTAACTGAAAAACGGCCTTAACCGAGTGTGTTATTCATCGATAAAAGTTATCACACAGCATTTCGGACAAATACCAAATAGTACATGACTTCTAGCGGTAAACGTGATGCTTAAAGCTACAGCATCCGAGTAACAGGCTAACAGCCCTCAGCTCTAGGCTGCAGGTCCTGGTAGTGTTGGTGCGCAGATCAGACAATGACAGGATAGAAATTACAGCATTCAGCATGTAACTGTTGTTCTTTGTGTTATTTCCAATGTATAAGAGTGAGATTTTAGAAATGAATATACGTTCAGCTGGGTGTGGCTGGGTGTCGGTTTTTCTTGTTTTCATGAATATCAAGGCTCTAATAATGCCTTACAGCAGATTCCGTGTTATTATGGATGTACCAAGCTACTTGTTGAGTCTGCTGTGTTGTGAAGTTAGCAGAGGTGGCTAGTTACTGCAGATACACTGTGATAGAGCTATGCTTTTTCAAATACAGTACAGCTTTTTAGGCTGTATTAACTCTTAGAAGTCAAGAGTTATTATAGTCATTTTGTAAATGACAGAAATACGCCAGCAATGTAAGATGTGTTTTTGTTTGGTTTCTGCAAAACAAGACCACATACACAGTAACGTTTCATCTTCAAACGGTAATAAAGTATCTGCTCTCTTTACTTGCTAGCACAAATGTGATGAAGGTTTCATATCTACACTTTCCTCGGAATTTCTCCACTTGTCTCAGCAAGCCACGCGTGAGAACTCATGAATTATATTAGGCACTAATTAACTCAGTAATGTACTTTTGTTATTGCTGGCGGTAACTGTGACTTCTAAAGATTAAATGGCTGTTCCAGAGATTGTTCAGCCTTCCTGTTTCTCCTGAAAGCTTATATGATGGCAGACGTTATCAGACGTCATGAGTGAGAATTTTCAAAGACTGTCAGACTGTGTGCCTGAAGTACTAAAGCTTTGGTTAAATGTTTTGCTTGCTTTTGTCCATCAGACTCAAGTCAAGAAGTGCTGAGTTCACTTATAAGAACAGTAAATCTGGTATATTGATGCTATGTCGATATATAGCAAAAAGCTTTGTCGATATATAGCAAAAAGCTCATCTTGTTTTTAATTCCCTTTTTAATTTCATCTCATTCTGTTGTATTGGATTGGTCTTTGATCAGTACATAAGGAGTATTTGGACCTGATGCTTTACTTCCATTTTTACTTATTTTTGCTTAGGCCTATTTATTTTCACTCGTTGTTTCATTGAAATCTTTTTACTTGGGTATGGTTTTAGGTTACTGAGACCCCCCCTCCCACCAATTGGGGAATTTTAAAGTCTTTTTTTCTGTATTCTACACTCTAATTAACCTCATGCTTAATTGCCAGTTATACAATGACTGCTTTGATGCAGTCTCTGTAGGTTTTTTGGCAACTGTTAAAGTTAAAGGCTTCTAGACACTGAAAGCTCCAGTGTTGTTTGTAATTGGGGGTTACATAAGTTTATTATTAAGGACCAGGATGTTATTGCCATGATTAGCTAGTATCTGTATTTGAGGATTTTGCATGTGCTCAAGACATGTAGCAACTGTTGAATTTATAGACATGGACTATAAAATATTAAAATATTATATAAATGTTGTGGAACTAATTCTATTTATTTGATGTTGTAATAGCAGCATGACTTAAAGATAAGCAAAGATTAATTGGCACTCCACACAAGTATGCGTAAAATATTTTTCCATCAGTGCAATTTTTGCACACAACTGTATACAGAGGTTTGGTACCCCTTGTCAAATTACATGTTTTGTCAATTTCCAAGTGTAACTAAGTTAATACATCTTCTACAGAAAACATACTTCTGCACCTTTTAATGCACATTTACTATTTATTTGCTGAGATACTTTGCCAAAGGTATGGTACATTTCATATTTTATTTGTCATGTTAAACTCAGCAAAAAATAAAGAGTGGCCATTAAAAATGTCATGTTCAAGTTTGTTTCATGTAGAGGATATGTTAAAGGTGTCAAAGAATGCAGTAAATTAGCATGTTAAATTGTTCTTTGATGTGTACATATGAGGTATGTAACTCGGGGTGGGATCGGGGTGAAAAATATTTAGCAAGTTTTTCATTCCATCTTAAACAGTGCCACACTCTGGCTCCTGTACAGATTGTATCATTTAAGGTGGAACGGAATATTTGAATAAGACGCTGGCAAATAGGAAGCCAATTATCCAAAGTGAAATGTGCAGAGCAAATCAACAGCTTAGAGTTAAAGTTTCCAGGATCTTGTTAAAGATGGAGGAGCAGAAGTTGCCTTTCTGCTTTAGCTGACTTCTGCATCATTGTTGACATCCCCTTCACAGCCCGAAACGATAGATTTCTCCACATAGTCCACTGTTGCTAGGGCGTAATTGTTGTCGTTTTTTGCTGGGTCGGAACTTGAGCTGGTCTATATACATTTTGGGTGAAGTCAGGACTCTTATGTAAAAGTGTAGGATTTTGGAATCAGTCCATTTTCCCACTTTTGTAAATGCGGGAATTGTATTTAAAGGAAGAGACAACTGTGTTTGAGCTACAAAGTATGTCTGTTTTATGCACCGAACTGTCCGTATTTAGCTATGACAATAAAAATGCAATTTTCCCTTGTATAGCACCTTGACCTTATTTTCACATCAACAAAATATGCAGTTTGTCAGGGGTAATTAAACTTTGGTATGTGACTATGTGTAATACTGCATATATACTCTCTATTTGCTTAACATCGACATATTCTGATTGAGCTTATTTGCAGTTACACTGCAGTAGTGGTTTAAAACACACTTGACATTAATGTGCACCTTGAGTGATCTGATAATAAGTGGACAGCGCTAGCAATAGGTGTGAATGGGGTCCAGTGTATCAAATCATCAAGCCACCTTTGGAGGTTTTCAGAACCACATCAGAGCATAATATTTGTAGATTGAATGCTAAACTGTCTTGACATGTACCTGACAGCAGAGAAGGACAGCCTAATCAACATTGTCATCACAGCGAAGCATCAGAGCTTCTTTTTTTTGCTTTTTGTTGCTTCGCATTAGCAATGGTACACAATTTCTGTTTGACAAATTTGCTCTGAAAGACGTATGAACAGAGCCTTATTTAGCTAGTTATTTTGCATGGTAATATAATTTGTTTAGGAGCTCTGCTCTAAAGTTTGCTCTGTCCACCATTATTCATGACGAGAAGAATGCTATCTTAGTACATTAGAAACTCAGTTTTGTAGAAGTGACTATGTCCTCCAGCAAAGTCAGTTATTGAAACCCAGGTTGACCATAGGCGTATGGCATATGTGATACCTGTACGAAGGCAACAAACAGCCCTATATTAACCCTTCAAGAGTTATTATTTTCATATTGTCATCTGTACCTACATCATTTATCTTGCATCACCTGTTTATCATGTAAAAGACAAAAATAAGCTAACAATGTTAGCTTAACACGACCATGTACACAATAACGTCTCATCAGATTCAAATGTTAATAAAGTATCTGCTCTTCTATTTACAAGCACAATGTAGTGTAGTGAAGGTTTTAAATCTACACTTTCCACAGAATTTCTCCACTTGTCTCAGCAAGCTAAGAGTGAGACCTCATGAATTATATTAGACGCTAGTTAACACAATAATGTACTTTTGTTGTTGCTGGTAGCTCTAACTTCTAAAGATTAAATGGCTATTCGAGAAATTGTTCAGCCTTGCTGTTTCTCCTGAAATCTTATATCATAGTAGACATTATCAGACATCAAGATGAGTGAGATTTTTGAAAGGCTGTCAGACTGTATGCCTGAAGTACTAAAGCATTGGTTAAGTGATTTGCTTGCTTTTGTACATCAGGTTGAAGTGCTGTGTTCACAAAGGTATAGGAACAGTAAATCTGGGTCAATATATGGCAAAAAAGCTTATGTGTGATTCAAAATCTAATGGAGCCTCAGGAAGTAAAAATATGTCAGCTAACTGTGTAATGTTTGTCAGCTGAACACAGTTTGTATGTATGTAGTTATTTGTTACAATGCCTTTTTTTACAGGTATCTTCTGTGAGATTAGATCATCTGTGAAGAGTGAAGACAGAAAAAAGATGATTGAAACGATTGGTAAGTCACTAATTGTCCTGTACTTATTTGAACCGATTTGAACTTTTAAATTTGTAACGGATATCAACGTAAACCTTACTCTTTAGAGCTTGGAGTTTGCAATACAAGTTTTATATAGTCCAACAACTATACCAATGCCTGTTCACCCTTTAGAGTTTATAGCTACCACCCTTCACTCTCCTACAGCTCTGTCTCTAAGTCAGATAGGTTACTGGATTGCTTCAGTAACTGGCTAGCTCATGTTTAAAGCTTTGCTGGTATTTTAATGTTCGTATAAACTGTTGGTAACCAGCTCAGTAATTTCTGTCTCTCTTGTTGGGTGATTGCCTTCTTAACAGTAAACACTATAAACCAATGTGTTTTATATCCAGGCTTTTATGTTCTGTACTTTGGCATTTTAGTATTTTTTTTACTCAAATGCCAAGATAGTCATCATCAGCTTCTGGAGTTTATCCCTCAACAGTGAGGAAAGATAAGCTCTGACACTTTCCAGATATCCTAGATCTGGAAGTGTCAGTCACATGCCACTGATGGCTTGGCCCCATGCAGGGTTCAAGCCAGTCCTTTGACCTGCAATTGTCACATAGGCTTGGAAGCTGTCTAACAAACATGAAGATGTAGCAGAAAACTGTCTTATACAATCAGTGAGGTGCGTGTTAAAGTGGTAGTGTTCTGTGTTAAGACCTGTGCAGAAACTAAGAATGTGCAGTATGTGGTCATCATTAAAATAAATTATGTCATCATCTGAGTGCTTTGCCGACTACATTGCCAGTATCGTCAGTATTTCTGTAATATTGACCAACTGCATGACTTATTAGAAAGTACATAGACCAATCATGGTCAGTAGAGGTACCACACTGTGAAAAACTATACTGTAAAACCGGACCAGTTTCCACCTTAGGTTGATATATAAATAAAGAATATAGAAATAAGAACTTCTTAGTACACATTAGAGAAGATAAATATGATGCTATGAGTTTTAGGAAAATGTCTTCAAGCATCACAGTAGAATATTTTCAATATATTATCAGCACTTACCAGAAATATTCTTGTTTTGTCATTCAATTCACAGTTCCTCCATAGTAATGCAGATACTATGCAGTAGTGCAGGTACTACTATATTAAGTACTGGTCAATCTGTGTACCCTACACACGCATAAGCCCCAACCACAAAGATTTTTTTCAATTTAATAAAGAATGTAGGAAGGAACAGGAGGCAAGAATGATAATGGCTGTCATTCAGTTGGCAAGGTGTTAATATGTGGTTTATACAGTTACCAGTTAAGGTTGTTGTTGTTGTTGTTGTTGTTTACATGGTTGGGTTAAATACCTGTCCTTCATTTATTGATATATTTCATGCCTGTGACAGAAAGGCACTTTAGATGCACAAAGTGAACATGATTCCATTTGAACATGCTGGGTGATGTAATAGCATATTATCAGCAAATTAAATAATATATTTATTGTACCTAACATGGATAAGATTTTTGGCTGCTGAGCTACACTGGTTGAACACGCTCAGTGTTGCAGCAAGATATCATGCTTTCACAAAAGAAACCCCCAAAAAACGCCTATATGGTAAAGTGTATGTTTTAGTATATTCTCAGACCACAGTTGCAGGATTCAGACATCAGACAAAACAGCTTAAGTTTCTGAGAAAAAAAAAACACTGTAATGTCTCCTGCAAGTGTTCCTTTATTTAACCAAGACTGAGCGTCAACTCTCATACCATTTCACCTTGTCGTCTGGTCAGTACATGAGTTTTGTGGATTTGGAGATTCACAGACCTCTCTGGTGTGAATGTGTAGTTGCACCGAGCATGTGGAAGAAACCTTTTAAAATGAATCTGATGAGTAGTCAGAGTGGAGTATTTAGAGAGCAAACTGCTCTTTTTTGTATCTTGGAGGTAGAAAGTATTAATCAGTTACATCCGTCACCACAAGCAAACAAATATTATTCATGTACAGCTGGTCACCATGTGTTCAGTAGCTATATAAAGCATCCGTTCAGTCAGGTACCTATTTAAACGCAGATAAAACTTGAAAGTGTGTGGCCAGTTCAGGAAGAAAAAAGACAACTTGGCATCATTTTTATAGCCTTTCAGGTCACGGAGCTGTCTCTACCTTTCAAAAGCCAAGCCACTGTGTATCCTTGTTTTAGGACGGACTCTGTTACTCTCTTTTTGCCTGCAAGCTCTGTTCAAAAAATCTTAAGTATTAAGATTTAAGGAAAAGTATTATTATTATTATTGTTGTTGTTGTTGTTGTTATTATTATCAGTAGTATTATCTCTCTAAGTACACCTTCTGATTCTTCTGAAAACATCATCAGTGATGTTGGAGGCATCAGCAGATCTTCTTACAAAGGCAATAATGATGATGATGATGATAATGATAATAATTATGATTATAACAATGAAAATCGCAATACCTTTTCTCCCCTAAGCTTAACCTTTGTCAGATAAAAGGCAAAGCAAAGGACATCTGTACTATCACCCAATTCATCACCAGGGCTGTAGTCTAGACCACCTTTGCTCCAAGTCCATGACCATGACTGGTCAAAATTAAGTCCAAAGGGGGCCGAAAACGAGTCAAGGTGAGCCAAGTCCAAATGAGAGGACTTTGAAAGAGCAAGCTTTAATTACCCATTGTCCTTTAAGAGTCCAAATGATTGGAAATAGGAAATGAGGACTTTCTGCAACTGTACATGAACGAAAATATCTTCATCAAGTTTAAATCACAGTAAATGGATCCTAAGCAACACACATATATGAATTAAATGTTTCTTGGCATTCAGTGCCTCCTCTGAATAAATCCAATCAATGTATGTATCATGGAATGTAATTGAAAATGTGATTACATTACTTAATGGTCTTAATGGTTGAGACAATGAGTACTCGAGTACTACAGTAGTATTACAGCACTGTTAACGTCCCTGCCTAGAACCCAGTGTAACAGTTTCCTAGTTATTTTCCAAAAGGTTATCCGAATAACTGCGTTCATTAACGATAATGTATCGTCATATTACCTGTTCATAGCGGCAAGCACGTGGGCTGTGTTAGCATCCAGCAGGAGCACAACACAGCTTTCGTTCACATTGGCCAGTCTTAGATCAATCTTTGAGAGTTATTTCTGTCAAACAGTGTGATACTCTAATTGTTTACTCGAAACAGTTTGTGCAGACAAAAGCAGAGATCACAGAGGATTCCTGGTTTGTTCAAACTCTCTGCGTGTCCGCTGAGACTGCAGAGAGAGTTGTTGTTTGTTATTGGATTTCCTGTCAGTACTTTGTGAAGAGGCACTGTTTGAGACCGCTGTTAAAGAGGTGCTCACACACACAGACACACACACACACACACACACACACAAAAGGTTTGGGTTTAGTCATGCTGCATGAGCACAGAAACAGCCTCCACCAGTTCAGACTCTCCTGCAGTGCTGTGCTCACTGCACCTAGACATCTAGAGAGTTTGAAGGGCTTAGTCACACATGCAGGTTTGTGTATGTACACTGTCGTGTGTAAGTTTATACTGTATATGTAAAAGTAATACAGCCCATATGTGAAATACATGTATGGGTAGGTACCTATGTGTAATATCTATGTATATAGTTATAGACCTATGGATCTTATGTGTGTGTGTGTGTGTGTGTGTGTGTAAATATATATATCCAACTTAACAGTCCAGCTCTCCAGCAGTCTAACTCCTTTGTCATAATTGTGTGCTGCCAAGACTTCAAAAGTTTGGACTAATGTAAAAAATTAGAAGACAAGAAACAGCCAAACACGGTCATAGGAGAATGAGGCTGCAGTTTTGGATTTGAGGAGAAAATCACATTTGGGCCACTTTTACCTGCTGTGTTAATACAGTCTTAAATTCTTCTTTAGTGAGGGTTCAGTCCTTTGGGCACATTCTCCTGTACTTTCAACTTCTGTAAAAGACTATTTGACCTTCACCCCGTTTGGGCAGGTTTTGAAGAAAAGAGTGGCATCAGGCGTACACCAAATTCTGAACCCTTGTTGTTCCTAAGCATGATTTTTGGTCGGCAGCTGTGACAAAGCAACTAAATTGAGCAACAATTCAGCAAATAAGATGGACTGTGAAATGTTTTACAGTCTGTCTGGAACAAAACCACATTCAGTCAGGTGAACCTGATATAACATGATAACATTCAGTCAGGTGAGCCTGATATAACATGATAACATTCAGTCAGGTGAGCCTGATATAACATGATAACATTCAGTCAGGTGAACCTGATATAACATGATAACATTCAGTCAGGTGAGCCTGATATAACATGATAACATTCTGTAACCCCTATTAAGGGTACAGTTCTAGTGGTTAGGTTTACTGTTCACAAAGATGTATATAAGTAAGGAAAAATACTTCCCAGTTGGGCCGATCAGAAAGATATTAGACTCGACTACAGAGCCAGGGCGACCAAATAATGTAAGANACATTCAGTCAGGTGAACCTGATATAACATGATGACATTCAGTCAGGTGAGCCTGATATAACATGATGACATTCAGTCAGGTGAGCCTGATATAACATGGTGACATTCAGTCAGGTGAGCCTGATATAACGTAATAAAATGTCATTGGTGCAGTTCTTATGAAAAAAAGCACATCCTCTACCGAGAACACACCTCTGAACACTTAAATGCACAATAAGCATTTATTGGCTGATTTTACCTTGTTGGGAAAATACAACAAGATTTGGCCCATACAAAACTCATGGCATATTTTATGGCATGTTTTATTATTGTCCAAACTGAGGAGATGAAAAGAAGAACGCCATATTTATGTTCCACAGAGGATGTGTCATCGTTTGAACTTATTTTGGCTTAGAAATAATTCTACCAGGCGTGTTAAAACCTTTGCATGGAGCTGTATATACTATGGCTGTTGGAACAAAACCTCAGGTCTCCTGTACAGTATCTGTATGTTGTGAGAATTTCTTAGGTTTACCCCTAAACCTAATCCTAACCTTAGCATTCGCAGCCAAATAGAAAAAGGCTTGCTCTTTTAGTTTTAAAAATAAGGCTTTTGTAAAACATCACCTTGGCTTGGACTCATTTCTGTTTACTGTGTGTCATATCTCTGTTTTTTCTCTAAGTCAGAATATTTTTGTCCTGAACAGAAAATTCAAGAACTCAGAACACGCACTTACACTTACACTCTCTTACACAGAGACACACTTCTTTCCGCTGTCTAATATGTCTTCCTTCCATCATTCTCCTTCATACATACATACAATCACATAAACCCATTCTCTCTGTAAAAGAGATCTTACACTCCAAGGTGCTTTTTTATTTTTTCCTCTCTTTTCAGCTTTAGAACTCTGTGGTATGAGCTGTTCTCTTTTGGACAGTGCATTCTCTCTCTCGCTCTCTCTCTCTCTTTCTCTCTCTTTTGCTCGCTCTCTCACTCTCCATCAATCATTACCTCCATTCTTAGCTGCAGCAGGGTGGGTAGTGTTACCCAGGAGGCATCTCAGATTCTATTACCCTGGTCTGGAACAGAGCGTCCAGCAGCTATTGCACAAAAAAACAAAACAATGACAGGACACAGTGTTATTGTTCTTTTGGAGTTATTACTGGTGCCGGTGTAAATATATGAATATGATCAAGTCAAGCACAATATGTTCTGGAGCAAAAGAAATGAAACATATATATTTTTTCATAACTGATATTGGCAGCTGCTTGACCACTGTTTTACCTACACCTTCAGTGTCTCAGAAGATTCATGGGAATGTATAAAATGAACAGTGGGTGTTTCTCAAATCTACTTCAAGGTGGCTGGGCCTTTTTTTCCTCTTCTTAAGCTGTAAGAAGTAAATGTTCTTCTATATATATATTAAGATATTAATATCTTTTTGTTCTCTTGTGAATAAAGTTGGCGAAACATGTTAGTGTGTGAGGGGAAAAATGAAGTGTATTAGTGTTCTGGTGTTCTAGCTCTTGTCCGTCTAAGATCAGCTGACTAAGGTCAGTTGAATAGTTGATTTTTTTCTTTGTTTGTGTATTTAGTTGTTAAAGTGAAGTGAAGCTGTAGATATGTCTGCAAATGTAGCTAGTGAGTGTGAGTTTAAGCACCACGCTGTTTGACTGTTATTACTAATACTTCTTCATGTGGAATACTCCATAGCTACTGAAGAAGCTTTAAGGGGCCCATACCATGGAAAACAGAGTTTTACTTGTTGGTTTTGAATAAGAGTTTAATATAGTATGTTAAGGCTTTTAAAGTGTTAAAGTGATAACAAATCAGCCTTAAAGGCACAAGAACAAAAACAGACTGTTTAGGTGTATGAAATGACTGGGTTTGGTACATGAAAACACAGTAGAACATGAGCCCTTTTTCAGTTTTACATTTGCTGTGCTTGATTTTGCTTGATGCAAATGTGTACATTGAGTGAGTTAAATATATTACATTGGTGTTGTTACTGTTGTTCATTTAGGCAAGAATTCTGTTGATGTAATGTATTTCATTCATGTGAAAAGTAAATTAAAGGCAACACTTTTCTCTGTGGTACATTTAAAACTGCTTTTTATGTAGTAGACCTTCAGTTTACTTTTGGTTGACCCACAAAATCCTTTGCTGGTGCACAAAATTTACTTGTAAATGTTACTGATATATGACATGGACACATTTCTGTATTTCTGTTTACTTACTTCTGGCTGTATTCGTGTTGACGTTATATATTTTAGTCACATGGAAATGATGCACTCATCAAGTAATTCGGTGCGCTACTTTTCCAGTGCAAGACTTTATAGACTGTGTTGCTGAAATGTGCATATCTCTGTAGACACGACGCGCTGTCTGCAGGCAGTGGAGCGACTGCAGGCTCGTCTGAAGGAGAAGGGGGGTGATGTGCCCTCTGATGAGAAGCTGAGCCTGCTCAAGTCTGTCCTGCAGAGCCCTCTGTTCCACCAGATCCTCGCCTTGCAGAAATCTGTACAGCACCTGAAGGAACAGGTATTTAAACTACATTACCCACAGTCCACCACAGCTTATGACGTATACATAGCTTGAACAAAAAGATTTTAAATAGGTCGCACAATGATTTAATTTGATGACCATTTGTTAGGAATTGATTTTCACGTGTTCCAACATTTGCTGCATGATTCCTCTCTGTAGGCTCCTGTGGTGTAGGTGGCGCCATGCTGTGTAAGCTTGTTGCTTTAATGTGTTCATACTAAAGTGCTTACCGATGCAGCAGAAATCTACTAGTTGTCCGAGCAGAAGCAGCCAAGAAAACAAAGTTTTATATTCTCCTCTTGGTTATAAATCATGTGTGGAAACATTTTGGTTTGAAAAAAAAAAACAGACAAAGTATAAATTCAGTTACTTGTGTAATACCACCTGAAGAAGGTGATGGCGCTCTTGAGGTCAGTGGCCCAACTGTATGGGGCTTTTCCTCAAAAAAAACTCAAGTCGCCAATCTGGCCCATAGCTTGGCTTTACAGAATAACTGAAACAAATGGAGACTGGCGAGTGCTCACTTCAGTGCTAGCTGGGTAGTCTACTCTGTTTACTGCTAGGCTCACACTGTTTACCTCAGCACGTCAACATAAGAGGCTTAATAACTCACACTGACCAGAATGACTAAACGGAACTAACTCAGGCATGCTTCAACCCCACTGTATCATTTCATAATGACTGCAGACCCCTGTATTGAACTGAATCACATCTTGTCACGGCACATTTTAAGATATGAAAAATCATCAGATTGTTTACAAAAAGAATGATGTGGAATCGCATTGGGATTAAAGTAGTGATTTTCTTGACAAAAAAAAAAAAAAAACAGACTTCAATTTATAAAACGGAATTGCCGTTTAAATTACAGTCACAGTATTGGTCACACATATTACCTCATATCTTTCAGCCCTACACTCTTATATATTACCATATATATACCAGAGTTTTACCCTGATCTTTGAAGCATCCAAAGAAACCGAGAAGACAACATTACTAATTAGGACTGTGTGACTAATTAGGACAGAATAAAATTGCAATTTAGGCTCATTTAGTTAACCGACTCATTACTCATTTACGCAAGATAGCAATTAATATATTACATAATAATATGCTCAGTCGATTTGATTCCTGCAACTAATGCAAATTGCTGAGGAAATCTGCACTGAACCATAAATTACAGCTACGCTATCTAGCAGTGACAATGAATCCAGGCCCCAAAATGCACTGCAGTGTGCTTGTGTTATTGGTCATGACTCACAGTTTTTATACTTTGGTGACTTTGGCGTCTGGAGTCACTCATTTGCTCAATATGGGGCCTTGAGCCACAGAATAACGTGTTCCAGTCTTATTGTGTTTAGAGAAGCATGTTAAGAGTCATTGTTCTGACTTTGTAAACTTTAATCGTCTTTAACCATGTCAGCAGCTCTTTCACCAGAACCACAGTATCTAAGTCAAAGGTTACATTCTGACTTAAGAGTGCAGATTTGGGATCAGTATATGTGTCTCACTCTAACACTCTTAAAGTGAGGTCTGTAAGTCAGGAGTTCATGTTGTTTTGGCTCTGTGCTCTGGCACGTTGAATAGAAAATTAAGCAATGGCTATGAAGTCCAGAATGTCAGTAATTAGATTCAGTGTGTTTATGTCTACGTTGGCTAAATCATAGCATTCAAGTAATTAACAGATTAACTCTTTAGAAGTCAAACGTTCTAGCTTTAGTTTTGTTATATAATGCAAATCTAATAAGATTAAATAAAAAAAAATCTATTATGCTTGCATTTGAGTTTGAGGCTTGAATTTGCAATTCCGAAGTTGCATTTGTTTCTAATGTTAAGAAATGACAAATGGACATATTTAATCATAATAACATATCTCTTCCTCTGGTATTTGTTTTTTCACAGACATACATGTGGGATGGACTGAAAGTTTAGAATTCAATTTATTGTGTTTTATTTATGTGCTAAGCCAGTGATTTTGATAAACCAAATGTTTTGCCTTTGTCTGACAGGCATTTAGAGGCTCGCAGTATAATGATACAGGATGTTAATTAAAGACTAAGAACACAATTTAAGACTAGGAACATTGTGAAATGCTCAAAAAACATCTTAAACTGGTGATGCAATTATACCTGGATATAAAAGGAGCATCCAGGAAAGACCCAGTCGTTTATGAGCAATGGTGGGTGGAGACTCACCACCAAAAATGCATCAGCAAAAAAATTCAACAGTTATTTCACTCTGTACGGCATAAAAAGATTCAGGATATCCACCCACAAATGCAAGTTAAGGGAGTACTATCACAACAGCTTTCAAAATTGTTGTCGACTTTTCTGAGCAAGAGCTTTTCTGAAATGGACTATTACACAGTGAAAACAGCGACAATTAAGTTTATAAAACATCAAATATTATAAAAATATCACACTGAATGTACGTCTTTCTGTATATATTAGCATTTCACATTCTGTCCCAGCTTTTTTGAGCTTGTAGTCGACTGGCATTGACATTTCTTTGCTCTTCATGTTGCGAATTGGCAATAAGCTACAGAAGCAACTTTTGACCTTGATGTTTGTTTATTTGAACTTAAGTAGTGTCTGTCGGGAGCTATTCATCGATGGCTACAAAGAGAAATCAGCTTGTTTTGACCACTCTAGCTAATCAGCCTATTTGAGCACTCTAGGACTGTACTTTTATAATTGCATATGATAAACAAACACAACAGTTTGTGATTGTGACAGGCCTGGGCCGTATATCAGCAAATGAACAAGTAGGTCTGTAACATGATGAATGAACATGTGATGATTATACTGTGTAGTTGTTCTTTGAGCTGTTGAGCTAGTCACACTGCAGTTCAGGTATCCTGGGCAGCTGGGTTCAACCTGAGTGAGAGTTTGTTGTGAAACTATGTGAGCTATGTCGGGGGAGGCTGGGATAGTGGAGGAATGGAGATTATCAAACGTCTGCATGCTCGCTCCTTCTCTCTCTCTCTCTCTCTCTCTCTCTCTCTCTCTCTCTCTCTCTCTCACACTCACACGCACACACACACACACACACACACACACACACACACACACAGAGTTTTCTTCTCTCACTCCCTTTCTCTCTTCTTGTCCCTTTCTCTCACCCCCTCTCCTTGTTTCTCTGTTTCTTATCTCCCTACCCGTCTCCCTCCCTCATCCTCTCCCTCTCACTTTCTCTCTGTCTTTCTTACACTCCTGTTTCCCTCTCTTTCTCGTCTCTGTTTCTCAATTTTTCTCCCGGCTTCTTTCTTGTCTTCATGACCTTCCTCCTCTCGCTTTCTCTCTCCCTTGTTTTTTCTTCTCTCTTACTCATTTTTTACATTCTTTATCTCTTTGTCATTCTCTCACTCTCTCTCTCTCTCTCTCTCTCTCTCTCTCTCTCTCTC
>CM067500.1:16378290-16390378 GCA_034552555.1 Semaprochilodus insignis | reverse complement strand
CTCTCTCTCTCTCCCCCTCTCTCTCTCTCTCTCTCTCTCTCTCTAGCTCTCTCGCCCCTCCTGCCCAATTGTGTTCTTATGAGCCACTGCCTGTAATGTTGCTAATGACTCATAATTAAGCATAAAGGCGACTTTATTCGGCTGCAATTTGCCAGTCAGTCACTGTAATAAATGCTAAATGGAGCTGCGTCAGCTTACGTTCATGAAAGTTACAATTCCAGCTCGCAGTCCAGACAGTTAAATTGAGATGTATGAACCTTTATCCTCAGACAGGAAGTGGAGTGAGAGAACACTGAGGAGGTAGTTTTGTCCAGAGGCGTTTGGCACTCACAGTGCACCTGAACAAAAAACTCATCAGGGCCTTTATTTGTTTGTCCCAAAGCCTCCGCTGGACCCCGGCTGTTTACAGCAACCATTGGGCCAGGCTTTGTCTTTGTCCCTATGGTGACCAGACTGCGGGGGAGATGGGGGTGGGTGAAGTGGGGCAGAAGCAATTTCTTAAATGTGCAAGAACCAAACTGGAACGCTAATCCTCTTAGCAACGCAAGCTCACGAACAACACGCATACTTGGTGCTAACGTAGCTTAGCGCATTCGGAAAGCTGCTCGCACACGACTGCTCTTCTTCTGAATGGGCTAAGCTTGGGTTAAGCTACATTTACAGCAGAGAGCACTTCACAGGGATTTATAGTGCACTAAACCAAACAAATGACACTACAGTACATAATCATATAACATAAGGTAACCAGTTTCCATTTATTAGCTGCGTTTAGCATATAGGACAAAAATAAACCATGCAATATAGCATATATTCCATAATTTGCACAGGTCACAATTTGTGTTTTCTCAGTATGTTTGATTTGCTAGTGTTGCACAAACCATCGTAGGCAGTGGTGGACAAAGTACACAAACCATGTGCTTGAGTTAAAGTAGAGACACTTAAGGTAAAATATTCCTCCAGTAAAAGTAGAAGTTCCTCCCTTTAGACCTCCACTTAAGTAAAAGTACTAGAATATTTACCTTCAAATGTACTTAAGTATGGAGAGTAACAGTAGCATGATTTATAATGGCTCTAATGTCCTATTATCATTTCTGGAACAAGACTCTTAATCAACTCACTGTAGGTGAAGAGATTCTAGTGTCACTCTCAGTCCACCGGTCTCATTAATTAGTCTGACACTGATGTCTATTCAAATGATCAAAGTTTCAAAGAAGCAAAGTTTTGGTTTAAGATTTATTTGCAACTTAGTTACAAGTTTAAGTTTAATAAAAACTTTAAACACAAGTTCACAAATAAGTTTTCCTTTACTATACTGCATCTGTACCTCTCTGTTCATTAACCTAAATTAGCCAAAACAAATTTACTATAAAAGGAAATAGTGTTTGTATAAATGCAGAAGAAGACACTCGCACAAGTGCATGTGTGCATATTTCTATATTGTGGTCTATTTACCCACAAAGTCAGGAACAATATGTTTTATGTGTTTACTAACCCCATCCAGCCTCACCTACCTTCCTCCAGGTGGTCCTGGATGTAGTCCAGGCCTGAAATGGACATTTCCATGGATGCCAAGAATCCATGAATAAGCTTGTTTCGGTTTGACATGTTGCGTTTTTACATACAACATAAGCTAATAGGAACTACAAATTTCACATAATGTAGTGGAGTTAAAGTACAAAGTTGTCCAAAATGGAAATACTTCAGTAAAGTACAGATACACGGAAAAACTACTTAAGTACAGTAACTAACTACATTTACTTCGTTTACTGTCCATCACTGATTGTAAGCTACTTATCTTAGCATGATGCCTTCTTCCCTCAAGCCACTTTGCAGTTTGAAACAGCCTGTTTAGTCTGATGTGTGAGAGCTGAGGTGTGACCTGAACTACGTTTACACAGCAGGTAAAAGTGGCCCAAATCCGATCTTTTTATTCATGTGTGAAGTTGATGTGTTGTTTGTGTGGCAGTGTGAACAGCAGTAAACACACAGAATTTGATTTTGCCAGTTAAGATTTGAGACACTTTCATAGGTGGTACTGAAATACATACCACTTCATGTCTGAAATGAGGCAACCCTGATCCAGTACCATGTTTTTCATAATTCCATGCTGCTGACTGCACAAACATTTCGGATTCTGTGCAAAAAAATCTGAAGGCGCTTATCATAACCACTGTGTTGAAAGAGATTTCGAAATAAAAGGTCAAACACGGCCATATAAGAGCATGGCCACAGCGTCCAAGAAAAGTTAAAAGTCTGAAAGCAAAGTTTAAAGAAACCAAGGACATGAGCCAAAGAAGTGGCTGTGGCTGAATAATGTACCCTTTTACAATGAGCTCCAACTCATTCTGGGTTAAGTTCAGCTGTCGGACATTGGAACGTGTCCCTGTGATGCAGTCGAAGATGAAGCTGAAACTTCCAGGATCGGACCTGCATTCTTTGGCAGTCACAAATGTTTACCTCTAGATGACTGTGCCACATAAGGCATTTTTCTTGTGTGCATGCAGGCCAGTTTAGGAGCATGATCTGTTTAGAATGATGGCGAATATAGGTCTCTTTTAAAATATGCTGTGAACAGCCTAACGGCCTAAAACAGGATTTGGGACACTTTTTCCTGCTGTGTGAATATAGCCCTAAAGCCAGTTTTCAGTCTGCAGTCCTGATGATGTGCTCTGAGGAGGATGTAGCTTATAGAGAGCTTGCTACAGACATGATATCTGTCTGTAGCACAGAGCTTTTTCAACCAGCGTAGCTCAACAGCTGTGTTGACAGAATAATCTCATGTTAGGTGCAATAAATAAGATATTAAGAAAGAATATCTTGTCATGTTTAGAATTAAAATTATGTTAATGGGTGCGTATATCAGTGTCTTGCCATGCTTTGCATGAAAGTCAGTAAATGTATGAAATGTTTTAAACTCTCACTCAGTAATTGCCATAGTGCATCCAACTATAAAGACAGCATGGGGCCACTTTTATAGAGTGATTACAAAAAGAAGACGCTCCAATCTCAATGTGGAAATGCATGCACGCTAACTACTCGGGGGGCAGAGTTAAAAGATGGAGCGGACCAACACTCGCAACCGATTACTGGGGAGACCCTCAGTTTAAATGGGTTACTTGGCTTAACAGGATGGCATATCCCTTTGAGAGATAAAGGCATTTTGCATGTTTCTGGACATGTTTACATATTGTAACCCTTTGATGTCTAGCATTGTTGCCAGTTTGCTAACCATTTAATATACATCATATTATTGTAAAAAATGAGTGCATTATAAGTGAAGTAGTACAATTCAGTATATATATTCTGTATTGACAGGTTGACAGTTGACAGTTATAATGTTGAGTTTTAATGTCAAGCAATGACAAAAACATGGTAAAAACATAAAGTATATTTTTCACCTGGAAAAACAAGAGTGTATGCACAAAAATAACTTTTCCTCAAATTCAAATTATAATAAAATATATTCTTACAATATTACTACTCACAAATACAAATGTGGTATGGAATGAAAGCTTAGAATCTGCACTTTCTACCCCGTTTTGCCTCTTCAGTGAGCAGAAATGAGAAAGCATTCATATTAAATAGCATGTCTGCTTTTATCATCAGTAATAACTGATGGTTAGGTAATCTTACTGAGTTAAATATTGCTCTGTTAGCAGATATTTCCTTCTAGCATTTATTTCCTAAATCTCTTCTTTCTTTTTTCTTTCTTTTGAGGGGCATTTAAAGCAAATTGTAAATTGCTTTTTTTCTCACAGATTGGTGTTTTACAAAACATATAGCACATCATGCCCAAAAATGTATTCCTCAAAACATCTTGAACAGGCAGCTAATATATGATTGAGGTTGAGAGTATCACCAGAGGAACCATAAAGTTCTGCACAGATGTTTTCTCTGTCATATTCTGTCTTGGTAATTGATGCAAAACATTTTGTAGTTTATCAAGATCATGGCAAGCGGGTAAATAGGGAAGTTAATTAGGCAGTGGTGAGGTCTAATGAAAAACACGTGTGGCCATATGGCCCGAGAGGAGAAATGATCGTGGAATGATCAAAACTAATGTGTTTTTCTCTGCTTTAGAGCAACTGTTCATATTCTCAAATGATGAATAAATAAAAAGACAATTACAACCACCCCATTGATTAGAAAAGTATTTTATCTGTTTCTCACTTTTTCAAGCTCTGTCTTTCCATCTTTGTCTCTGCCTTTTCTCAGGCTCCGTGTGTAAACTCAGATTACAATGGGGGATATGTGGACTTGTCTCAGATTAACGGTCAGCCCTCACAGGACGAACATGAGCGCATCATTCGTGCCATGGCACAGGTAAGGTGACACACATAAACACACACGCTCACTCTCACAACATGCACACTTGTTTTTCTACAGTGTCAGCATGTGAGATAATATATAGGTTCTGTATGTGTTGTATATGTAAGAGAAATATGTATTCAGGTTTTGCTGCCTGAACTTTTTTATGAATGTAAAGTTTGGCAGGAAAAAAAACCCTTACAGCTAAAAATGTCAAAGAATACATCTGTGAAGGCAAAAGAAAAGTTGTTGTATAAATGAGTTTGAATGCAAAAAGTAGAATTGTTTTTAGCATGGGTACAGGACCAAATGAATTGCACAACTGATGCAGAATCTGTTTCACAAAAGAGGCAGCTGATATCAATGTTCTTACCAATATCTTATTAAAGTACCTTTAATATGACTCAGTAAATAAAAATTTAAAAGGCTGTGCGCACCACTTTTCCCCAAGGTGTATTTTCCGTCATTACATTCCAGTATAATTTAATATACAGTAGAGAAGCAATGTCCTGTTGGAAGAAGTTCTCTAGTAATTCTATTTGTAAGGTAGGCAGAAAGAGTTTCCTAACAGCAAATTCACAAGGATCTAAACAGTAGTTTTTCATTACTGTCCGTCATGTTGTATTTACTGTACCGTGTGGTGCATGCTCTGTGTTTATCTGCTGTGTGTGTGGTCTTTTATGCAGGGTCGGTACATCACTCATATTGAGCTGGTGAAGCCGGTATCTGGTGGTCTCGGTTTTAGTGTGGTGGGACTTCGTAATGAGAACCAAGGAGAACTGGGCATTTTCATACAGGAGATACAGACAGGAAGTGTTGCATACTGGTACTGGACCACACACACACACACACATATAAACACACACACACACACACACACACACATATATGTACACATACAAACACATACACATATATACGTAAAGCATAGTAAACTCAGCTGCACATGCAAAAGCAGAAGACTGAAGTAAATGTACGCCAGAGCTCTGGTGACTTTTCTGCTACTTGCTCAACATCACACCCTCATTATGAAATGAATAATATTGGGCTTTTTATGAAACAAACATTCATTTTAACCATGTTCTGCAGGCATGGTGACCACAAAAATGTGTGCATGCACTGGTACAACAGCACAAAGGTACACATTTAAAGAAGACTGTGGATTTCATGCATGTCTTAAGAAGATATTTTTATACCTGGCTGCTGCTCTGAAGAAACAAAACCTGCACTCTGTACTGCTGACTGTCGTGAATTGCATTATATTTCTCTTCGTTGTGTAACACTGCTGGTAGTCCATTTTTACCCTGAAGTATTTCTTTGTCCTGTGTACCAGTGATGGCAGGTAAAGGATCTTGAAGATAAATAGTGACAGTGTATCTAGATTAGGAGATGCAAGACTTTGTGTCTCTAATGTCTTGAGTTCAGTTCAGTTAAATTACAATGACAGTGAATGGAACAAATGATGTCAGACTGTCAGTAAATTAATACTGAGCTGTATCTAAACTGATTTGATCTAACCCATCCCTGATTATTTCTCTGTGTTATATAAAAGTAAAGTGTAAAGTAAAGTGTATTACATTACTCAATTTTGCTTTTTTATTTACTTTTTTCAACAGTAGCAATAGTGTTGATGGAATGTAACGTAATAAATTCAGTACCTCACTTTATGCGGTGCAGAAGAAAACTCATTGTTTTTGTGTTTTGTTTGAGTTGAGTTTTATTAAACTGTCTCTCTTGTTTTATTAGTGATGGTAACCTTAAGGAAGGAGATCAGATCCTGGCAATAAACGGACAGCCACTGGACCAGAACGTCACCCATCAGCAGGCGGTCGCTCTGTTACAGAGAGCATCAGAGCATGTTCATATTACAGTTGCCAGAGGACCTGTCCCTCAGCTGTCCAGCCCAGTAGTGTCCAGGACTCCCAGTGCTGCTAGTACACTGTCTGCACATTCTAGTGCGGTGAGACACCACACTTATAGCCGCAGTACTGTTTAAAAGTTTGGAATCAATTATATAAATAATTTAATAATATTTTATGGTAAACTGAAGCCTATGTACAGGGGTTGGACAATGAAACTGAAACACCTGTCATTTTAGTGTGGGAGGTTTCATGGCTAAATTGGACCAGCCTGGTGGCCAATCTTCATTAATTGCACATTGCACCAGTAAGAGCAGAGTGTGGAGGTTCAATTAGCAGGTAAGAGCACAGTTTTACAGTTTTGCTCAAAATATTGCAGTGCACACAACATTATGGGTGACATACCAGAGTTCAAAAGAGGACAAATTGTTGGTGCACGTCTTGCTGGCGCATCTGTGACCAAGACAGCAAGTCTTTGTGATGTATCAAGAGCCACGGTATCCAGGGTAATGTCAGCATACCACCAAGAAGGACGTTTTCCTCCACCAGCATCACGTAGTGACCTGGCCACTATCCTGCAAGAAGAATGGCTTAAAATCCCTCTGACCACTGTGCAGGACTTGTATATGTCATTCCCAAGACGAACTGATGCTGTATTGGCTGCAAAAGGAGGAGGAGGCCCTACACCATACTAATAAATGATTGTGGTCTAAAACCAGGTGTTTCAGTTTCATTGTCCAACCCCTGTAGTTCCAGATACATGTTGACTGTAAGTCACTGTAAGCTGTATAATTTCAGTCTAAGATTTGCAGTATATAATAATACAAAATATTGAATATTGAATAAAATATCTAAAAAAAAAAGTTTCATGTGTAATTTAAATGGCCCTACCGGTCCACTTAAAGTGTTTGTCTTATGCAGACTCATTGGACTCAGGTGGAGACTATAGAGCTGGTAAATGATGGCACTGGCCTGGGTTTTGGCATTGTCGGAGGGAAGACCACTGGAGTTATTGTCAAAACCATCCTACCTGGCGGCATTGCAGACCAGGTAAGATATGACTATAAGGGTTAATTCAGCTAGTTTAAAACAATAATATGGAATAAAAGACTATATAGCATGCTATACAGTGTCACAAACCACAAACGCAAGTCTGGTTAAGACTATTTGACAACAAGATCTGGTGATGATTTAAAAATGTGTGGTGATTTAGACCAGTTGCATGTTAGTTATTAGGTTAACCTCAGAGCTTGCAAAACTAAAGAGGCTGACTTCAGACTCTAAACATGTCTTGAGTGAATAACTGAATTTGGGTTAAAAAGGGAAAACCAAGTCAGTTTTTTTCCTGTCTGTGTTACTTGACATGGTTATCCATTAGGCTGTATCCATTAGTATTAGCCCATGTGTGTCTCTGCTGTCTGCCTGTTGAGTAGATTAGTTTGCTGAGTGTTTAAAGCAGAGAAGTGCACACAGCTGGTGTGCACTAGCATCCTCCAGAGGGTCTCTATATGTGTGTGTGGGGGGCTTTGAAGAGGAAGTGTGAGCTAATCCTGTAGCTTACTGAGCCATGCAGGATAAAACTTTAATAAAGACGTCAAATCTGGCCTGCTCACACTATCCGCACATACATGCACACCCACCAACTAAGCCCTTTTTGACAAGCATGGGGGTATTCAGTATTCTGTATGTTCTGATTCTTGCAGTAGGTTTATTAAAATTTAATGTACTTTGATTGCCTTCAGTTGACTTTACTCTGCTCTTGTAAGTATAGAGTTAATAAGGCCATTTTACTATATGGTTTAAACAGCGACAAACGGTGACTGCCAATTTGGAAACTGTTAGGCCAATTTCTGCTTTGGGATTATAATAGAATGCATTAAGCGCAAACACACAGACAGTTGTAGCTAAGACATTCCTTGTTTTATTTAAAATGTAGTAAACACATATTAACATATTATTGTTTATAGATTTTATGTTATATACTGATTCTTTCAGTACAGAGCTCTTTCCACAGCTCACTGAAACACATTGGTGAGGCTATCACTTTATTAATAGTGAGTGATGTGCTGTATCCTCATGCTCGTCCTGGAGATCTGCAACCCTGCAGAGTTTTAGTCTTGTACGCCTGATCCAGGAAACAAATTCCTTAAGAACATCTAAAATTAGAGCGAGGTATGTTGGATCTGGACTCTCAAATGTGATAGATCTCCAGGACCATGGTTTACCGCTGCTGAGCTAGGATTTATGAAGGACAACAAGCCTATACTGATTCCACTGTCACTTCCTAATGGTTTTGGTGGTTAGTGGCAGGTTAGGCTTTCAGTTCAGTTCATTTGATCATATCTACCTGCGCAAAGGAAAAATCTGATTGGATTGAATTTGCAGAATTTCTCACTGTGTTCAAATGTAATTAAATACATAATTAATGATGTTATTGTTATGTAATGAATATTAACTTTCGAATTTATTTTCTGTATTGTGTCTTAGATTTTTTTTCTGTTTGTTTCTGTGTCAAACAATAAAAATCTAAAAATAAAGAAAATATAAAAAAATAATAATGTCTTCTACTCACAAACAGAATGCGCTTTCAGCAGATTTTTTAGCAGAATCTGCTTTGAGAAACAACGTTACATGCCTTTGTTAACTGTGGGTTAATGCCTCCTTCATAAAAGGAGTAGTGGTCGAGCATTTAACAATGTTGAACAAATAGTTGGCTAGACAGATGAAAGGAAGTGTTTTCAGGTCTTTTATATTACATTTATTAACACTTGCTGTTTTTCTTTTGATTCTTTCTTCATTGTCTTTTGCAGGATGGTCGCTTGCGGAGTGGCGATCACATCTTGCGTATCGGCGAAACTGACCTGTATGGTTTGGGCAGTGAGCAGGTAGCCCAGGTTCTGCGACAGTGTGGCAACCGAGTCAAACTGGTCATAAGTAGAGCTCCCGTAGACGACACCTCTTCTCTACCTGTATCCCTACCAATGGTTACAGAGCAACAGGTGAACCAGTTGATATGATGAACTTCAATAATAAATTATATGTATTTTTTGTGTTTATAATTATTAAATAATGATTGTTGTTTGTAGCTATTAAAACCAAGTCGGGCTGATTTAGATTTTTAAATAATCAGAATCTTGAATATAATCCTATACTATAAATGTTTAACTTAAAAAAAAGTATCAGCTGACTTGTTTTTCTGACTTGTTTTTCTCTATTCTCTGTTCTGTCTTTCAACGGCAGGGTCACGAAGAAGAGGAGTCGGGGGCGTTTGATGTGAGTTTGACGAAAAACGCCCAGGGCCTCGGTATAACCATCGCTGGATACATAGGAGACAAAAATTCTGGTGAGCTTTAGGGTAACGCTTTCTGTAAATAAGGTATCCCTAATACATAATAAGTGCATTCATAACGATCTACTTGACATAAGTGTTTAAATACCTAAAACTGTATAACACCACCAGATTTAAATGATACAGATCTGTTTGATGTTCCCAAAAGCCACATATATTTAGGAAGCATTTTGTCACCTGGCATCACAAAACAAGTATAATTGTTTTTAATAAAAAGGCTTTTTAATTCCGTGATCCCCACGCCTGTTTAATACGTTTTATCAAGTAGCTACACTAAAAAACTTGCACATAAATGAAGTAAAGGTAAAGACAGCAGTTGTGTTCAGGTAACTTATTTTATTTGTGAGTCCCCACTTGACAGATTTGAGTCTTTTTTGTTTACAGTGTGCTGATACTAATGAAGTTTAGTACCCTTGTTAAATGACCAAACTCATGATGACGTACAGGCATTAGGTTGTAACTGGCAGGCTAATCCTTTATCTGCAGAAGTCTTTAGCGGTGAAGATAGGAACAGAGGTGTTTCAGAGTGGGAACTTACTAACATTCTTTACAGTGGTGGTAATAGGAACCAGGAGACATGATATCTGCAATACAAATGTGTCTTCTTAGTTTGGTATGTGATATGATGGTAAAACAGTGGTCTGAAGATGCTTGAATGTAGCTTTCTGCCATAAATGCATTTTAAAAAATCAGCCAAAATCTTATTTCAGAAGAACTTAGGCACCAGGCGGCATATTTATAATCTTTTCCTATGATTTCTTTTTGTGAGGAAGCTTGTACTGGCATTAAACTCTTCCCATCACCTCCACTGCAAACAAATCTGTCTTCATTTCTCTAGAACTGAGCATTTCTCATCAAATGATTCTGAATTACTTTGTATATTAACCACGCATTTACATGGAGAATTTGAAAAATACCAAAAATAATAAATCCTGATGTGCAACAAAACTGTTCCGACTCGCGTTATATACACCACACATGTGTGGCTGCAGTACTTTCGACAGGTCTACCTGACATTTCTGTTGCTACATTCATTTTACACACACACAAATTTACACACAACATGGTGTTTATACAGAAAAATACAGTCAATGCACTTCCAACTTGTTATCTGGTGTAATTAATAGAGTAATGTCTCATTTCAGTTTTTAGTTTGATGTCCTTTGCTTAACCTGCGCTGTATTTCATTTCATGTTGCAGAGCCTTCCGGGATATTTGTGAAAAGCATAACTACAGGAAGTGCTGTTGAGCAAGATGGCCGTATCCATGTGGGAGATCAGATTATAGCTGTGAGTGTTTCACAGAGACGTCTCACTAACATATCAAACCTGTAAACACAGATTTAAATATGATGAACTGATGGAAAAAACACATTTTCTGCTTATTCAGAATGTTTTTTTAATTTTTAATTAAGTATCTTAATAATGTAAATTAAACTACATAGTCATTAAACAACAGCAACAACATTAAAGCAGAAGTAGATCAACTATTTTTTGGCTTGTCTTGTTTGGATATGTAGAATTGAAAGTAATTCTGAGCACTACATATGTTTTGTTTGTGTTGGTGAGGGTTTGTGCTAGGTGATGTGGCGCATGGTAGCACTTGCATATGTACATATATGTTTGTGTGTTTCTCAGATTTATCTGTCTGTCTGTAAAGCAGAAATAAGCATTCCTCTACAGTGTATTGACAAGCTCATGTTGGGTCTACCATAGAGTAAAAGAGCTGATATATATTTATAGGCATGTCATGATAAATCACTTACTAATATAAAGATGATCATCACATAAAGCATACCTTCTCAGTGAATTTGCAGTGATAAGATTGCAGTGTGCATAGTAATAATGTATATTTTAAATGTTCCTACTGTTCTCTCCTATAGTAGGAAAACACATACATTTTAATATATATGATTAACTGAATCTTTTTAAAGGTTTTCTCATATCTCTTTCCATTAAAGTATTTAGTCCACAGAATGGTTCATTCCATTCCTGTTGTTTGGCCTATTTTATAAAATCAGTGGATTACCCGATTTCTATTATGATGCATAGGAAAGTCCTGTGTATTTAGTGTAAGCGTCTCCTGGTCATGTCTGCCCCCTGCAGGTGGATGGTATGGACATACAGGGCTTCACCAATCAGCAGGCAGTGGAGGTATTACGACACACCGGTCAAACCGTCCACCTCAAACTCGTCCGTCGTGGCTTCAGGCCAGAAGACACATCCTCGCCAATCATGCCCGTCACCGCAGAAGCTAAACCCGCCCCCAGTGTATCCCAAGACTCAAGACTGGAATGCGTTGCTATAGACACCACTCACGGTAACCATTTTATTAATAACTGGAAGAAAGAGTGGCAATTATCTGAAGTATTTCGGTCAGTTGTTGATGTATTGAGGATTAAGAACTGTAGGATGCAATCATTCTCTGCCAAGGGCCATAGCATTAATAGTAATGCCTGTCATTAAGAGGCATTCAAAGTCCTGCTTTAGAGTGCTATCTTAACTCCTTAGTGGGGTTCTGTTTGTGTGTGTGTGTGTGTGTGTGTGTGTGTATATATATATATATATATATA
>CM067500.1:16343389-16377905 GCA_034552555.1 Semaprochilodus insignis | reverse complement strand
TGTGTGTTTGTTTTATGCACATTTTCAGGACCAAAAGGTCTGTTGTTAAAAACAAAACTGAAAAAAATGAAGATTATACCAAAATATCCTACAAGAACTTACAAAAATGCTGTTTCTATAACTTACAGAGAGTTGGGATTAGAATTAGGATCAGAAAATTGTTTTTGCATACATACACGGTACACTACTACATAAAACTTACTGTGGGTAATATTACATTTAGATACTTACACATACAGTACTATGTCAAAGTCAGAGATCATGCTCCATTGCAGTCAAAATGGCCATTAAAGGACCAATGTGTAGGATGACTAAACCTGTCTGATTCATACTCTAAAAAATAGTGTTATTACCAGTGTAGAAAAAACATTGTTCAGCATCAAACTTCAACCCTTACTGTTCAAGAGAGTCTCTAGTAGTGTAAAGCAACACGCAGTTAACTCTTTGTTTTGCTTCCATCGATATCACTTCTTTGGTTGCTGCGGAGATTCTAGATCCTAGATTGTTGCAAAGAGAAGGGGACGGCAGTTGTTATAACGGTCTCTTGCCAAGAGCTGGTCAGCATGATTGATATGACGTTAACATATGCATCGTAGAAGTGCTACTTCTTCATCTTGTCGTCATGTTGGCTTGGTTGCAGACGGGACACTACAGTGAGCTACGGTATTATCGCATCTTCAAGTACAAAGAGGTATTACGGGCCAGGCTAGCTGGTTAGCATGGTAACTTTGTTGATATCTCTGCAACATGATATATTGATGTACTTCTTCACATTCTGTTGATAATTATAGTTCATTTTAGCATGTTTGAAACTGAAAATCTGAAATATTGCTCACTACGGAGAAATTATTCATTTTTCAGCATCAGGAAGTGTTCTGTTTGTCTAAAGAAATATGTAGGATATTTACTACACATTCATGATCCAAGTAATCCCTAACACTTGTTGAGGTCTGGACTCCGGTCAGTCCATTGTGCGGTCAGTCCATTGTGCTGAGATTACCAGCAGCTTTTTTTTTTTGCAGAATTTCTTTTTTATTATTCTATTTTCTCACTGAGGGTTTTTTAGGCAGCTACACATCCTTTCAGACCCACATCGTTGAGTTGTTTTCTCACATGGAGAAGGAAGGACAGAAACACCTGTGGATGTTTTCAGATCTGAAACAGTTCTTGCAGTGTTTATTAGGAGTCACATTTTCTCTGTGGCTTTTTATAATTTTTTAAAACTCCAGTTTTAAAACGTTATACACTCATTGCCAAAAAAAATAGTTGCACGATGGAGGAATCAGCCGACAGTGGGACATGCAAATTCTCGACCACTCGACTGACCCAACAGCCACGATTGCACACATTCAACAAGCAGTGATGCCCTCCATGAGTTGTCCGTTACGACTGCCCTTAACACCATGAAGCGTTACCTTAGACTGCAATGCTTTCATGCCAGACTGTCATGGAGTGACTCAGAATGGCAGCGGTTCATCTTCATTGACAAGTTTTCGTCTTGATAGAGATGACCAACGAATCCATGTGTGGAGGCACTGTGGTTAGTGGCAATGCAAACGGTTTCAAGCTGCATGGGATGGATTACCACAGGACACCATTAGGAACCTCTACAGCTCCATGCCATGATGTCTGGCATGTTACATTAGCAAACATGGTGTCACGCTCCCCGGTCATCCCGGCTCCTCCGCTCTCCCGGACTCCACTTTCCAGAGGGCATCACTCAGTGACGTCACTACCACGTGTTCCCAGCCCGCCAGCCAGACCCGCTCTAGGTCACCTGAGTTCTAGTTCACAGCTGGCCCTTGTTAACTCTGAGCGTTCTTTCTCTGTGTTTCTGATCCTGGTTTCAACCCTCTTTTGTCCCCGACTACCCCCTTTCGGCTTTTTCCCATTTTGGCTTGTCTCTTTGTATCTCTCTGGCTTCGAACTTCTCTTCCGTTTCCCTGACCTTCCTCTCGCCTAGCCCTTATAACCTGTCTGCCCCGTTGACTGTCTTTCCGGTACTTGACCTCGACCTGCCCCTGACTCTGCTTTTGCCTGCCCCTATTTCATGTACTGTGGTGCTTTGCTGTTTGGTTCGACTGTTCCATTGTTAAATAAACCAGCCTGTCATTTAACTCTGTCCCTGACACATGGCGGTCCGACACCATACTGAGAGACACGACTTCTGCATGTGTAGCTCAATACATATTGCCCATATCAGTCTAAATGTATCATCATGTATTGTTCCTGGTAACCTTTATCTTCCTTCCCAGTAGCACTGCAATCCCACACTTCCTTCTGGGTGCAACTAATGTTTTGATGATGAGTGTGTATATATAAAGGGTGTTCTCTGACATCTGCACAGTGACGGTTTAAAACACTTAAGTACTGGCAAGGTTTGAAAACAAGTGTGTTTGTGTGTGCGTGTCTGTTTCCATAATTACAGCACTAGATTTAGACTAGCAGCCAAACCTCTCCGCCCATCCCTCGTTCACTCATCCCTTCATCTTCACCTCTCCCTCTATCCGTTCATTTTGACCAGCCTGTGATTACTGAGGGACATGAGGAGAGAAAAAAAACAACCCCATCACTTTACATGAGGCAAAGCCCAGGGTGTCTTCCTCTGAGAAAGTACCAGAAAGGACAAGGAGAAGCACGAGAGAGAAAAGACACTGGCAAGACATGATTTGTATTATAGTGACATTTTAATGTGTATGTTTGTGTACATGTGTGTGTTCAGAAGAAAGGTTCCATGCAGATGTAGCAGAAACTTCCAGAAACATAGCTGATGCTGTTCCCCTGTGCACACCTGAACGAAAGAGTGGTAAGAAAAATTCCATTGTGTTTTGGCTTTTATTTCAGTGAAATAATAATTTTTAGCATTATGTTTAGTGTATTATGCTTTTTGGGCTGATTGCCAGTCTGCTTTGTTTGAATAAAATAGTAGGTATTTTTAACATGTATGTCAATTTGATATGCTTGTTAGTGCTAGTTGTAACTTATTGCTGCCCTGCAGGCATTAAACTAAGCACAGAGGAGGAGGAGGAGCTGATGAAGAAATGGCAGAATGCGCTCGGTCCCAGCAACGAAGTCATTGTGAGTAATTTTTACAAGTAGTATAGTTTATAGTTGAGTTTAATAGTAGTAGTGTACTGGGTCATAATATTCTGATATGAATGCATAGACAAATGCATAGACAATTACCAGCAATAAAGCAATTCTGTGTTACCGAGGAATATGGTTAGAACAAGGTATCATACAGTCTAATGAGAAAAGTGGCCAGAAATTCAGGATAAAACATCTTTTGTTAGACGCAAGTATTGTTCAGCAGGTACAGAGGCCGAACGACATTGTGATCGTTTTTTCAAAGCTGGTGGCAGTGGTGTATGGAACACAGTACAGCGTGTGACGGTATTGGCGTTTTGTTTATAAATGACCAACATGTTAATTAAGTAAAATGATTGATTTTTGGATTTGCACAGTGCCTGCTTGTGAGCCTGAGCTGCTGTGATTGATATGCTTGTGCAGATAGTAATCTTCTGCAGTAATTATACACAGTGCACTCACAGGGCCAGACAGAGCAGATGTGCTGTGAAAGGCTACACCGCAGCAGAAGTGATATGATGAATCTCAATATTTTTAGATTTGTTGTGAATTGTTCAAAAGGCATTTGGTTAACCCTTTAGCTACAGGCTTATCATTTGGTTAGGAATTTTCAAAAATTATAAATCAAATTCAATATAAAAATAGTTGCATCCAGAGGGAAGTGACCAGACATGTGACGGTTCATCTTTACCTTGACTATAGTGCCTCCACACACAAATTTGTCGGTCATCTCCACCAAGACCCGTCACTGAAGATGACCCACTGTCATTTGGAGTCACTCCATTACAGTCTGGCACGACACCGTTGCAGTCTTTGGCGACGTTGACTTGGTGTTAAGGGCAGCCGTTGTAACGGTAAACTGGCAATGGTGCTGGCACTAACAGGATCACTCATGGAGGGCATCACTGCTCGCTGAATGATCGCAGTTGTGGCTGTTGGGTCACTCCACACATGTAAGACAATTCGTTGGTTCTCTCTCTCCATAGTTACTGTAGGTCTCCCAGATCATTCATGTCACTGGTGCGTGCCTTCTTCTGTCCACTGCCAGCAACAGTGTGCTATGTTGTATCCGCACGACCGGTATGGAGTGCAATCCTGCTTCCTGGAGCTCTACGATACGACCCCTCTCCAGCTCCTCCAGCTGCTCGAGTTGCTTTCAAACTCTTCTCAGAGTAATACTTCGCTTTTCAAAGGATGAGTCAGAATGGAAAGCAGGCACAACAGGAAAACCTTTTATAGGCCTTGAGGCACAGCGAAAAGGCCCGACCTTGCTTGTGTCACATGTGTGGCTGAGGATGAAACTTGAATCATTTGCATGTCTCATGATGTCAAACCTACCCACCAAGTTTCATTCCTGTTGGTCGATTCCTTCTGGGTGCAACTATATTGTCTGTGTGTTCAGTATTCAGCAACCACTTTTTTGGGATATGCGAGCTATGAAAGTTAAACATTAACGAGTCTGCTATTCGAGTGGTTAAAATATACTTGAGCGAGAGCGTGTGTGTGTGTGTGTGGGTGTAGGTTGTACAGGTAGAGAAGTTCAGCGAAAGTAGTGGATTAGGAATCAGTCTGGAGGCAAGTGCTGGTCACCACCTCATACGCTCAGTCCTACCTGAGGGACCTGTTGGACGCTCCGGAAAACTCTACAGTGGAGACGAACTACTGGAGGTGCATATACATATACACACAAGTTTGTATACCTACCACTAATCTGGTTGTTATTTTTCAATGAACTGAACATTTTAAGGCCACTAGATTTTTTACGTTTTTACGTACTACTGAATTATTTTTACAGTGTATATGCCCCATTTATATATATCCCCAGACTAACATCAATGATTGTTCTCAAATCTGATTGGCTGTGGCATGTTTATTGTAAAATCCTTGATATGTACAAACTTATGAGCGCACATAACAACTGAATTCTGTGTTCAATAAAGGACCCAGCCATTTGCCTTCATTTGAAGTAAACAGCTCAAAACTATTAAACAAACCTAGATACATAAAAACATGTCTCTGCTGTTGGAACGTAACCTCATATCTCCATTTCGGTTGTTTGATGTTTTATTGACTTGGAAAAAAAGTCTGGTTACACTGACTTACATTAAAAGTAAAGTATGTTTTTTTTTCATTTTGAAGGTTTTGTTCTGACAGCAGCAACATATTATATTTTGCATGGTCTTTCCCACGTGTTTGTATATGTGCTATAGGTCAATGGTATATCACTGAGAGGTGAGACCCATAAAGAGGTGGTGAGCATTCTGAAGGAGCTGCCCGTGTGTGTGTACATGGCCTGCTGTAGGCCTGCCCCCTTATCCTCAATTGACAGCCAACCTGGCCAGCCAGGACTGGAGGAGGTGCATACAGAGTCCACAGAAAAGGTATGACAAGTAATAATTGATCACGTACATACAGAAATCTGGTTATGTTTGATACTGGAAAACGGAATTGAAGAGCCTGTCTGAAACAGACAAAATAGGACCACAGATGCCTCAGAGTGTACTTACAGAACAGAGAATGTGACGTAGTTACATTTTTGTGCTGTTATTCTAAAAGCTTCTGAAAACTGGTCTGCATGTTGCAGCTTAATTAGGGCTTTAAATGAATGTTTTTAGTATTATTCCTTGGTTAACTTCACTTGTTTACTCATGTCTGAAAGCATGCTGGTCAAAGAGCTGTCAAGATTTTCCCTCATCTGGATTATGTCAGATTATGTTATGCAGGTGGACAGATATAATCCTAACCCCTCTGCAGAGACACTCAGACTGACAAAGGTGAATGCAGAGACGCTGTCACGCGACAAACTTTAGAGTTTTATCTCTGAGACACAGGCTCTACTGCGGTAAAATCTAGCTAGGTCTTTAGAATAAGAGTAAATGTTCTGCTGTGTTCACATTTGAAGAATAGATTCAGTGAAAATTTGACAGAGATTTTTGTGGTTTTGGTGTGAAGGTCTTGGGTGATGTTGAGGACTTCCTTGTAACTGGCGAATCAGAGAAGAGGGTGAGAGATCATGTGACAGAGGAGGCGGCCGGAGCTCCTTTGGCGATGTGGGAATCAGAGATTCAGGACATCGAGCTGGAAAAAGGAGAACGGGGGTTGGGCTTCAGTATCCTAGACTACCAGGTGAGAAGATGGGCCAGTGGACTAAGCTGTTTGTGCCAGGTTTATGAGTAATTAGAATTCTAGTAGTCTAAAAAAGTGTGCGTTTTATATACAAAGCTGCCTTGCTACCCTAAATGCACAGTCTACACCACAAGTACATTAATAAAAATGTTCATGTTTGAACAATGTTTCTGAATTAGATGAATGTTTCCTTGAAAAAGCTTGAACTGATGCAGAACCTTTACTTTATATACAGGTTCTTAAAAAAGGTCCTTTACATTTGCACATCTCTGAATGAGACACTGAAATGTTTTTTTAAGGGCACCTTTTTATTTGCCAACTTAATTTTTAGGAGTGTACAAAAGAAAAACATAGTTTTCTCTCTGTCGTACATATGCATTACAGGGATAATCACACAAAAATAAGTGGAGGTACATAATCAATTGTATTTGCTGAAGTTTGTGCTGCTAGCGATGATCGGTTTACCAGGTGTAAATTATCAGCAGCGTCTCTAAAGCATGTAGCTTGAAGACTTTCTTTAACAAGGGTGTTAGACATATCAACTAAACATTCATCTGCCAATCACTGTCCAGCTGAGGTTCAGGGACTGGAGTAACCTCAGGATAAGCTATATCATGCCTGCTGGCTAGGTCTGAAATAAAACAAATCTGACCAAGTTAAATTAAACTAGGAGTCTGAGAATAGAGAAAAGAATCTAGATTTCTGATATTTTGGTATGTTTGGTATGTGTTGCATCTTAACGGCTGAGGCTGCCTTGGGCATAAAATCAAACATTAGGATCATGTACTGATAGGAAAATGAGATCAAAAAGGACACTGAGGGCTGTAATGGTATGATTTTTTTCTTACTGCTGTGATAAAGCCACATATATTTACGCCCTTCAGTCATAATGATCAGTTTAACAAGAACACATAAGAGCGTTACAGCTTTAATTTTGAAGTATGGAGCAACAACTTACCAGTGCTCTGTGACTCTGAGCACTGTTCACTCAGTATTTTGTCATTACTCTGTTAAATTTAAGCTACACTGAAATGAGAGAAACCTACAGAGATGACAAATGACAGTCACAAATGTACACGGAGAACAGCAGTCAGTCTTTTAGACATACTGATCTCAGCTAACGTTACAGCCTAGTGATCCTCAGATCCTCAACTAAGAGTGAAGTAGTAAAGCGATGCCAGGCTTGATTAATGATGGTAAACTTGCATCAGCAAAAAATAAATAATGAATGTGGTGATGGCGGTAATGAGCTCCACCGCGTGGTAGGCATCGTGCGACCGCGGCGTGTGGTAATGTGATTATCATCACAGCCCTAACGGCTGAATTACGTTAATACTACTTAGTATTAATAAAGTGTTATTCAGTGCCAAATTTCAGGTAGCCTTAACATGTGATCTTTTGTAGTGATGACACATTCGTTTAGTGCTCTGTATGTACCAACGATATGCAGAGATGCATATTGTAACATAATTTATCGCAGAAATGATAAAATGTTGTCATATTGCTCACCCCTACTGCCCCAAAAACAAATCTTATCAGAGCCACCAACAACAAATCTTATCAGGCTCTTTTGACTTGAAACAGCAGTACACATATTTACTACATGCTGTTCGTCATGTAGCAAAAACACAGGATGGTGACTCTTGTTAGTTATGAAAAACATTTTACAGCTGCGAGTAGGAAGAATAAGAACTCTTACTGGTTTGTTTATGTGATTTGTTTGTGTGTGTTTGGTGAATACAGAGGCTGGCTGATGATGAGGAAGTGTCCAAATTCATTTACTGAAATTTGGGCTTTTACAGCTGTTTGGTTTACTAAATTGAACTAAACGGTGGTTAAAGGCATGAATCAGTAAGTGAAGTCGGATATCCGTAGATTAGTGCAGTACTAATTAGGGAGTAGAGATCCATTGTGGTCAAAGTGAAGTTTGAGACTGAATCACTGAATCGTTTCCAAAAGAATCCACTTGAATCATTGTGATGTCAGAGTTTTACATACCATACTGAGTCCGAATACTGTCTCTGTGTCTGCATATAGGACCCCATGGACCCAGCTAAGACAGTAATAGTGATCCGGTCGTTGGTACCGGAGGGCGTGGCAGAGCTGGATGGGCGATTGTTGCCAGGAGACCGGCTGATGTATGTAAACAACACTAACCTGGAGAGCGCCAGTCTGGAGGAGGCTGTGCAGGCGCTGAAGGGTGCCAACCTGGGCACGGTGCGCATCGGGGTGGCCAAGCCGCTGCCTGTAAGACAGCTGTAATTTATCACTTCTGCTAATAATGAAAGTGCTTGTTTTTGTGTGTGCGTGTGAGTAAGCGTCTGTTTCTGCATGTTGCTGTCTGCTAATGAAGCCTGTGCTTCAGTAACCTGATTCCTCTACAGGTCCTCTAAATATTTCATGCAGCAGGCGAAGCCCCGCTTACATCTGAAGAAGTTTTCAAAGCTGATAAAAGTGTAGCGTTTTTCAGTTGTCTTTAGTTGTGTTTTATGATAATCTTTATTCAGTAGATTTTAAATCTGGTATGTTTGACACATCGTACTTTGAAATTTGGGAAGATTTAAATCTGGTGTGTTTGACAGCAGCTTTTCATCCCCTGCAGGCTTCTATTGCTGCTGTATCGTGTCACTTCTGCACTGTGGGAAGTGTTGGCATTTTTCTCTCTCTCCCTCTCTCTTTCTGTCTATCCCTTTATTCTATTTCTCCCTCTCTCTTCCTCCTTCCTGCAGCATTACTCTTTTTCTTTGCTTTTTCTCCCTTCGCTTCTCCTCCTCTATCTGTCCCTCTTTCCTCTCTCTTTTGTCTCCCCAACCACACTCTTTCCTTTTGCCTTTTTTCTCTCTCTTCCTCTCTCCTTTTTTGAAAACTCCTTTTAACTCCTTTTCTGCAACTGTTTTAAGTGAAATTCCTCACATTGAAGATGCCTATGATGAAGAAATTATTGGATGGTTTTGCAGTACTCATTTTCCAATAAATTAGCTGCATGTAAAACACCTTAAACACCTAAATCAAATCTAAAAATCATTTATCAATGATTATAATTAGAATTAGCATTCTGCTAATACACCTTGCACTACTAACATGCTCAATCAAATTGTGATTATTAATCAAATCAGTCATGTCAAACCGGATCTAAAGCAGTCTAACCATTTGGTCGCAGCCGATTTTGTAATTTTCGAACGTTCAGAAGGGTTTCACTGCGCTGTCTTTGCAGAACGAGGATGATGCCGCCTCTTCCTCCTCTATCTTCTTGGTTCTGGTGCAGAAGGAGCGAGATGAGGATGAGGAGGAGGAAGAAGTGATGTTCCGTGCTGAGCCTGCGCTGGTCAGTCTGTAATGAGATATGTTGTTACCCAAAGGAAAATACGAAAAAGAATGGTTTAAATTGTGAGGTATGGTCTCTGTAACATGTTACTAGTGCAAGGCTGCAAATGTCAGTAAATGGCAGCAGAAGGCAACATTTGAAAGTGTTTGACCATGTTTTAACCCCTAGAGGTCTCGAGTTATTATCCCATAAAAGAGACACTAATTACGTAAACAGTATAGCAGAATGACAGCAGAATCCAAGGTCTGAATGTGTCTGCCCTTATTCTAATCCTTAGAAGTACACTAAGTTCATTTAGTTCATTTTACTTTGCAAGTGTAATAATGTAATTGCTAGGACTGCCAAACAATTAAAATGGTTACTTAATGGTGATTAATCATGTTATGTTGTGCGGTTAGTTGCAATTAGCCTTTTTTGTCATATTTTGTCACTTTCTAAAACTTTTAAAAAGCAGCATTTCATTATAACTATTTGAGAGAACAAAATATTCAGAATGCATAAATCACTTTCAGTAATTCATCAAAAATTATTCATATTAATGAATACCTGCGGGGTGAATGACGGGATTCATGGATTGAGAAGAGCTGCTACAGTGCTGCGAATGTCTCGTTCAGTGTGTGAGAAATGGGTCCAAAGCAGATGTCAATGATTGCATTTGGTCGTGCCAAAGGCCATAGTGTGAAGGAAGTAGCTGAATTTGCAGGTGTATGGAAGCGTACGGTCATACTGGTCTACCAGCAGTGGCGACAATCCCAGTCTACAGGAAATTCACCTCAGAATTGTACCAGGGAAGGCATCCACCAAATTTGTCCCAACTGTGCAATTCTTTGATACAAGAGTGGCTGAACATTTATGTAGCCTACATCCAGAAACTGGTCCATGCCAAATCGAATCGCAAGTGTTATTCATGCTTGTGGAGGTATTACACGCTTTTAGTCACGTGTCACAGGTGGGTCCAGTGAGCTTAGTTAGCTGCTTGTGTGCTTGTAGTGGATGTCTCCTGCATCCACCGTCCAGCATAGTGTGCTGAAGGCATAGGCATTGCTGGGACCAGTGGTGTTTGTTTCTTGTATATGATACTTCAAACTCAGTATACTTGAGGGATAAACAGATTCACTGTGACAGTACCTGGAAATAATTTAGTTTTTTCAAGACAATTGAACGTCTTGCCATTTAAAAGATATATTTAAACCTCTGTTTGACCTCTGCCAAAAAGTCTGGAACCACAAAGGGTCAAACTAGAAAAATGTGTAAAATATAGAGTTATATTTATCTTGATATATGATCCCGAAGGAAATAGCAGAAAAACATGTTAATGTGTTATTAAAGTGTTAACTTTGACAGTCCTAGTAGTTACATAATTAATTACATAATTAGTTACATAGTTACATAATGTAACATTATTGCATTGTTGCATTCCGTTTACGTTCCATATCGATTGGTTCGAGTTCTGATAAAACAACACTGTCCACAGATTCAATTCATGTCTCTTCTGCTGCACCAGCTTACAATCAGTGTAAGGGTTAAAGTAAATAGAAATATGACAAACAGTAGAGAATTAGGTTTAAGAGTCCCTCAGTGTAAAATGAAACCAAAATAATATTAGTAATTACAGTAAAATTGAACCAAACCCCATAAAACTGCAATCATTTTTTAAAGAAAGTGCCTGGCCACCAGACCTTCTGAACAGCATGTGTACGGATATATTAAACCATGGAATAAATCCCAGAATCAGATCTGATCAGCATGACCAACTGATTCCAGATCGACTCTAGTGATGTGGACTTGTCGGACGAGAAGGTGTTCGATCGGCGCTATGGTGACGAGGAAGATGACACGTTTCAGGCGTCCATGATCGCCCTCCATGGCAGCACCTGTAGCGCTGACCTGACCTATCAGATGACCATCCAGGCCTCCACTCCCCAGGTATGCACAGTCAGTCACACTTAGTAGACGTACTGTAACCACCAACTAAATTAAAAAGTGGTTCAATATGAAGATTGTTACCTTAATAAAAAGTGCAACAAACAGTAGTAGCAGCCATTGCGAAGCCAGATGTTATTATTTTTTTTAATTTCATAGATAACAGTATGTTTCACAGTGTCACAGCCTAAACGAGAAAACGTCTCTGTAACTATGAATTCCTACTCACAAAGCTAGAAAGGTTCGATGTATGATGTCTTATCAACATAGCTGCTCACAGCATTCGCACTAATAAAGTTACATGTCTCTATGTTTAAATGAAAGTATAATCATTTTTGGTTTTGATCAGACAACATATAGACACAATAGTAGATTGAGTAGGTAAATACGTCATGGAGGTTAAGCACATTGATCACATTAAATTAGCTGACCAGCTCATTGCTAATTGTTTCTTGACCTCTTTGTAGCTTGAATGCTAAATTTAAAAAGCTGAGACTTCCTAGCATAAGCATACATTACTCGCTAGCTACATTAGCCTCTTAGTTCCAGTGCAGAAACAAAGAGTCTCACTTAAAATGCTACCACTATGTTCTTAATTTTGTGAAGGACTTCGGAGCAAAAAATAAGCAAAACTGCTAATTCTGTTCATTTAGTTTTCAGTGTCTTCATTTTTGCAATAGTAGGCCATCCTTACTCCCCATAGAGTCAGAGCCTAATAATACTGTGCCTTCCACCACCCCCCCAAACCCTTCTATAAATTAGCCTTCTCCCACCCAAACAACTCTAATGCCCCACTGAGTGTCATTAGCTAAAGTATCCCATTCCTACCACCCATTCAGAGGAAACACTTCAGCTTGCTGTTTCGTCTCCTGTATAATGACTCTCCATGCCATCATTTGGGGCTGTATTGCAGCAAGGCCCATCAGCTCTGATTTTATTTGAGTTTTTATTGGTCCTAGTGGGTACGAATGCTGTTCAGATTCGGACCTCCACTGAATCATTTAGAGAGATGGAGCCGTGTTATAGTTATCTGAAGCCCAACCGTGGTCACAAACGAGGGGGTATTTGGTCTGGGTGATTATTATTGTTGTTTATCCTCCATTGGTTTTGTGAACAAAGGTTACTAGATCATTGTTCCATGTACTGATTGGAATATCATTTTGTCATATTTTCGGTCACAGAGCGCGTGATATAGTAAGGGGTGGGTAATATGTCGTTATGTTATTGTTACTATAAATAGTGACACAGTATGCTTTTTTCGGAACATATCGTGCTTATCAGTACTTCTGGAATGTTATGCTGCACCTAGAATATAAAAAGACACATTTAGACCAATTCTACTAATTAAAACTGCTGAGTTATTTGTGCATTTTGTCTGTTCCAATATGTTTGTAAGCCTTGGACAAAAAGAACAATATGTAATATGATGTGAATGTGGCGATGTTTGTCTTACCTAGAGGAACACTTGCCTAGACTCCTTCATGGAGTATCCCTTTGTGACGGGGTCCAGAGTCGGAGACGATACCGAACCGTTTTCTCCTGAGGAGGAGCTGGCCTCTCTGAGACACGAGGGAGGCTCGTTAAGACTTGGCTCTGTCCACTCAGATCTGATAGTGGACCTCGGCTTAGAAGAAATGGAGCCATTGGATCCGTTGATGTCCACCGCTGGAATATCTAGAACTAGCCCCGCCTCCGCTTCTAAAGAAGAGGAGCTTGTAAAGTCGTTATATACGGAGGCGGTTCCAATCATGTCTGAGCTTCGAGTTCCTAAAAGCATTTACATTGGCGACTCTCAAGAGGAGGTAAAGAGTTCTGTATCATGGGAACACTTCATTTCTTGCATGTTTTCAGGAGAGAGGAGAAACATTATGACAAAAGACTTAGTTACAGGTTAAGACTATTGCTTTGTCTGCCTTAAGCTTCAGGTTTAGATCAAGAACTGTTGTAATTGGTCTTCCTTTTTTTCTATCCCTTAGCATGTTAGCTAGTTAGCAACACAGGCAAGTTGCATCAGCAATCATATGGTGTTTGTTACACTATCAAATTATTTTATTGCTCTGGCTTACACTTAAACAGCTTTCTTCACCATTACTGGGGGATCTGAGAATGAATGTCAGTGATTTCGGAGCATGTTCTGCTCCAAAGTGTCATCTAACAAACAAATCTTTTAAGCTTATACAGTAATAAAATGGCCTAGTGTTGGAGTCCCCAAAGAGAAATGACAGGAACATGTTGAAAGTATTATTGAAACTGAAGGTAAATCTTCCCAATCTTCCAAGACACGTCCCAGACATGCATCAATTTCGAACCTCCTGTCCTCCCATCCTCTATTATACCAGCTCATCCCATTAGAAACTGTGGATAGATGCTGTTACTCTAGAGCCTTGCAGGTAGTTTTCACCTCTCTCCAGACTGTGTCCTTGCCTTGAGTGATAATGCTCGTGTTTTTAGTTCTGTGATTTTGTGTTACCGCGCAAAACTGTGTCTCCTTGTAGGAAGGGGATTTCCCTTTGGTCAAAACTGCAGAAGAAACCGATCAACCAGAAATGACTCCAGGGAGCAATTTTGAGAGGACCATCACTGTTGTCAAGGGCAACTCAAGTTTAGGTTTGTCATTTATCTGATGAAATATTATACGTTGTTCTACTTTAAGTTGGAATTATTAAAAATGTGTGTTAATTTACAATAGAAATATGTTACATTGCAACTTTCTTTCTTGTTTTATTAAATTTGGTTGACAGGTAGGTTAATTGTATTTGCCACATCTGTAGCATGAGGTCAGTTACCACAGGCACTAATTTATAGTTTAAATTCTTGTCTTGATTATATGACTGATAGCACACTAATATAAACCAATTGGTAATTGCAGTGGGTTGTTTTGTGTTCTGTTATTACAGAGCATTTTCTTCCATCTTAATTTTCCCCTGATGGCCATGTAGGACATTTGTTTATGTTTTATTTAAAATATATATATATATAATAAAATAAAATATATATGTATATATTTACTTTACCATTATTTTACCATTTTCCATTCTCTCCTCGTCCCTGAGAAACATATAGGCTGTTTTGGTAATGTGCCTGATGTATGCTATAAATAGGCAGGGCTGAACTGCTGTAGCATCTACACATGTAAGTGATTTGTTTGTCATAATGTCACAATACAGTGAATTTGTTTTTTTTTATCATATTTATGTCTTATATTTTTGTGTTTAATATACCACTCAAGTTTAGTTTCACCCAAATGTTTTTAATTTATTACTCTGTGTTTCCTTTAACCTTGTTTACAGACTTCATTAAACTTCATTTTCCTTCCATGGTCCCTTTAGATACAGGGAAATTTCTAGTACAGATGTGGCATACTAAATACGTTAAGTTTCTGGAGTGTTTGTTTACAAGTATGTACTTGTGGTAAACATGTATAGGTTGGATTGTTACTTACATTACTTGCGCTATATGGTGTAACACATTACAGATACTGATACCTGTTACCTGTGTTATAGGTATGACCGTTAGTGCAGTGAAGGACGGTGTGGGTATGCTGATCCGTAGTATCATTCACGGAGGGTCTATCAGCAGAGATGGACGATTAGGGGTCGGTGATCTAATACTGGCTATCAATGGAGAACCAGCTGGAAACCTTACCAATGCGCAGGCCCGAGCCATGCTGCGCAGACACTCCCTCATTGGGCCTGACATGGGGTAAGAGTGAGAGAGCTTAACAAACAACATGCAGATGCATTCATAATAAACATTTACATGCGGTGGATGATTCTATGGAAATGTTAAGTGAACGTGATGCTGTTGTGATTATTTTCTGTGTTGTTTTGTGAATAATGGACCTTGTTGCAGTGTGTGACGTGCATATTATAAAGAAAACTCGCGTCATAGAATGACATTAAGAAGACTATATACCAGCGCTGAACTATTTCTGTTGGTCTGTTGCCGTTTTCAAAAGGGGTAAAATGAAAAAAATGTATATAACATCAGTGATATTGCACATATCAGTGTGCTATCAAAAAATGTTTGCATGAACTTCATGTAATTATGTATTCCATTTTGTCAAAAAGAATAGGGTCAACATGTTGAAACTGCAACATAACATAATTATGGTCATACACTATATTGTAGGTCATATTGTTTTTTTAGCATAAGCTCTCCTTCTCTGTAACAGTAACATCTGTAAGGTAAGTCACAGTAGAATATTAGCCACTTATACAAAAAACACAGTCACTTATACAGTCAAACCCTGTAAGCTTATCAGTGCCCAGCGGTGATGCCACTAGATCCCGCATGAACTTCAAAACAGAGAAACTTCCTTTTTAACAGTTTCTGTGACTTTGCGAGAGGATTGGTTAAACTGGGCGACATAGTGTAGTTGCTTGATTACTGCTAACTGAAGCGCCTGTATCAGTAGCAGTGCATAAACAGATGTCAACATTTCTAGATCGTCAGTTGCTCCAGAAGAGGAGCTCTGCCCCTTTTATATGTGAGTATCTCTAACTCCTAGTGCACCGTTTTGATTCATTTGAGTTTGATTGCACTTTGACCGCATCTTTCCCACTCATTCTTTGTGTGCACTTGTCTTTTTTTTCCTGAGGATTATCCAGATATATCCAGACCTATGGTAATAAAAATCTGAAAACCTAACAAAAAGCGTTTCAAGTATTAAGTGTTGCAGTTTGTTCAACGCAAATTTCTAATGATGTAATTTTTTAATACTAATTGTTTCTAATTATTTGCCAAAAATGTTACTTCACCACTTTCATGATAGTCTAGATTGGGGAAGGTTAACACTTACTTTCCACTGGAAGTCGTAAAGCTGTCAAAACTGCGGTAGACAAAATGTACATTAAGAACATTGCAAATTTCTTTGAAAATATAAAATGAGAATGAACTCATAACTTAATGATGATGTTACTAGCTGGTAGGGTGTAAGGTATATCATGAATCCTGTTGCACCATGATATCAATATCGCACAGTGCTATAAATACTGGGATGTTTTTACAGGAATATGAAGATAAGGGCCGAAGATTTATCGTGAGAAAGAAATGGCATTTAATGGCATTGTTTTTTATTTCTATTTTGTATGCATGAGCACCATGAGTGCCGTTCTATCATCCGAAAATCCAGGATAGCTAATCAGCTAATTTGGCCACTTCAAGCTTATGCTTTAAAAGTCACATAAAATGTATAGCTAAAATTCTATAATCCTGACAGGTCAAGCACCAGACCTGAGTAAGCATCACTCTGGCATGTGTATTTTTATGCTTAAGTAGAGTGTTATGTTTAGTGTTTCACACCACTTTGATTTTTACAGCTTTAACACATTGAAACATTTATATTAAGTGAATACTGAGGTCCTGTTTACACCTGGTCATTTCATATTGCACCTGGATTGTAACCTGGTAATCAGATGTGTCTCATTGGGTCATTAAGTGCTGGTGTTTTAGATTTTTCTGTTCTATTACAAAAAAGTTGAAGTTTTTGCATGGTATTATTCTTTTCTTCTTTTACACTGATGTTTAATGGAAGGTGACTGTTTAGAATAATTAGCTTACTGTATTACTTATCAGAGTCATGAACTATGTTCATTAAACAATGTGCATAAAACTATGTTCATTAAACATGTAAAAAAGTAAGCAGTAAAGTAGACTTCTGCTTTATTTAATTATCTGCTGTCGCTTATTTGCGTGTTTTTCTCCATATTCAACACAGTATTGGGAGGGTTTTTGTTGTGGCTTGGAGAGACAATTCTTGTAATCACGATTCTTCTGAAATAATATGTCTTTTTTTTTTTTAGTGTTTAGATTTAAATATGTTTAAACGCATGTTAGGTGCATTTATATCTGCATTTTTATGTGGTTGATCTCTATACAGATACAATCTTGATGCTCAAGATGCATGAAGTGGCGAGGTGTAAATGGGATCTGAGAGCACTGGAAGATTAAATGGTTCAGTCAATTAGTTTGAAGATGTCATTTATTCTTTTGGCCAGTGATGCAGTCACAGGATAACAGCCCATTCTGTTAAGAAGTCAAAACACAGCACAGGGAGTTCCACTACCTCCAGAAGCTCTACAGCAGCACTGCGAGTCTTGTGAGTTCATAGCGGAGATTAAAGATCTGTTATCACCTTGGAGCTCATGGCTTTAAAATGAGTGAACAAACTACAGGAGTAGATGTGAGCTGTAATGTGAAAGGCTGTGAACCTAGACCTTTGTTGCCCCCCTCTGGCGCAAACATAAACTGTCCGAGATTTGCTATAATATAAAGAAATTCTAATAAAAAAAAGTCCTGATTTATCATTTCTTCAAAATCACATGGAAATTGTGGGCTGATGATGATATCTGATATTTTAGTTGTGGATATTTGCGGATGGTGGTGCATAAACTGGAGAAATCTGGACCTGTATTCACATTATAGAGTGATATAACATGTATATCTCTTTACAGATGCAGACTGCTCTTCCAGAGTAAACTAAAATGTATCATCGTCAAATTTCAGTTTTGTTTTTTGAAGCTGTTATCTGCTGAAGGCAATAGGATTCCCATAATGTGCATAATTGTGCATCCCTACTTACTGTAGTTGTTTTGTAAGTCCTGTAAGTTTTCAAAGAAACTGTCATTTTGACTTGTTTTTGTTATTGCAGAAATTGGGAATGATCCCCTTTAACGTTTAGTATCCTGTTCACATGAATATAAAAATAAAACACAACATGAACGTTTAACTTAAGCATTACCTTATGGATACCTGGAAATACTCAGCAATTCCCCAGTGCCTAATGGTGATCTGCTTTGCAGATCGACACTTGTATCTGGGTAATTCCTCCATGTACCAAACAAATCACCACTTACACTCTTGCTGTACTCTAACCAGTGAAATCACACTAACTTACTTACATCATTAACATGCAGTGCCCTCATTACTGTCATAATACTGTTTATTTACTCAGTAACATGCCTGCCGACTCTCATAATCAGTACAGTCTCTAGGTCAAGGCAGAAAGATCTGAATCACTGCTGTTTGATTTGCTGTTTGATCGGCTCTGATTAAGTCTGCTTGCCTTGGCCACTGTGTTTGCATGCTGAACTGAATCGTTGGAATGAGATTTGATTCACTTCCATTAGATCTGTCATCTTCACTTACAATGAAAAGATCCTGAAACAAATGATTTTAATGCAAAACCAAGTCCTCTTATCAAAGTGGCTATCTCCACCATCAAATTCACAATCAACCCCACAAAACCTAGGGAAAGTTTGCTTAAATTTGGCATGACATAAATTTTTTGTTTGAGTAAAGCATGTCTAGTTATTTGGAACAGGCATTTGCTAAGATGGACAAAAAACATATCTGATGTTTGCAGTGGTGTTGCAAGGTATTGCAAGACTTTATTAGCAATTTCACCTTGGGCTGTGATAGGCAGAAAACATTATATTGGAACTCATTAAATCTAAGCCTGCTCTCCAGAAAAACAACCAGGTCCCTGAATACTAATTAGTTTACAAGCTTGGAATTTCATCTCAAATACAGTGTCTGCTTTAATTTAGCCTGTGTAAGTGAAAGTTAATGGAATGCTATAATAAGCTGTCTCACTTTGTCTTTAAAATAATAGTAATGCCATTTCTGGAGGTATTTGGAACTGTTTGGCGTTCTTTATTTTTAACATGATGATGACACATCTAATAGGTGGAAGAAATGTGAAATGCAGTATCTTTAGCTCATTAGAGTTGTGAGCTTGTGCATATTTGTGTGCTTATGCGTGTTTTACAGTATCACCTATGTACCAGCCGAGTATTTAGAGGAATACAGAGCCAGTAAGCAAGCCAAGGATGATATCTTTGCAGTGGATGCGTCAAGTACTCCAAGGTGAAGGCATGCACATCTTTAGAACTTTGCTCAAGGACACAGTACTATTACAAGATGAGCATAAATTAATGCTGGGGAATGAATATATATATATTGTTCTATATATAATGTTCTATATTTCTACATAAATTTGACGTAAAACATGATCAGATTTACACACACAAGTTGTAAAAGTAGATGAGGAGAACCAAATTAAATAAATGAGACAAAAAAATGACTTGGTAATTTATTTATTGGAGGGAAATGATCCAGTATTACATATCTGTGAGTGGCAAAAACTTGTGAACCTTTGCTTTGAGTATCTGGTGTGACCTCCTTGTGCAGCAATAAACATCGCCAGCAGCTGTTGGATAGTCCTGCATGTTGGGTTGGAGTAATTTTAGTTACATTCATCTGTAAAAAACAGCTTCAGCTGTGTTATGTTGGTGTGTTTCCTCCAATGAACTGCTTGGGTCGGGACTTTGACTTGGGCTTTCCAAAACAAACTTTATTCTTCATATATATATATGTGTGGATTTACTTGTCAGCGTTAATGGATTGAAATACTGATTCATACTGACCACAATACACATCCTACTGTGTGATGATGTATCCCAGATGCCTCAGGTCCCAGAGCACTTGATGGTGCTTCCGAACACAATTAACATAACTGGCTTACAGGCCCATTTTTTTTTTTTAAAGCTCCATGCTTTTACTGGATGCTGCTTTTGTACCAAATGTGACGCTGTGACACTGACAGATATAAACACAGAGGACCCCAAGAGGAATAGCTGCTGTAGATATGGATCCTAATAAAGAAAAATAAAACAGAATGACCATTGATGAATGGGATTGACAAATTGTGCAGAAATGGGCTACAGAGGAGCTCATAAAGTGGCCAGTATACAGAAGTAGAAAGTAGGGATTTTTTATAAAGATGACAGTGGACAACAAGTATAGACATGAAAGATATGAATGTGTGTAATGTGTATTTGTATGGGCCAGGTGTGTAGCAGAGCTTCCTGAGAGGGAGGATGGAGAAGGAGAAGAGAGTGAACTACAGACGGCAGCTTATAGCAACTGGAACCAACCGAGAAAGTGAGTGCACACAAACATATGCACACACACTTATTCATACATTCACTGATCACTTCATTAGAAATACCTAACCTGTACTTCCACTCAATGGCCATTTCATTAGAAACACCCACCTTGCACTTCCACTCAATGGCCACTTCATTAGAAACACCCACCTTGCACTTCCACTCACTGGCCACTTCATTAGAAACACCCACCTTGCACTTCTACTCACTGGCCACTTTATTAGAAATACCTTTCTTTTGCTTCCACTCGCTTTCCAGTTTATTTGAAACATACAGCACAGCAGTTGCACTGGCATGGTCGTGCCCTGGTAATGTGGCAGGTCACATGAGTGAGAGTGACTGCTAAGTTGACAGAGATCCACCCAATGTTCTGCCAAGAGTGACTCCATGGTCAAACGTTTGATACAGGGCTTTTAACATGGCCACTTCAGAATTGTTTTAAGATTTTTAAAACATTCATGATAAAGAGGCACATGCAGGGCACTGTAAGGTAAAATAAGAAAGAGATACCACTATGAGCTCTACATATAAAACCTCTGAAGACAAATGAAGGTTCACTGGTGGTTGTTTACATTTTTAAAATATGAAAAATCAGACGATAAAATTCAGTATGTCTGCGTTTGTGTGTCTAGAGTGGAGCTTTACAGGGAGGCAGGAAAATCTTTAGGCATCAGCATTGTGGGTGGACGGGGCATGGGAAGTCGCCTCAGCAACGGCGAAGTGATGCGGGGCATCTTCATTAAGCATATCCTGGAAGACAGCCCTGCAGGACACAATGGAACTCTGAAAACTGGAGACAGAATCGTACAGGTACCCACACACAGAGACATGCAGTATAACATTTTCCAGTGACCACTCAGGATGAGCTCAAGTCAAGGAACTTTAAGGTGAACATTAGGAATTTGTGGCCAGAGATATAAAGGCATGTTTAGTGCATATATTGTATATTTTGTTAATAAGCAGTACCTAAAACAGTTAGATGTTTACTAAGTTGCCGTAGTCCACCTCATGCACTGTATCAGCGCTACTGTTGAAGGCAGAGTATCAACATTGTTCTCAAAATCAAACTCCATCCATGCAAATTCTTTCTTCCACTTGATTTTTTTTCGACCGCATTGCCAGTTTCATTACAGCCATGCTTTATTCAGTTGCAGCGAACTACAAATTAATGTTCATAGTTTTAGAATCAAATAGCTGTTGTAGATATTTAAGTAAAATCAAACATCAAAAATCCTGTGGATCTTGCATAAAGGTGAAATATAGTCATTTTATTATATGTGATATGTGTGAAAATGTATCCAGGCTGGTAGTTTATTCAAATTCCAAACCAGTCGGGGCACAGGCTCTGTATTTGGCCAAAATTTGAAAGACTGTGGCTAGGGCCAATGTCACCGACTGCTGCAATACATCATCCTCCAAAAAACTGGCACCCTTAGCAGAACTGGAGACAGAATCATGGAATAAAACAACTGTTATTTATGTGTGTTTATGTTTGTTCCAGGTGGATGGTGTGGATCTAAGAGATGCCAGTCATGAGCAAGCTGTAGAAGCCATCCGTAAAGCTGGAAACCCTGTAGTGTTCCTGGTGCAGAGCATCATCAACAGGCCCAGGGTCAGTAAACACCACTGCTTAGTAGAGGTAGTGCACCAATGCTGTATTCATAGTTCTTGCACAGATATTACACAGTTTTCCATGCTCTTAATACACCACAAGACAACCAGAATAGGAAAGAAAGCAGTGCAATGTTAAGGCACCCCAGAAGTTTCAAAACTCATAGTCCACAAAGACATAGTCCAGAGGCAGAACACGTTTGTGCTGTGGTTAAGACTCTGAAACTGCCCACATGCAGGCACGATGACTGGATAGACATTTTTGGGTGGGTTTTTAGGACATTTGCACATTGCAAATTTAGGACACTGCGGACAACAGGTTTACTTTGAATTAATGAATCACAGAGAGTCTGAGATGTACATGAAATATACACTATATACAGTGTGCTGTACAATCATGTGCACTAATGAAATCAAATTTCACCCTAATTTGAATTTATTTGCTTTTATTTGATATTTTTATGTTTAAGAATCTTTTTAAAATATACTAAATACGTAAATGTGAACAAATATAGCTTTTATGAAATGTTTTGTTAAAAGTTTTTGTTAAATGGAATGTGGAATATAGACAATATGAATCACACATCATTAGGTTTGAAATCTAATATTGCTGTATTCAGTTATACATCTTCCCACTCTACCCAAGATGATGATATTGTGGAGCAGTTTGAGATTCTCAGGTCATTTGGAACGTGTGCTCTATTTATGAAGAATGTACTGTATAAAAGTGAATGAATAATGCAACTTCATGGCTTTATCATTTACACAGCATGCACTTGGCATGGCCTTGCTTCTCTTACGTCCTGTACTTTACTGTTTCCTGTCTGCTGCTGCATGCTGTAGGGATGGGCACCAGGGGTTATTTATTGTTACTATTATTTCAATAGATGTGTATTCTACATGTTGAACAGGCTATTAAATCTGCAGGGGAGAGGTTGTTGGGTGTTGTATCCTCCTTTTGATACTTGCCATAAACAGAAACTGTAATTCGCTTGTCTAATTCTGCTCATAGAAACCTTGAAATATTTCCACAGCTGATTTGTTTCTGTCTGAACTGCGTGAGTGTGTCGGTGCAGGAAAGTGAAAGGAACAAATGGCATTTTCAGTCATAGTTTCTCAATTTAATTAACATTAAAGTTTTTTTTTTAGAACAGGTCCAACATTTTTGGTGCACCCCTACAACTACTATTAGTAATAAAACAGAATGTAGTTATTATTTGTTATTGTTATTTTAGATACAAAATGTACACTGATAAATACTGGAAGCTAAATGAAAGTAATTGAATAATATCGAACATAGACAACAACAATGTGAAGATGTGCAGCCCCTAGTAGGCACAGTATAGAAATAGTATCAGATGAGTCCCACAGGTACCACTTATAAGAACCTAAACCTGAAATGAGGGCCCTGTAAGGAAAGTAACTTGATGCCCATTCTTACTGTCACTTCTCAAATTTAATCTCACCTCTCACATTGCCATTACTCCATCTCCCTTATGACATATCCTGCATGTTCGCCATCTCCCTCTCTCTCTCTTTTCCTGCCTTCTCTCAGCCTTACTCTATGCAAAGCCCTCCTTCATCTCCACCCGTAGAGAAACACGATGCTGCTCTTGAGCGCTTCCTGTGCCAGGTAATTTCAGTTCCGCTCTCTCGGTTCTCGCCCCTTATCTCTCCTCACAGACCTTTCCACCTCTCCACTTGTTCATTTGCATCTCTCATTCATCTCCACTCCACTAAAGTGCTCCAAAAATGAGCCAACAAATGACTCCCGAGTGACTGCAGCAGCAAGAGAAGCAGAAAACCAAACCGCAGATTTAAACAAGTGGAACCAGTTTGAGAAGAGTGTTCAGTTTGCTCTCTTAATGCTTTCCCTTTAATACAAGCTATACTTGTGCTAACATTCAAGAGTTTGGAATCATGTGTCATATTATTTGTTATAATACTAATCATGGAAATGGAAATTTGTATGTAAGCCTTTTGGTTAAGTTGAAAAATGTTTTGATCATTCTCCAGTTTATATATAGACACTAAGCTGCAAAAATAGCCCTTTTTAAAGTCATTGTTTCTGTGATGACATGGGAATCAGCTTATCCTAATGTAATCGCCAGTTCAGCCTACAACACTTAATGTTTATCACTGGCCAACACACAAAAGTTATAGGGAGTGTTTCAACTCTGAGTACAATTTTGAAAGGGCAGCCAATAAACAGCTCGTTTACATGTATTATTCCTAAAGGCACAGTAAAGAGGTTGAAAAATGGTCATATAAAAACAAATTTTTGGTACATAAAACCATGACTTGTTCAGTGTAGTTAGAAATATAAAAACACCAGACAATATTTTGAAAATTCTGTGTATTTCGTACAGATTTTTGGAATCGAGAAGTTACAAATGATAAATAATCTATTATAATGTTCTGCTCTAATCATATTTGTAGTCTGTCTATAGTAGTCATTTCTTGTCAACTTCTCTACCCCAAAATGCGGGCTATTCTGGATGTTTATTCTTAATTTATTCTTTATTTAGCTTAATTTAACTTTATTCTCAACACTACAGAGCTCTCTCAGTCCTTATGGAAGCATTTGCAAAAAAATAAAATGTCTTTATATTTCACATATTTCCACAAAGGGTTTGAAGGCTATGAACTTAGAGACACTTTATATGTGTACATCATTTTATGTATGTTTTATATCATTGCAATCATTGATTCCACACTTTTGAATGGTTGGTTATGTATGTCTTTGCAAATAACAGATCGTATTTGATTAGTAAAGCGTGTTTCCCTCAGAAACAGAAGTAGTCCTGAGGTTTTGCATCCAGTTGTTTTCTGCTTCTGTGCTGCATGTGAGCACTCAAGGTCCAATTTGTTAGTGCTGTAGGTGCGTATTAGTGTTCGAATGGTGTGTGTAGTAGTGCTTTAACTCCTTGTGTTGTGCTTGTAGAAGCCTCCTGTTCCCTTTCTGCAGCTAGACAAAGGCGAGCCACCGCTCTGCTCTAATGCACGAGCCCGCTTTATACACACCCCACTACAGGTTAGAGTAACCCTCTGTGTGTGTGTGTGTGTGTGTGTGTGTGTGTGTGTGTGTGTGTGTGTGTGTGTGTGTGTGTGGTTGATGGAGAGACAGAGAAAGAGAGAAAGAGAGATGTTCTGTTCTAATCTGGTATATTGTTTTATAATTTGTGTGTATTCAGAAATATATATACCAAATTATAAGAGAAGGATTCCCTGTTTCTAGCAGCAGTGTATAAACAAATGGACTTATGTTTGACTAAAAACAACATCTAAACATCTAAAAACAGTGCCTTATTTTGGCAGTTTTGGATTTTATGTTAAAAGAGTTTTCTCAAGATTTTGATCTTGTTAGCTCAAAGTAATGACTTAATTTGTTAAACTATTGACCTACAATGTTATTGTATAAAGTTATACAATACAAAGTTGAGTTGATGTTGAAATTTCTACATGCTATGCTTAAATAATTAGTTATTAAGTTTCAGGAAAGTACTTATCTCTAAATAATAAGTAATATATTATTAAGTATATATAATTATTATACATTTAGCACAGTATACTGTAGAAAGGATGGACAACTGTGGCTTCTGTTATATAGAAATGAAGCCAGAATTTCTCCATGATGTTGATACAGAGTTTGTACAGTAGAGATGAGAGTTGAAGTCAGGCACACCTACTCGTTTGATAGTCCCAGGCCTAATGCAATGTCAAGCATGTCACAGACTGCCTTCCTTGCGACAATAGCAACCATTAAAGTCATTGACATAAACCGAGTTAACAGGGCGCTTTACCGCCACTTCAACTTTATTTAACTTCAGTTAGCGGCTAGCTAGGTATGAAAATGAGCCACTTACCAAAAATGATGGCAAACCTCCACTTGAGGATCAGTTAGAACAGCTCTAAAGGATTGAAAACTGAGCTGCTTGCTATGTCAGCTAGTGGCCTATCCTGTAGAGAAACGGATGGCGCTTGCATGTTCATGAAGCTGCCAATCACCACTTCACCACACCCTTAGCAAATAACTTCTTTAAAATGAATTTATCATAAAAATTATTAGGGTATTTATTAAGGGAGAATCACATCACCACTGACAAAGCACTTAGTACATGTGCAAACTTGTGTATATATACACACATATATACACACACAGTACAGAAACATCTGTGGTCGTTCATGTACAGTGGTGGGATGTGAAGTTTTGGTTTAAGGAACATTCTGAACTTGTTTGCAGGCTTAGAACATTCAGGAAAGAAGCCGTCTTGTCTTTCCTACTAGAAGTAACGGGAAGCTATTTCTCAAGAACTCCACACAACTTGTATAGCGCACAGTTTCAGTGTGTGAGGCAATATAAGGCTGGTGTAGCCTGGGTTTTATTCACATGGATTTTGTGCAGTTTAATGCCTGGTGTAAGTCTCCCCATCAGCTGCTTGTGAAGTCTCAGGCCAGATGTGCAGGCGGTGAATCTTTCTTCTTCACGACACCCGCAGCTGTCTCAGTGCAGATGGCCACTAAAACTCTTCTTTATTTGAATGCCTCTAAACAACAAACATAAACCACCAGAGCCACTCAATGCCAGCAGTCCGCCATTAAAGAACGCCTCAATTATGCTGGATGACCTCATTTGGGGTATTATATACAGCTAGAGAACTGCATTGATGGTGTTATTGCAGCAGTTATGAGTGAAGGATCTGTGTCTGTAGGTGCATTTCACCTCGAGTGTGTTTAATAAGTCATCTTTAAGCACTTTCAAAGTCTTTTTTTTTATCATTCATGATCATATGACAGACGTCAACGGCAGACTCCACTGAGGACAGAACAGCACCCTCCGCAAAGCCCAACAATGACAAGGTCAGTGTTTTCAAATGTTAAGAAAAAAGTGGTTTTCTGAGTTGGTACAGGAGGTTTGAAATGAATAGTGCTGTACTGAGGTCGAGTGACATATGCACCGTTTTCTTCTACATTTTCTCAGGGCCAAAGTTGTCACTGGTGTCTTTTCATGCATAGTAATGCACTGTTCCAGCTAGAAATGACTTGGAAAGGGCATACTTGCCCATAGAGTCTCTGGATGTGAAATTGAGTTGTGTTTAAAGGGGCCATATCATGGTAAAAACAAACTTTCATTTTTTTTGGAAAGAAAGGGCTAGATGCACTATTAAAGGTTCAAAATGCTCACTTCACCATGGATAGATATGGATGGATATTTTACATGGCAGTATGGTATCGATACACAGATGCCAAGAATCAATACTTTATTAGGCCTTTAAGTGTGTATATATATATAAATGCTCAGGGAATACTACAAACCTTACACAGCACCATCCAGAGAGAGCTTTAACTGATGACGGTGTTGAATCAGATTCAGGTGTCTGTTTGCACTGTGCCATTCACCTGTTTAGAATTTCAGTCTGAAACTACAATAGTGTATCTGCTGAAGAGAATTATCCAAAACAGTTTCAAGGTCATTGCCAGGTGGTTATTATGGTATTTTACATGGTTGCAAAGGTGTACCATGGTTGCCAGATCAAAAAGCTATAAACCCAGCAAGCAGGGAACAAGGTTGGCTAATGTTACCTAATAACAAAGTTCTAATGTTTTAAAGAAAAGGTTTTAATCTAATGTTCAAAGACGTTTATCATTTCAAATAATGTTCCTAAAAGGCTGAATGTTAACTAAGAGATCTAAGACATTTTAGAGGATGTTATCCTGCCATTAAGAAGAACATTCTAGGAACACAAAAATACTTCCTGCTAAGAAAAAAAAAAATATTAATAGAAAATGTGCGGAATATTCCTGGAGCATTTTTATAACAAAGAAAATCTAGCTGGGTACAAGCACACCATTCCCAATCAGAACGAAGATTCCAGGGTGTACCGATGTCTCAAACGAAATATCCCAAAGTGAGATGAGTGACAAAAATACCAAGAAGAAGAAATAATGGATAACAGTATTGTTTTGCATTGCTTTGCGCTACACAATCACTAATAATACCTTTTGGTTGAATTATCCACTAACTCGCGGAGTTTTTGAGGTACTGACACTGAACCAGCTCCAGAATATCCAGTCTGACTGTGAGAGGTGTGCTTGTATACAGATTATTGATGTGATGTACAGCTTTGTATGCGGGAGGTTGTAATGCTCAACATAGCGTCTATTTAGGAAGGAATTCCTACCCTTCAAGAAAAAGTGCCGATCAGCTTGCTGATTAAGCCGTGAACGGGGAAGACTCAATGGTATTGTGCATTAGCGGGGTAATCTTGTTGTTGAGATCCAGAACAGGCCGAAAAATAATGGTTTTTTTTGTGTGTTGTTCTTCCAAAGACTACAAACTGCTTATGAGGTTTTGCTGGGTTTTATCAGTGGTTTCACATATGTGTTTAAAACGGTAATTAGGCAGTTTTGAGTATTTTGGTCTCTCAACATTCAGAGAGATTGGAGTCTGACCTTGTATGGCTGCCGAGTAAACACTTTCCTAAAGGACAATTTTTCCTTATTATTTCCCCTCTTATGTCACCATGATGCAAATCGTAACGACCACCCGGATACCATAGCAATCACCTAGCAATTTCTTACTGAACACCTGGAACATTATAGCAAGTTTAGCAAATTTTAAATAAATATTTTTTTGTACATACACGTGCACGAACAAATAACATGGATGGATATGGTCCCTTTACAACAGAGATAAAATATGATATATTGATGTAGATATCAGTGCAAAATATAAGTGTGCTTGTTCAGTAGGTCCTCTGTGGTCTGTTCTCTCTCTCTCTCTCTCTCTCTCTCTCTCTCTGTCTCTCTTTCTGTACATTATCTCTGTCCCTCTCATTATCTCTCTTGCTCTCTCTTCTTTGTCTCTTTTCCTCACTGGTGCTGGTTGCTCTCTCTCTGTTTGTTTTTCTCTGTAGGATGTTGAGAGTCACAGTAGACTTTTCCTCCGTCTCTCCCCAACTAACCCTTTCACCCCTACTCCGTTTAAGGTTTGTGCTGGTGTGTGTGTGTGCATGTTAAACATGTATGTGCTGTAATGAAAATAACTCATACAGTGTTTCATGTTGGTTACACATACATGTGCTACTAATCCCCCCTCCTCTGTGTGTGTGTGTGTGTGTGTGTGTGTGTGTGTGTGTGTGTGTGTGTGTGTGTGTGTGTGAGTTTAATTCTCACAGCAAAATCATTTCAGTAGATCTGGTTGCTTCTGTCACATACCAGATAGCGGGCAATTCCAGCCTTTCCAGATACATTTGCCTTTCTGTTGACTATGAAGTGATTTTATAGCAATGATCTAAATAAATGATACATGTGTATATTGAATAGTGGTGAACAGTGACTTATAGAGCCAGGCCTTCAGTTTAAGCCAGAAATATCAAAGTTGATTAAAAAAAACAATGCTAATGTATGTTAGCGCACCTATCTGTAAGTAGTGCTGACGGATAAATGAGTCTACGAAGGCAGTTTTCACTCTTTGAGAAAGTGTTAGAAATCACTTGTGTAGGCTAATGTGAACACACATGCATCTCCCCCTCTTCATACAGCTGTAAATCACAAGCACGTCACAAGACAGAAGCAGTTGTGTCGCTATTGTGTTGCATTTTCATGTTATATATTCGTCTGTTTTGTCTGTTTATTGCTGAAATCAATTGTGTTGATAACCTGAAGATCTGACTAGCTGCTGTGACTGTTGCTAGTGTTCTCACTACATGATTTACAGCTGTGTCTAGAGTGGCCTAGAGTAACGTTCTCCTCACGCCCCACCCATCGTAAATCAAAACATGTCTGGTTGTTTCCACTGTCAGTTAAAGGGTAACATGTACGGTCCTGAAGACCTAACCAATGGAAGAACTTGCTTGTCTGAAAATATCCTTATTGGATCATGTTTCTTTTTAAGACTTTTACCATTTTATTTCCAAACAAAACATAACAGTGAAATAAGACTATTACTAAAACACCATGTTTACTACAAACATGATCGTGAGGATTCTCATTAGATCAGAAAAAAATCAACTCTTCCAAGACACAACATTTCACAACATTTTTTTATGTACATCATGTATTATATGCATAAAAGTGCTTTCAAAAGAACAAAAATGGAAGATTTTTAAAAAAACAGATGATGAAGTATATATTAGAAATGCACATTTTTATATCTTTGATAGATGATCATTAAAGTTAACAAATGAGTAGTAATCAGTAGTCAATCCATCATGTATAATGTTAGTTTACCAGTATAAATGCAAGGGATGCACAAGGCTGATTTTTTGTTTTGCTTCCAATCTCAGCAGGATTTTTCTTGCATTCAAAACACAAAACACATCAGACCAAATCATCTATCACTGTATGAGAGAACAGAACAGTATTTGTTCCGAGGGTAGTTAACTGTGAATGACAGTGAAGGACAGTTAGAGACATCTCTTCCCTTTGATAGCTGCACACAAATGGTCTATTATGAATGGCAAATGGAGTCCAAGGATATAGACTTTGTTTGAAGTACATTAAAAATATCACAAAAGTAGCAAAAAAATCATGTTAGCATTTTTAATGTATACTTCTCTTATATAAAATATTAAAGCTTTTTTACTGTCAGGCTGATGTGCTGTGCTACTTTTTGTAATTGAAATTTGCCTTGTAAGGTGTTAAAATACCATAAAAATATATAATAGAAACTTATAAACAAATATTTTAAAGGGCATATAACGTGTGAATAAGTAGCAAACAGTCTACAGTGTAACCCGAGTCTGAACTCAAAAATGTCAAAAATTCAAGAGATTGTGTAAAATGAAATGACATGGAATTGCCCTAAATAGGCATGTCATTATGTTGCATCTAGCTTTTGCTTTAAAGCTGGCTTGATTTGTTGCCTTTGACTAGCGAATCTTTCAAGCTGTTTAAACTAGCATTAATAATAATAATGTTTCCTGCTTGATCTGTAGTTTGTAATGACAGCTCACATCAGAGGTAAGTTGAGCTTCTTAGACTTCTCTGAATTATGTGGAACTAAAGGCTCAAGTTTTGCACTGAAAATTTGATCAGTGCAAAATATGACCAATTGATCGTGGTTCATTTAACATGTCGTAAATGACTGGAAATTATTTGGATGTAAGCACCAATCGGGAGAAGTGCTAAAAGCTTTACAGTTGTACCAGGACTAACTTTGAGTTTACTAACAAGAGAGAATGGTAGATGTGCATATGGTATGATTCACGGGGAAACTGGCAAATCTGTCCTTTAATAGTACCAAAAATTGATATATATGAGTTGCAGAAGTTCCTAACAGAAGCTGTATTTGGAAAGACGTATTTGACAAATGGGAGTAAAACTGATTATGTTTAAGGCAGAAATGTTATGTTAAAGGCGCTACACTAGTGCTTTTCAAAATGATGTTAGTCTGCCATAATATGATTGATTTCCACAAGCAATCATTTTCATACTTTTCTCTGTGCTCTGAAAACCTTTTGGCTCAAAACACACCTGTAATAGAAACCAATGGGTGGATGCTTCAGTGTGCAACTACAAATTGCTTCCCCATGCTCCCAGGTGTTTTCTAAGTCATCAGGTTTCCTGTTTTTACAATGAGCTCAGAAAAATGTAATTGTCTGTGTTAATCGCTTGCTTGCTACAGATGTGGAAGACAGACATTTATTTTAGTTTTCCTTTCTCTAAATATGTCTGGATGCCATGGCAGCTGAATCGGGAGCCAGGGAAAGTGTCCCCTACAACGTCATTCCTCTCATTGCCGGTGGTTCCGCATGTTGGTGAGACAGACACTGACACGCTGACAGAGATTCCTGACAGGATCACTCTTCCTCATGACCCTGCAGAAGAAGAGGAGGACGAATTTGGCTACACCTGGAGTGAGTGATAACCTACATCTATAGACCAGTTTACACTCATTTAGACGAGACATTAAACTGACACTACGCGCTGAAACGTAGCTCTTTTTCACTGACATGGTGCTGGTGCTCTGCACCTTTCCACAGCAAGAAAACCTGGTTCGCAGAGGAAAAATTGGTGCTGTTTCGGGCCCATGAACTTGCTGGTCTGGAAGTGGTGCAAAGGGCCATAGTGCCGCCATTTTCCCAAAAAACAGAACAGGAGAATGAGTGAAAATGAAAGCAGCAGCAAAATGACCAATCAGTGATGCGCTGAGGAGCAACATTCCACCATGTTGTTTTTATGCGTCGTCCACGGCCCACGGGACTGCCCACATTCAGATACGAAATTGCTCAGTTTTCAAACCAGTGGAAAACTGGACCGTTCTTAATGGGATAGATCCTGGGAAGCACTGGCACTTTGTTAGTGGAAAAGAGGTAACAACGACTGGAGAGTCATGGTTTTCTAAGGCTAATAACCTGATACGAATGTAGGTACTGACTTTTGAAGGGGAGAATTCTTGTGATTTTCGCAGTGAAAAACTGCAGATGACAATAAATATATGTAATAATAAAATGCCATATAAACTGTCTGTTTTCAGGGTAATAACTCTAAATGATTTGCCATTAGAGTGCGTCTATGTGCCTGTCTGTGCCTGTGTTTGTGTGAGAAGCTGAGGGAGAAAGTGGAAGGAAAAGTATTTCTTATTCTACACATTTAATTGCTCATTTTTTCGTATTTCTCCAGCAGTTTAATAAGACTGATGTATATTCAGTTTACTGTTTAGGGAACCACCTGTTATCAGTATTGCTGTGTGAGAATTAATTCACAAGAAGAAATGTCAGGATCAGAACTAGCAATGTTTCAGTATGGAGCCGACCCTTGCTCGTTGCAAGCGAGATGAAGTCGGTAAAGAGCTAGGTGATTTTGGAGTCAGTATCTCGAGTTTCATGAAGACTTGCAGTGCAGTCCAGGACTTAAGGGAAAGGGCTCAACTGACCTGTTGAGTTTGGCCTCATTCTAACTTTGAACAGCATTATCTTCTTTTTCACAATGACTACAATAAAAAGTCCTGTGCTATTGGAGTGAGGAGCATAACGCCCTTTGGTCCTGGAAAGTTGGAAGTCGGTTACCCATAGTATCTCAGAGTAATGGCTAAATTTCTCCAACAGGGCGGCCTAGGGTGCAACAAAATCGGATATCCCCACTTCCCTGATGGCTAGCAATGGATTCTTCATGGATTTTTGAATTGGATTTTTTTCACTTGTTTACAAATCAGCAATATAGTCAACGTTGACTAATTAGCTAATTAGCAATTAGTTGACATTGTTTTTCTTTCGCATAACTGTCAATTTTAAAACATCTTTCAGAGTTGCAGTCCTGCGTCCCCTGTGGACAGTACAGTGTATCTATTTGAAAATGGTGATTATCGCAACATCAGCTTGCTCATGGTCAGTGCTGCCAGTGCAGCTAATTTGACTGTGAACGAATGGGAATCGTCCATGAAGTTTAATAACGGGTGGCTCCCTACCTCCCTCCCATTTAATTACTCCATTTCTTCATTTTCTCAACTTTTTTTGTTTTTGTATTTTTTTTCTGTGGACAAATACATTCATAAAAATCATGGCTATCCAGAGAAAAGCAAGTATCATCAAAATAAACTTCTGCAAAATAAAGCACTTGGCAGGTCTCAATAATAATTTCCAAGTCCCCACCTCAAGACCCAGTCAAGACAGAGCCCAAATGAGGTAGAGACTGAGACCGCTAGTTTATGGACTTCAGTAATACACCACTAGTTGTACCCCTGATCTGCATTTTATGGTGTTTTTCCTTCTACAACACATTGCAGCTGATTAACAAGCCCTCTATGAGTTGAAGTGTGTGTGGGTTAGAAATTAAAAACAAAAAATACAGGAGTATTCTCCAGAGGCAAGGCTGAGGAACTGATGACGGCGGTTATCAATCCCACTGCCCTGCAATTTTTTATGTTTAACATAACAACTTTTCAGTTTCAGCTTTTCAGTACTTTCTTGCTGCTTTTGCTTTGGGAAAAAATAACAAGAAAGCGCACTTTGGTATTTATTGAAATTTTAAACGCTACGTTTACTATCAAGCTGTTCTGCCTTAAATCATTTGGAAAGACCCACCTCTAAAGGCAGTCCTTGTGTATTTGATATCTATCCCTGTAGTGATGTAATCCTTGTATGTATCTATGTTCATGTGAGTAGAGAAGGTTGTGGAGCGTTATGGGAGTCTGCCAGGCGTGCTGCACATGATCGAACTGGAAAAGGGCAGAAGCGGTCTGGGTCTGAGTTTGGCGGGGAACCGAGACCGTTCGCGCATGAGTGTCTTCGTAGTAGGGATCGACCCCAGTGGTGCAGCTGGAAAGGATGGACGCATCGTTGTGGGCGATGAGCTGCTGGAGGTAAGAGCTGAGCTTATTTCAGTTGCCATCAGTTGCCAATAAAAACGTTTGGATTCAATGTTAGTAAAGGTAATGGCTAGTTAAGGTGTCCAGATTTCTTCACAACACACAGTTTAATAGTACTCAATAGTAGCTCTAAATATATACTTTATATATATATATATATATATATATATATATGTATGTATG
>CM067500.1:16274687-16342995 GCA_034552555.1 Semaprochilodus insignis | reverse complement strand
TATATATGTATGTATGTGTGTATATATATATATATATATATATTTCTAAACTGTGGAACTCAGTTCCCACTTCTATTAGACAGTGGAACTTAGTACACACTTTTAAGAAACATTTAAAAACGTATCTCTTTAACTCAGCATTTAATTAAAACTACATTATTGTCGTATTTCTAAATTAGATTTGTGTCTCACTAAAATGTTTAATTTTTGATACTGCTGATGTCAACTGTCTGTAAAATGAAAGGTGTTTGAAATCTAAAATATTCTAAAATATAAAATATTTTATAAATGTATTTATAAAAATCATTGCTATCTAAAGAAAAGTATCATCCATATAAACTTTTAATTTAAAATGATGCTGCACTGGGCTTAATGCTGCAGTAACACTAGAGGGCAGCATTTTCACATCAAAACGTGTTTGTACCTAGTGTTGTCATGCTTCAAGAACAGTCACATATTGCTGTGTTCCATATGTTAATCCGAAATTCAGTGCTGTCTGTACAGTAGGCTTTGTGGTTAGAGTGTCTGCAAAGCAACAGTATGAACGGTGTTTGAAAATCTAAAATGCTCTACAATATCTAAAATACCCTTTTGGCTACCTCATGATGTTTCTAAATTTGTATTGTGTAAGTTATAAATTAGCACAGAGTATTAATATGTGATTGGACATGTGATTCCAAACCTTTAAACACCTCATTTTCCACTACAGACACATACATATATACCGTGCATACATACAGATTCTGTCGTAATCTATTTTAGACTCGACTCGGTGGAAGTTCCACTTTATTCCTCTACCGCTACCTGTTTAAGCCCTTAGTGGTTTTTCATCCTTTTTTGCAGATTAACGGTCAGATTCTGTACGGCCGCTCCCATCAGAATGCCTCCTCCATTATCAAGAGCGCCCCCTCCAAAGTCAAAATCATCTTCATCAGGTGGGTCAAAACATTTTAGTGAGTAGTGAGTGAGAGGGAAAGAAATGCACTGAATCAACTGTTCAGTACCGGGTCAGCCACCAGATGGAGCCTGTGGTCTGAAAGAATGAACAGCGTTCAGTCCTAGTGGGAAGCCTTTATTATATGGAACTGGGCCTGTGTGTGCGTGTGTGTGTGTGTCAGGAACACGGATGCTCTGAGTCAGATGGCTGTTGGCCCGATGAAGGAGTTTGGAGACATCCTGGATACACAAACAGAGGTAAACACACAAATGCACACAGAGATAAAAGTGAGCATATATCAGAGGTTGCTGAGATTTGGGGAATCTGCATTCTTCTTGAGTGAATATATGTGATTATTTTCATGTGCATTTTTATAAGATTTTGATGCTTTGTTGTTGCTAACATCTGTTATTTTGTTGTCCTATAATTTTTTTTAATAGTCTGAATCATGCTCTTCTATCAGCCGCTCACTGTCGGACACGGACATGTCTAAAAGTGTTCACCATGTTTTCCTACCAGTGGTAAGATAAAGTCTCTGTCTCTCACTCTCTTTTTTTTCTTTCATTCTTTCTTTCTTTTTCTCATACTCCCCCTCCCATTTGTTCACTCCTTCTTCGGCACACAGACCTTTTTCATTCACATGAATGCATCCCACACACATACGTTCACAGATATGCATGCATGCATGCCATCGTCTTTACACACACTCTGTGTTTTTCTGTACTTGTGGGGCCTGACATTGACTCATGTAAAACTGTAAGCTGGTAGACCTATATTCTCATTTTTTGTGCCAAACACAGAATTTAAAATACAGGAAAACAGCATTACACTGTATTACAATCATTGAGTTTCAAAAATAAAATGAGATAGCATTAAAGTAGAATAAGATGGTCCTGCTCAACATTTCTTATTCTGGCACTGTAATAAAGAAATGTCTTTTGGCCCAAGTTAAGACCTGATGATATCAAGATAAGATTTGTTTCACAGATTTGTATTACAGAAGCAAATCTTTTGAATTTAGGAATTGTGTGTTACAGCATCTTATCTCATGTTAGGAAATCCTATACTACTCAGTCAATGTTGATAATTAATTGTAATGGCTGTTACCAAACAACCAATGATATGCACACAGCTGAAATGAAAACATCATCACAATAGTGTTGAATATGTAAGTTAGTGAGCTGTACAACTATATTGTGATAAACTAAAAGTTAATAAAACTGTGAATAGCCTATGCTGTTTAACAAGGCTCCATCCCAGTTTCAGTTTCCATTTCCTGATTTAACCAGCCTGGGAGCTGGTTATTCCTCCTAGTAAAAGGTCACATATTTAACTCCTCAGTATTCACCACCATCACTATTTTGGTGAGTTTTCATGAACATTAACACACTGCCAGGGAATGATGCCTCTGCAGGGTCTGGGATCAAAAAACAAAACACTCAGTGAAGCCACTGTATTGCAACATGTATACATGTAACATGATGCGCAAGTTGTAGTAAACTTGATATATTCCCTGTCTTATTTTTTTAAAGATGATAACATTCTCTTTTTTCAACAGATAGCGGTAGAATTTTAAAACAGGTGTTAGGACACTGTTGGGGTTCTCTTAAAGTTAGGACAGTGTTTAAGAAACTTTTTTCCACTCATGATGTTTCTTTAACGATCTGTTTTATCTAAAGTTAGGATAATTTAGTTCTAACTGAAGTGACTAATGGGAAGATTTCAGGATGTTTTGGTCATATGGCCCATTTAAGTTTTTCAAGGGGAATGATATCATGTATCATTTTGTACCACTGCGTTAGGCTAAGGGACCCACACATAGTCCAGTGAACCATAATGCTAGACAGTCTTTTATCACTAAATCTCTTCTTTCTTAAAACATAAAACAGGACGAAAATGGTGTGGGGGTGGTCTTGGTTGAGGAAGACTGTGGGAATGGCATGATTGTGCAGAGTGTTAAAGAAGATGGAGCGGCCAGAAAGGTAAAGGCCTCAGATCTGTTCAGTATAGGAACTTCATTGCTGTGTACATAAACGTAGGACCTATGGCGCAATACACAGTCAGCATAGTGCAAATGCAGTAAAATAAACAGCAGTTTAACATTTTACAAGAAGTCAAAGAAGTAAGGGACATTGTTGTAAAAAGTCTAATGCACCCATCATCAAATCCAGACTTGTAACTGATGTGTATGTTCAGGAGGGCAGTATACAGGCAGGAGACAGACTGCTGGCAGTGGACGATGAGATGGTGCTGGGCTTCTCTGTGGGAAAGGTGACGCATATAATACCTGATGTTTACATCATTCTAAACCAACCCATGTATTGTTTAGTATCTTTTAAAGGAGCAATATGTTAGATGATATATTCAATTTGAAAGATGTTTATTTAGGTTAAAAATTCCAAAATGAACTGAAACTATCAGCAGAATGTGAAGAAATAACTGTTTTGATCGTATGTCAGAGACATCTATGTACCATGTTGCAGAGATATCTAGTGAAGCTAGCATGCTGTGGAGGAACAAGAAGTGCTGTGCTTGGTCTCTATTTGCTATAGAAAATGGAAGTAGAAAAAAAAAAGAGATGTGAAAAGAAATCGCTATGGACAAAAAATATTCCATGACATCAAATGACTGTTTTTTGCAGGTGATGTCTCTGCTGGACAAGGCAAAGGGCTCAGTGAAGCTCACCATCTGTAGAGATGATTTTGCCCCAAATTCAAGCACATCTACTCAGACACGCAGAGACTCAGACCCAGGGCTGACCCCTCTACCCACCATGCCCTTGACTTCAGCGACGATCCCAGAAACAGAGCCAGTCCGGAGTGAGTGCACTGAGGCCTTAAAAGAAAAACCATAGGGAATATTTTAGAAGGAATGCTCCGATGTGGAATGTTTGGGCTGTTAATGATAACAGTAAATTAACAATATGTTGTAGCTGATATGGATAACAGTGTACCAAAGTTCAAACTATGATAGTATGTGTTTTTTAGGTTTCTGTTAGTTCACCAGTTCTCTTCATGGAATAAAGTTTTTGTGTGTCTAAGGTCTTAAGATCTTGCCCTACGATCAAGTTCCAAGTGCAGGTTGTTTACCTGTGAGATACATTTCAAATAAATAGTTCAAAATTCTAAATGTTTTTCCAAACACTACATTAAGCAAAAAATAAAATAATAAAACTTGCCCATTTTAATACATAATAAAAATTGAATTTGTTACATTTTAAATATAATTTTTTCTGTAGGGGGTAACAGCTAAGTTCGATATGACTATTATATATGTTTATGTTTTGTATGTCTTATGTAATAAATCAGCTGCTGCATCCCTCCGTCCTGCACCGTTATCTTTTAGTGTTAACAGCCTTGTTGTGTGGTTTATAGTTATTGATTATTTGATAGCAGTTTTCATGTTGTTTCAGGCTCCAGCAGGTCATCAACCCCTGCGACTTTGGTGTCTGACCCCGTGACCTGCCCCATCATCCCTGGCTGTGAGACCACCATTGATATCTCTAAAGGAAGAACAGGACTTGGCCTCAGCATTGTGGGAGGCTGTGACACACTGCTGGTAAATAATAGTATATATGTTGGATGGAGAAGGAAAATCTTTATTTACATAAATTGTAAAGTCCTCTTTAAACACACATGCATTTAGCAATCACGTACATGCACCTACAGGGCTAATGTCTGTGTGTTTCACAGGGTGCTATCATAATCCACGAGGTGTATGAAGAAGGTGCTGCTTCTAAAGATGGCAGGCTGTGGGCCGGAGATCAGATTCTTGAGGTAATATTACATCTACAGATGTCTAGAATATTAAAACATCATTATCATTTATCCCTAAATACCCATAAATACCATATATACGTTCTCTCTATTCCTTAACCTCTTCCTCTCACTATCAAGCTGCTTGTAAATGAATGCGGTATGTGCAGCGCTCATTGTTTCATGTAGCAACATGAACTAGACACACCTACTGCTCTCCCACTGGTTGTGATAAGACTTGGCATACGCACTGCATGCAAAAATTGAAACTTTCTATGACCCTGTGCATCATTTCTATATGATCCGCATCTGCATTGGCGCATCCCACTGAAAATAATATGCTTGAAAGCGGCAGTTAATTTTTTGGATTCTGCTTAAATGCTTCATACTACTACTTCACCTCTTGTTTTAAGGAAAGCTGTTTTCCACATGGCTGTTGCTTTTGTTAGTTTACTGAAAGCTGATTAATCCATAGTTCTCCCATGATCACTGTTCAGTGTAGTCTTCCAGATTACAGAGATTGCTTTTTTAGTTTTGAATTTCAATACTTGAAGTACTTCAGAGTTGAAGAATCAAGTTTTAAGGTAGCTTGAAATAAGTTTGGTTTTATCAAGAGAGCCACCAACCCATCATAACTGTGAATCATATTTTGATGTTTAACTAACTTTAATCTCTCTCTCTCTCTCTCTCCCCAGGTGAATGGTATAGACCTGCGGATGGCAACCCATGATGAGGCCATAAATGTGCTGAGGCAGACTCCTCAGAGAGTACGTCTAACTGTGTTCCGTGATGAAGGTCAGTATAAGGAGGAGGAGCTCTGGGATGTTCTCACTGTGGAGCTGCAGAAGAAACCAGGCCAAAGCCTTGGACTCAGCATTGTTGGGAGAAGGTACCAGAATAAACTCAAACCTTTTATTATTTATTTTGCCAATATATATTGTCCAGCAGTGTGTCTAATTTCAATCAGCGAGTGTTGAAGTTCAGCACTGTTTGGTTGATTTTCTGATCAAACAAGTCTGCTAAACCTGATCATTAACTGCTGAAATGAGTCTGGACTCTGACCTGAACTGGAGAACCTGATATAGTTATGCAACATTTGTACGTTTTTGTAGGAGGTCTTGGTTTTAGTCTAAACCCTGTCAAGCTGATTGTTGACAGTCTCAATTGTGAAAAGTGCTATACTAATTAAATTGAGTTTAAATTGAATTGACAAGCAGCGGAGGTACATCAGGCACATCAAAGCACAGAAAGGACGACTACCACTGCAGGTTTTGGCTATGCAATGTTTTTGTCCATTTTTGTTTTATCCATTGATTAATAAATTGTCCGAATTGTCTGTTTGAGATGACTTAACAGCTTGACTTGGTTTGAAGCAAACGTGTGTTCATTTCGATATGCAGATAGCACAGTTCTAACCTGGTAGCTATAAGTTTCCATCTCTCATAATTTACTTGGCTCATCCCTTACCATTGGGATAGAAGGAACTGTAAATTAGACTTCTGGCCAAACCATCAACCCCAGGCTGCTCCAGGGGAGCCTATTTCTGTTCTTGGCTAAGCCAGGCATCTTTGGACAAACAGCTGATAGGGCCATAGACAATATTAACACCCCATAGACATGATAGTGTTGTTAAATTCTCACTCTGTCACTCATCCTCTAAACCCCTTAATCCCTATTGTTAAATTAATTTCTGATAAAAAAAAGAATCATATTCATGGATCGATCATATTCCCTCTTACCCCCAGGAACGATACAGGTGTGTTTGTGTCGGACATTGTGAAGGGTGGAGTTGTGGAGAGCGATGGGCGGCTCATGCAAGGAGATCAAATTCTGTCTGTTAACAGCGAGGACGTCCGAGCAGCAACACAGGAGACCGTCGCAGCCCTGCTGAAAGTGAGCATACAACCAGGCTATAAAAACCAGGAACAGTTATATTTAAAACACTACACAGAATTTGAAAATATGTTAAATCTGCTGTATATATCAGGTAATTAATTAATGAGTTAAAAAGCGATACATGATGAGGAACATCTTACCATGCACTTATTCACTATTGTTTTCTTCAAGCAGTTTTAACTAGAGTCTGTCTCCTTGTGGGCTTATTCTTGCAGTCAGTAATGTGAATAATATAACCTTAATTTGATGCCAATATATTCCAAAGAACCCGAGACATTTCTTCTGTATTCTGTATCTTGTTAGAGTTGTGTCGGTCCAATCAAATTGGAGGTGGGTCGTTTTAAGGCGGGGCCGTTCCACTCTGAGAGGCGCATGTCTCAGGGAAGTCAGGTGGGCATTGTTTTTGGAAGTCCATTATGCTTTAATCCATTTTGGCTAATTTTACAGTGGTTTATACAGTGGTAAAAAACTGTTGTACATATATTCTGTGCATGTAGATGAGTGAAAGTGGAAACTGTAAGATCACCCAGCAGTCCTTCACCAGCTCCAGCAGTCTGCAGGGAGACTTAGAAATCCACAGGAGCTATGAATGTAAGCTTAGTATGCTTTTGCTTTATAGCTCTCGTTCTGATCACTTATAGGGTGCAGAATTGTATTAATTCAATATTCTTCCTCTCTTCCCTGTTAGCACTGGACCAAGATTTTAGAACTGTTGAGCTGTCCAAGGTAAGATATACTGAAGACTCATGTTATTACACTTTAATGTATTATTCTTCTACAAGTGACACTATGACTTTGTTTACTTCAGAGGTATATTGATTGTATTCTGATATATGAGTTTAGCTACATGTAGTTAAACTTGGTATGGAAATACAGCTCTGGTTAGTCAGACTATGCAAATCCGTTTGTTATGGGTTTTGGTTGTCGAATGTGTTTTGAGACTAAAGTATTTACGCTGCTATAACATGTAGCTGAAGTGCACCTCAGACCCCCTCCTGAAGTTGTTTGGTCGATTGGATTTGTATCCGTTTTTCTGTTTCAGGGGCCATCCGACTCCCTGGGCATCAGTATAGCCGGCGGTGTGGGCAGTCCTCTAGGAGATGTGCCTATATTCATTGCTATGATGAACCCTTCTGGTTTAGCTGCACAGACACAGAAACTCAGAGTGAGTGTGTCTTTGTATGTATCATATTAATGCTATTTCTCCATAAGACTGAACAATTAATCATTTTATATTGATGTAGTAATTTTAAAGAATGCAATCTACACAATGCAAGAGCTGACTATTTTAATTGTATCCTACTACTTTATTCAGCGTTGTGATGTTTTAAGTGCAGAAAATGCAACCTAGTAGCTCAATTAATAATTTAAGTGAATGTGCTGAATTTCTTGGCAAGCAAAAGCCTTGAGCTAAATGTATCTGTTATGCTCATTTTCAGTGTTCATAATTTTGTTTTTAGGGTCTGCTACAATTGATTTAAATGCTTCAATGTTTTGTTTCATACTGCACATCTCTATTCACCCTCTGTCTGAAATGCTCAGAGCTCCTTTGTGTTTAAGCCCCACCCAGCGTGCTCTGACTGGTCAACCGCTTGAACAGTTATACCCCATAGGCTTCCAGTAAGGACTGTTACAAAACGATGTCACCTTGTAACAGAGAAAATGGGTGGAATTACAACAAGGCATTTCAGAGAAGTGGTTTCTCTGGGAAAGTGTTTCTCCTTCTGGCATGTACTTTTGGCTTTATAACTTTGCAGACTGTTTACATGCACAAGAAACCACATAACACAAAAAAGAGGAAAATTGTAAGCACTGTAGCATCTCTTTAAATCATCCTTCCATGCTCTCTCTCTCTACTAACATCACAGCGTAGTGATGTTTAACAGTATATCAGTCTCAGTCTTCATTATGGATGATGAAAGGAATGTGTTGGATTGGTAAAAGGTCACAGTGAACCAATCTCCTCTTGCTCGTTCAATCAGCAGACAACAAAAATGTAGTGATTAATACTACAAGTGCATTTTCAGTCAATTAAAACCCACAATACGCATCTCTGTTGGTGTGTGCAAACTGGTTTAAGTCAGGTGCAGTTTCAAATTTAGCCATACCTGTTGGGCAGGGTCAGGTCTCATAGGGCCTGGGTCAGTTTTCAGTTTCATGCTTGTGCAGACCTCCGGGTAACTGTATTCTGATCAGGTATAATCATCATTCTTTTATCTCTCTCAGGTTGGTGATAGAATTTTATCTATCTGTGGTACATCTACAGAAGGCATGGCTCATAGCCAAGCTGTAGCGCTACTGAAAAACACCACAGGAACCATACAACTGCAGGTACACGTAAACACAACATCATACAAGCTAATTCAGTGTCATCCTGGGATGTCTGGAATTCATTTTTGGATAATCTCTTTGTGTAGGTTGTAGCTGGTGATACTACAGTCACCGGTCCCCCGCCGGATCAAACACCTGGTCTCACCACCAGCAGTATCTTCCATGATGACTTGGGGTGTGTGTCAGCTTACACACGCATATGGATACCGAGCTCCTTATCTCAACATGTTTAACTGTAGCGTAGGTTTAGATACATTAATGACAAAACATGTAAAATAATATCTATTAATTCTGCATGTATATTTGTGTCTCCACAGTCCTCCACAGTGTAAGACAATTAGTTTGGAGAGAGGGCCAGACGGTCTGGGCTTCAGTATAGTCGGAGGGTTTGGCAGCCCCCATGGAGACCTGCCCATCTATGTCAAAACTGTATTTGGAAAGGTGAAACCCTGAATTTAATTCTGAATTTAAACTCTTTAATCTGTAATCTTCAAACTCTTTAATTTTTCAGTTAATTCAGAAAAAATAGTACAACTTTGATATGCAGTACAGTTAAAAAGTTTAGAGTCAAAGTTATAAGTCATATACAACTAATTTTGTTACGTATATGAAATGATTCTTATGTGATGATAGAGTTACACAAAACTGCATAATCTGTAATCATTTGTTATAGAATAAAAGAACAATTAAATATTACATTCAGACTTTTTAATGCAATTTAAATAGGAAAATATGTTGGATGTATACTAATACAAATGCTTCTGTTTATGTGCAGGGTGCAGCAGCAGAGGACGGGCGTCTGAAGCGCGGTGATCAAATTGTTGCTGTTAACGGTCAGAGTTTAGAGGGAGTTACGCACGAGGAAGCAGTTGGCATTCTGAAGAAAACCAAAGGCACCATCACACTCACTGTCCTGTCGTAGGAAGAAGTGCACTGAATACAGATGGAATTTCATGCACAGAACAACACAGTCATATATAACATCCTCTACCTAACATGCACACAGATACAGTCAGAATAGAAAACATATCCACACTGCAACTGTTGCACTCTGAAATGGCCTGTGTGTTTCTATACAGACATGTATTAACTCTTGTAATCCTTAGAGACTCAAGCAGAGTCATCGGTAACACTGGCTCAAGATGCCTACACACACTGTGATCTTTATCGTTAATGCTGGGGAAATGTTCTGTTCTCCCGTATTCATTATTTGTATTATTAGTAGTATGCTGTTTTAAATGTAAAACTCCTCCTAAAATGACTGCTTTTGTCTTAAACTGTAGTAATAGCAGTTCTGGGTAGTTGAGTAGCTAAACTAATGTGTACCAGCCACCTCTTTCAGGAGCTGTTTCCATTGATTAGTGAAGCAGCTTAATCAATACTTGTTGAAGTTAGTTCAGTGTAAATTAGTTCTGCCATTCTGCATTAATATCATTAAGCTGCTCATCTTCAGAAAGCAAGATTCCACCTTAAATATAAAGAAACCACCTTAAATTTAGCGCCGCTTCAGCTGAATGAGCAGAATTGTGACTTTTTATTAATTAGGATATTATTCAGTACTTAATGGCTTCTTGAAGTGTGAAGGTAGTTAACTACTTTCTGAGGTAGTTTTAATATAAAACTTGCTACTTTCGCTTTACCTTCGTAACAGCTTGTCATGTTTTGTTTGTTGTTTTGGATTAGCTCTCTCGACACTGGTTATTCATCTTTTATTATGTAAACATGTCAATAAGTACTTTAGGCAATACTCTTAGTCCCAGACTGCAAAAAAATACTAGCCATAACTTCTGACTAGATAGCGTCCACCAAAAGACAAGCTAACGGCTGATCTTGGCAATTGAAATTATGTGAACGCTTTGAAGAGGTATTAATGTGAAGTATGAAGTGGGACAAAACTGTATTTATGAAGCGGAGAGACTGTTCAAGGCATCTGAATCTTTAAGTGCAGGTATTAATGAGAAAGAAACCGATTAACTCTCTGTGTTTATATTTGTTAGGTCTAGCTGCTAATTCACACCATGTTATTATGCAATGCTATTTACAGTATTCACGCTAACGTTCATGTGTTCGTCTGTTAGTGACCAAATTAGGAAAACAAATCTTTGAACTACATACAAACAATTGAGAAACCCAGTATTGAGTTTTGTTTTTCTGCAGCTAAATGAATAAAAGTGACCTTCAGTGGATTTTGTCTGTCACCACAAATTCCTTTTCCTTTGTTTGCTTTGTTTTACAGATTACAAAAATGAGCAATACATTAACTGTTTAAAAAAAATGACACTTTATTTTATTCATTTTAATGCTGACAATGTTGATGAAAATCATACAAATGCACATGTACAAAGCCATGAGTCACTCCCTTGTAACAGTGTAGCACAGTATAAACATCTGTACAGTCCTAAAGTCTAGTCATCCATTTAAAACTAATGGATATAATAGAGTGACATGGCACTGTTGGACATTCTTTACTACGGTAATAACTACGGCACTTTTTTTGCAACTTATCTCACTTTTGCCACCAGGGGGCAAAACTGACAGGACACAAAAGATGCCCCACCCCGGATCCTGTTTCCTCACTTCTCTGATTGCTGGACATTAGGGTTGATGGGGCTGTTCCTGTTGTAACAGTTTAAAGGAATGCTCCAGCGTTTTTAACCTAATCCCTACCTGCAGCATGGTACATATACACTGACTGCCAACTTCATTGGTACGCCGCCTTCTTTCAACACTCACTGTCCATTGTATTAGAGCAAAACTTTAAACTACTACAATTACAGAATTGCAGAATTTGTTATTTGCTGGTAGACTATTCTCAGCACTGCAAAAACACTGACTAGTATGTGTTGCGCTGGTATGTGTGTTTTGCTACCAACACTAACACACAACTACAATGTCGTGCAAGAAGTGGCAGTATGCTGCAGTTCTACTTAGTATACAAATGTAATGATTGGGCAGTACCTGTCAAAACCTCATCCATATTCGTATCTTGGTAACACATTTCTAGCCCAGACTCTAAAAAGTGCACTGTACAGTATGTAATTTAATTTTCAGATCTTATTTTATAATGGTCTACATAAATATGTTTTGCATAGACGTTTACTCACAGAACTCAGCGACTGCCCAATGGCTTCTATTGTAAGTGTGTTGGAATTGTAAGTTTTCCTGCACAGCTAAATGCATGGGAATTATTGTCTGTGGTAATCATCTGTACACAGCAGGTACAGCAGAAAGACATTAGGTTGATAATGGTGGAGAACCTCCTTAAAAAGGCAAATGTATCTTTTAGTTTTTGTTTCCAATGGGAAAATCGTGCAACTGAGTGAAATCAAAAGGCTCCCTGGAACATTTTGTGCAAATAGTACACATTTACTGGCCAAAAGGGATTGCAGGCTTAGTACGCTTGCTTTTTATTACTCTCTCCCTCCCTCTATGCAGATTTAAATTTGTTAATCAAACAATCCTGCTCGACAGACATAGAACTTCACAAAAAGTAAAAATAATAATCACATATCAACAAAAGACAAAAAGAAGAAATCACTGCAAATGTGAAACGCCCAAACTTCCACCCTGAAGCTCAAACAACAAAGAAAAAGGAGAGACAGAGTGATGAATAAGTGGAGTGTATAATGATTAGTCATTTAGTCCACAGCACTGTATCTACTGCTATAGACTACTTTAAAGAAAAAACAGAAAAACCCTGAATTCTTTGACACAAATACCAAGTATACCTAAAAAAACTAAATAAAGTAAAATGCTAAATAAGAACAAGCCACGGCAAAATGTACAAGAAGAGCTCAGCAAATAAACAAACTCCGGATGTTTTACCAAATTACAGTTTGTCAGTTTCACTTCATGTAATGCTGTAAGCAAAGCTGTCTTTCAGAAAACAGAAGACCATAGATTAGCAGTAGTGTTTAGAGCTGCACAGTATGTTGTTTGTGATTAGATTGGTAATTCAATTGATTCCAACAGTGGATCAGATTAAATGCTCCATTCTAGAGAAAGTTGTTATATTAAATTACTTTATAGTATATCCTGGTGACCATATAGATAGTTTCTCCAAAATTTCCTGCCTTCTTTTTGGGTTTCTTAATGGCTTATTCATGATCCCTCAGATTGTCATTTTGCTTGTTGTCTTCTTCCTCAGATTCATTTAGTCCAGGCATACATATCATTAATAGTTTTTTCTGAAATAAGGGAGCTCCAATTTGAATATCTAGGCTTTCGTGGTACTCTCAAGTAATGGCCAAGACCAAAGTTCAAAGGCATCTGTATTCTTCCTCACTGTAACCACTGTAAATTAAAGGGGGTCAATTTCTCTACAATGAAGCATTTCACATCACACCACTCTGAATGACTTGGTTTACATCTCCATGACTGAAATATATAGAAAGTCTGAATGTTTTATTGTAAATTTGGTCTTTGAAATACTGATATAATGCAGTAGAAGGCTTCGGTATGCATAATATGGGTTCAGCATTAACTGCTCAAACTTTAATACCTCATGGAAAAATATGTTACCTTGAGTCAAATCTGACCCTTATATATGTGTACCGGAAATGTTTCATTTTCATTAATCACGTCACATAAATGGTGTGCTTTTTTATATTACAACATACCACAGCCACAGTATGTACCAATGCAAATGTAGTATGGTTTTATGTCCATACTGTGCAGCTTTAGTGCAGTTAATGTCAAAGCCAGCCAGGTATTATGGCATATGAAAACAGGACAAGCACATGAGGACATTACTAGCATGACCTAACATGATTTTGCATGCTAGCCAAAGCATGTGTGTAGTCAAGCACACTTTACTCTAGTTACTTTGCATACAAGAGAAGGTCTCTCTACAGCACAGAATCAAGGACAAGTAAAGTGCTCTCCTCCTTTTAAAACCACTCCAGCTGCCTTATCTTGTGGTAAAGTACAGAGTGGACCAGAGTGCAGGACTGACCTCGTATAATACCTGAAAAACAGCCTTGCTAATTTATAATCCTGTAAATCACATGGTCCAAAAGAAATCAACAGATAAAATAGAACAGAAAATAGAAACAGGTATATTTAAACAAATTAAATTCCATTTTTTATTTGGTACTCCCAGTGCGCCCTGCTGCACTTTGAGCTTCCAAATGTGTCAAAATAATTCTCCAGTTAAGAGCAAGTCAGTCAATATGAAATGAGAAATGTCATATACATGTGTATGATCAATGTTGGAACAAAGCCGCATAGGTTACCTCCAAAACCATAACCTCTCAGCAGAAAGGAAAAAACATTGGTTATGCTTTACTCAATAAGGCTTTAGAAACGCCTATATAACTTCGTCACCGAAGTGTCATTTGTCATAACACAGTCTGAGGTGAAATTGATTTAAGATGGTCAAAAGCTGCATTTACGTCAACTGTTTGTTGAAATAGCCGGTATAAACATCTAAATAGCTCTAAATGTCAGTTATCATTTAAGGCTTATGTCAAATGTCAAATAGCCTTACAAATGCTAGCCTTATTTGGAGTATTACCAAAGCATTCTCAACATTATGTACAAGTTACTGTATCAAGATTTCATTCCAAATAATTTTAGATCTTTTCTATCAGTCCATTCATCATGAAGTGTTCACACAATATAATAGGCCAGCTGCCGTTTTCAAATTATTGTAAAAAGAATAAATAAATAAAAATTAAAAAACAACAGAAACTATATGAAACTGACTGTTTTACTTGACAGCTCAAATACTTAATTTTTTGAAGAATAATGCTTTTTTTTTTCTTCTTTCAACTCAAAACAGTCTCAGGAGTTCTTTATTATTTTTACTGCAGCTGTTAAGGTAACACTTTATTTGAAAGACTGTTTCTTAACAGTTTATAAACTTTTAGCAAGCAATTTATGAATACTATAGCAAATACAACAATATCATTTGTAAGCAAGCTTAGATATAAATGTAGCTACATGGTTTGTGAGTAGACTTATCAACTAATTGTTGACTAATGAGTTAAATATTAAATAATTTTAAGCTTTTACTTGCAAGCATACTTGTAATCATGTTAATCAAGTATGAACTGATAATAATGAATAATAATAAACACCAAACATGGTAGTGAACACAAGTAAATGGTCACAACTGTGAAGTCCACAGTAATTTTACAGTAACTTACAATACAGTTCACAAATACGTGGTATTTTCTTAAATCATTTTGAATCAGAAGTATATTCTCAACTGTTTGTAACAGAAATATTATAAAGAAAGGTTATTAAGAATAAACTCCACCTTTAGAATAAAGTCCCACTTTAGTTTTGCTCTTATAAAATCATTAATAAAGATTGTTTAATTGCATTTGTGTATTTTAAACATGTTTAAGTATATATATTTAAAAGCATTTTGCACAATATTTTCAAGCAGCGTATGTGATCTCCTTAAACTGCCATACAGATCATATGAATGCCCTTTCATTGCTTCTAAATTGCAAATTAAATGGAGCCATTTACTTGCATTCACTACCATGTTTGGTCACTGTGAATTCAGATCATTATTACCCGTTTATGTTCCGTGATCAACACAACAAAAATATTTCAATTGTAATTTTTTTTAAATTAACATTTAAATGATTAATCAACAAGTTAATCACTAATTTACACATGTATATAACCACATTTATAGCACTTTGCTAAGTTTGCTTCAGATTATACGGTTCTCTTTACAATAGCATTATTAATTGCTTGCTAATAATGTAGCAGTCATTAAGAAGCAGATCTTAAAGAGTTAATGCTAGGAATATTCAATAATGCTTCATAAAAGGGATTTATTTAATTACCTTTTATGAAGCAATATTGAATGTTAACAGCATTAGCTCTTTATTTTAGGTCTAGTTTTTAACGACTGGTTTAAGTGACCTGATATAAAGTGACCTAAAAATACAGTTCTTGTCTACAGACCTTACAGTTTGAAACATCGTCCTGTATATGTTTGCGTAGTCAGTAATATTGTTCCCTTTTATTTGTGACAAGGTCACTGACTGTGTAACTTAGAGAAATTAAATAAGTCCTGGTTAAATAAACAAACAAAAACAAACAAATAACAACCTGAACAGCTGAACAAACTTTCCCTTCTTTTTCTGTCTTCTTTTTTTTTAAATCTTGCCTTTTATTTTTACATTGGTTGTAAATGTTCCTGAGACAGTAAGTTACTGGTTAACTCCTATTAGCCTACTGGACAACATAGCGTCAGGTTAGTTTTAAAGGGTGCTCCAAAGCCAGCTTTGTTAAATGCCCGTACCGTTCATTCTTCTTTTCAATCCTTTTTTGTTTTTTTGTTTTTTTTAATAATGCATACTTTCACATTTTGCCACTATGGCTATCCCTTTAAAGGCAACAGTATTGACCCATCCTATCTGCTTGCAGCCCTCGGAGTAATACCTGTGCTAAATGGAAAATGAAAAGTCCTTCCAATTTCTTATTTCTAATTTCTGAAGGAAACATTTTAAAGCCTCGCATTATGTGGAGGCTCCTAAAATTGTGAAAAGGTCCTTCATACTCACATGTCTAATTCACAAAAATAGTTCTTCAAATGACCATTATTTGAAAGGTTTAAGACGGAACTAAGAGTGGTTCTTCTCTGTGGCATTGATCCAATTCTGACACCTTTATTTTTAGGTACTCTCAGATGTGGCAGTCTTTATAGTTTAAATTCACTGAAGATGGTTTTAATGATGGTGTTGTCCACATCTATCCCTTTAATTTAGTCATCCTCACCATCTCCCTTTTCAGAGATAATCTAATGTAGTACTAGATAGTCTAATCTAGTACATCCTACTCTAAATACTTTTTAAGCACTAGCAGCCTAAAGAAGAATAACAGCCCTTTCCTGCTCAGTCCTTCTTCTTCTTTCGTCATGCAGATTCCTCCAGAATTCGATGATGAGCAATAAGGCTTTTTTGTACCAGACCAGAATGATTGATGATGGGACGTCTCACCTTTCAAATGGTAATTGATTGAGGTAACAGCAGGGAGAGGAATGATTAGTAGTGCCTGGTCATCGGAGAATGGAGACTTTTTGGGTAGCGTCTGGCTACACAAGGAAACGCAGTGGGAAAGAGAGAGCAGCTCCCACAGACAGACCCAGCGCTAGGAAAAATGTCATCAAAGCTCCTGCTGTTTCTGCATCTTTTGGAGCCACCAACCTGGAAGAGAAATGGGGGAGATGGAGGAAAACATTGAGTTTCTGTCTCTCAAATTCTATGAATGTCAGCAGTTACGAATAGCTTCTACACCCAGCCTGTGATTTGCTACCTATTCAGCATGATGGATATAAAACAAGATCCTGCAGCATTCAAGTCCAATGAGTAGACATATTCTGGCTTTATCAGAAACTGCAATTCAAGTGAGACATTGTGAGGCATCGTCTCAGTCATTAGGAGATCAGTGACGAATAATAAGAGTGAACAGTGAGCGAATACAATGAAGAGTCTGCTGTAAGACAGTAAAGCGGTTGCATACTCACTGTGGTGCATAAGACATGGAGAGACAGACACAGTATCCGCTGGAGACGGAGAAGAGCATCATGATGACGACGAAGGACACGTCGTTGGAGAATAACACAGGGAGCAAGCGGCGCTCTTGAACATTACACAGCATCAGCAGAGGCACAAAGATCACGCGGAAAACCACCAACATCGGAAATAAACGACTTTCTTTAGGAGGCTAAGAGAGAAAGTGAGAGAGAGAGAGAGAGAGAGAGAGAGAGAGAGAGAGATTAATGAGTCTTGTAACCCAACTTCTGACTATGGCCAAAGAATCTGGTGGAGTTTGTCACTCACTGGCCAAGATCCTGGTACATGAAAACAAACAGCTGAGCGTTGTTTTTACATAAGGTGCAAAGTGAGAGAGATTGTCAAAACAGTGCAACAGCAGAAACGCACAAGCACGTGGCTCAGTGGCAACCAGAAGATGCTGTATCATCTGCAAAGTAAACATTTTACTAACATTTCATTACAGGATTTAGTGAACTTCACAAAGGTTTTCAATCCAGTGACTACATCTTTCTCTGGAAGAGAGGAATCAGCAACTACTTCCCATGGGAAATTAGATTAGTACCTCTGTGGGCAGAGCCTCATAGACTTAAGACTAGCAGTTAGTACACCTTAACCTCTGGATACATTAGAAGGATTTAGGCCGGACAGGAAAAACAAAGGAACAGAAATATGAAAAGGTAAGAAGTTGGGAAAGAAACTGATAAAAAGCTTTTACTCACCCACTGCACAACAGAAGTGACCGTTCTCCCGGTCCAGTCCATCACGTTAAAGATCAGGAAACAACATACAGGGATGAAATAACGTTCTGAAAGTGAGAGAGAGAGTTTTGTTAAAATCCAATAGCTTAACTAATATGGATAGGTTCAGATAATGACTGACCTTAAAACTGTGAAATCTATTATTTTAAGGATCTGCAGAAACAGATCCTTAAAATAATTGTAATTTTAAGGATCTGTAATTGTAATTGTTACTGTAATTGTTACTAAATAATAATATTAAGATCAAGGGGTAACTTGTGTATCTTTTACTAATATTGGCCAAGAATATCTTTTACTGTTATTGACAAAGGATTGTTAGAGCTATACTGTTAACCATTACAGTTGACCATTCTGTCCTGGAGCTTTCCCAGATTTATGAGATATAAATTCTAACCATTCTGCAAGTCACCAAAAGACATTTACCCACACCAAAGACAACAGGCCTAAGCGGGGGTTTAAGGTTTGTGTTTGGGTTGAGTGTTTATGTATATTTGGTTTATCTGAATAGTTTTTTATACAGGGGAAGCATGTTGACGTGGTCAGTGAACGCACCCCAATGTCCTTCATAAACAGTCTTCACGTCCACTGTGACGGCAGGGAAGACAGAGAGTGTCACTGTGAACACGAACGTTACACAAAATGCCATCACCCATATCTAGAGATAGAGAGAGAGAGAGAGAGAAAAAGAGATTACCATTCATTCTAATTAAAAGATGCTCTGTAATTAGAGTGCTCTGTAATACTGTCAGAGATGGAGAAAGTCATTTGATTACCCTTAAACTATTCAAAAACTGGCCAGTATATTAGGACCACCGACCTTTTACCAATAGTCACTGTCCATTTTCTCAGAAACCATAAATGTGCACATTGTAGCTTTACAACAAAGGTCTCAAACCACAAGCCTGTGTTCCACATCTGGCTTCATATGCCCCATCATGTTTCTACAATTCATTTGTTTACATGTTTCAGTGGATAAATACTTACACCTGATGGGTAGACTTGCTTCACCCAGCAGACACTGTGGCTGGTTACCAGTCTAAGATGCTTTTTTAGCTTACAGGCTCAAAAGCTCTGCATGCATGAGAAACTATTTAAATGAAAACGTGACTCATGAACGTTGTGCATTGAGCGAGTGGTAGTAATTTAGCTTAGACCAATAGTTAAATGTACCTTTGCGGATTCATTTGTGACATAGCAGTGGATGCAGTGTCAGAATTAAGAACTCACTGCAATTTGTCAAACAACCCACTGAGAACACAAATTGACTGTCCTGTCAGCACTTGATTTGCAAAAACTTAACTTGTGTTCAGCAGGAACACTAAAGCTATCACAATAAGAGCCCCCCCCAATCCCTTGGAATGTGGTTAGTTTGAGACCCCTGGTTTATAGTTATTGATTATAGCCTCTGTTACTACAGAATTTATATACCTTATCCATTAATGGAAAGGGTCCACCACAGGACCACCACCAACCAGTGCTGTTGTTGTACAAAGTGCACCTATATGGTACACTGAAACGGCCAATCAGCATAAGTAGGTATTTCCAATAAACTGGCAACCCACTGTATATTAGCCTAATACCTTTTTGAACACCTCCAGGATGGAGCTTTTTGCCTCCATAGCATTAGCAGTCTCCAGAACGACAAAGTCTTGCCTGCCACCATCACCTTCCTCACCAGCCGAAGTGCTGGGGTTGGCTTGGGGCACAGAGCCGTTAGCATGACCGTTTAGCTCGGTGCTTTCCTGAGGGGTCTCTATCAGAGAAAGAGAGATTCAATCACACTAAGAAAACAATTGACATGCGGCGATTTATGATCTAAACTGACAGTAACGAGCCAACAGAACTGCATTGTTTCCCAGCCTCTGCAGAAACAAAGGTCGTCTTTGCTGCTCTTCCAGACGGCTACTGCTGAGCCGCTGGAAGCAGTTCTGCAGCGTGACTGGGATTGAGATAATGACATAATGAAAAGTAAACAAGCCCAAAGTGAATGAGTGCATTATGGCATGGTGCTTCTGAAGTAACAACAAGCAGAATTTGCTTGCAGCTTTACAGTGCGGGAGGTGCAGCTTCTGTCTTCTTCTCTGTGCCAGTGTTCTGTATGAATGAAGTGAAAAGCCACTCCCTTTTGTTTTCTAAAAAGCAAACCTTAAAGATGTTCATTCAACAAGAAACAGAAAAGGCATGTTTGTGTGAAGTCAGTGGACGGTTGTATCATGGATGGATTAGTCAAGGTTGTGTTTTGCGTATGATACCACCTAAATGTTTGTCCTAGCAAAGTTTGTGGTGGGCTGAGGGTCAAAAACACTTTAGTGAACTGAGCAGATCTACTGCTGAAGTTTTGAAAGTGAAATGTTTTCCCAATGCTTGCTTGATATAGGATTTCAGTAGTTTAACAGGTCTCCTTTGCTGTATTATTCCTTTCACAATGTGACACATGTTTTCAGTACGTGACTGGTCTGGATAGTTCAGCACCCAGACTCTTTTCCTACAGAGCCATAGTGTTGTAATACGTGCAGAATGCGGTTAGGTGTTTTGCCTTGCTGAAGTAAGCCAGGCTGTAAGACGTCGGCTGCATGGCAGCACATGTTGCTCCAAAACCTCTATATGTCATTCGGCTTTAATGGTGAATACTCAGTTGTGTAAGTCTCCCATGCCATGTACACTACTGCACCTCCAAAACATCAAGGTTGCTGGCTTCTGAACTGTGCACTGATAACAATATGGACGGTTCCTCTTCTCTTTAGCCCGAAAGATGCTAATTTGATTGGTTGGATCACAGGACACTTTTCCACTTTGCCACAGTCCACCTTAAACGAGCTTGGGCCCAGAGAAGGCTATGGTGTTTCTGGGTCTGTTTATATAGTTTGTTCTTTGCCTTGCAGAGTTTTAACTTGCATTTATGGATGCAATGATGAAGTGTGTTCACATATGATCGTTTTGGCAAGTGTGTCTGAGCCCATGCAGTGATTTCCACTGTTCCACTATTCTTCATATAGTGCTGCCTGAGGGCCAACAGTATATGGTTTTCAGCCTTGTATCATGCCTAGAGAAATTTATCTGGATTCTTGAATTGTTGCACTATTATTACTTTTTGTACCGCATCATGTTCCTGACCTGCTGCCAGTTAACCTAAGTGGGTCTGAGATGTTCAACCTGGTGGTATTTACACAGCTTTCTTTTGTTGCCCCTGTCCCAGCTTTTTTGAAACATGTTGCTGGCATTAAATTCAAAATGGTCAAGTATTTCAAAAGACAATGACATTTTCTCACTTTCAACATTTGATATGCCATCTTTTGATTAAATATGATAAATATTTATTTACTTTTATGTCTGCACTTTTGGGAAAGGGACAGTATTAACTTTTGTTACTTCATAACTGTTAGCCACAAAGCAAATATCAGGCACCAAATATGTCTTGGCCAGCTTCCTTTGGGGGAGAATTCATTTGATTTTATGCTCATCTATCTCTTTACGTACATGTACAGCAATGAGTTCACACTGATAGTAAGTTGGACAAATGCTCTTATGTTTTACCTTGGGGCAGGAGGTGGTGAGACGTATCCACTTCATAGCTCTGACTTTTATTCTTATTCAGATAATGCCTAGCAAACTCCTGTAGGACAATACAGAAGGGACTGTTTACTAAACAAAACCATGACGTGCACAAATTGTAGGACTACAAACTGCACCAGTACTGTAGGTATTTCCGATGGCCATTATGTGCAGATATAAGGAAGACCTCTAATACATTGGCAGTGCAGGATATTTACAGCAGACACACAGCATATAAACATTTGACTGCTGAATAGTGTACTGATTTCACAAGATACATGTTTTTATTCTGCATTCAGTGTACAGTATGCACAGTTTTGGCCACCTCTGGTCCAATGACAGGTTTAGCTGATTTGCTAACTGAAAATGTAACACATTCTCTACAGAGAACAAACTACTGCATATTTTAATAATGTTTACTTTACTGAATTTAACTTATTGATTATTTCATGACACATTTTGGATTTTATCTACTGTTATAGCAAATAAACAGAACTGTGCATTATTTCAGGAAAAGAAAAAATGTCATATTTAAATGTGTTCTCTGTTGAGGAGCAAGTCTTAAAAAAATCAACAAAATATGTCATTTGACCAGGCATATGATTGTAGCTACCACTAACATGGCAAAATGTACATACCAGTTTGGGCAGCATTAGGTAACTGATCAGTGTTACTAGAGTCCCCACACATGGAGTGATGAAATAACCCAGCGCTGCGGTCTCATCATCTGTTTTACCTGTTACATTAAGGACAAATACACAAACACACGGGTATCAACATATAGCTCTGGGCATCAACAGCAGGCAGCTCAATGAGCCTTTAGTGGGTAGATATTAACAGTGCTGACTGTGATGGTCATCTGAATGTGTGTGTGTGTGTGTGTATGCATATACTCTCATTACTCTTCATTAAGTACACCTACTTGTATCTACACTCTGTGATTTTTCATGTCCACTCACCGTATAGGAGCACTTCGTAGTTCCACAATTACAGACTGTAGTCCTTCTGATTCTCTCTATGATATATTAGTTACTTTACCACGCTCATCAATAATCAGGACCCCCGCACAGCCATCAGTGAGCAGTGGTGGATCATTTTCTGTACTGCAGTGACACTGACATGGTACTGTGTGATAGTGTGTGTGTGTGTTGTATAACATCACCAACCAAACACATCCAGCAAACAGCATCCTTTATTTGTCAGACGGACTAGAGGATGACTTGAGCTATCATCTCCAACTTTATCTATAATAAAGGAGTGTCTAATAGAGTGGACAGTGAGTGGACACAGGGTTTAAACACTCCAGCAGCACTGCTGTGTCTGACCCACTCACACCAGCACAACACACACTAACACACCATCACCTCGTCAGTGTCACTGCAGTGCTGAGAATGATCCACCACCCACATAATACCTGCTCTGTGGCGGTCTGATCATTGATAAACTGGGCAAAGGTAGTGGGGGGCGGGGGGTCCCAGTTATTTTGGAGGAACAGATGGACTACAGACGGTAAATACTGAGGTGCTCCTATGTTCTAAATGGACCTGATGCTTGTGAGAATATGTTCATCCGTGACTCTGTCTGTGCTTGACTCACTTGCAATAGCAGAGAGCATGGCAAGAGCAGCGAAGGTTCCAGCCAGGCCCTGTCCACTCATAAACACTGCACTGTACTTCTGAGGCAGCTGTCCAACCAAACCAAACAGACTGCCCTGCAGCACGGCCCCGAACGCTAAACACAAACAAACCAACATCTTCAGACTGAAGCACTGAAATTCTATTGGTATGTTGATCCGCATACTATTTTCTCTTTGTCAGTGACTCTCACAACAAACTATTTTAAACAGTTGTAAAGTGTTACAGCATAGAAAGAACATCACTGTTGCAATAAAACATTACATTTGTGAAATAGTCACTAAAGTTGAAAAAAAAAAAAAAACTACTTTAACATATTTAACACATTCTACATGAATATAACTTGGAACATTTCTGTTGGCCCACTCATCATTACATGCTCCCACAATGCAAAGGGCTGATGATGCTTTGGTCACCCTAGTAAGCTTATCCATAAACTATGTTAGGAATTTTTGCTTTGCCTGTCAACCTTTCTCACTAAAACTAAGAAATACAACTGTTGGAAATTGTTACATGCTGTACACTTTATGGTGTTGTTTTGCCATCATTTTCAGACTCCAAATAAATGAATCAACCCTCATGGTAGGTATATGAGTAGCGGAGTAAAATGATTTTTCATCTGAACTCTGTTTTGAACTGAACCGTCACTCACAGTTGATGAACCAGATCGTCGCCATTGTGATGGAGAAGAAGCGGTCCTCCTCCATGGGAATCTTCACCAGGATGGCAGTGAGGATGAAGAGGATGAGGATGAAGACCAGACTGCCTGCTATCCGCACCTTCTCTGAAATCCTGACAGATACAGACCAGGGTCAAGGTGCTATGAAAGTAAGCTCACACTGAAAGGTTTTAACACTTTTAATGCAAAACAAGAAAGTTCAAAACAGTTTTGTGAAACTGCACCAATATTTAATAAACTAGTAATCAACACTGTGAACCCAGGGCTTGCTATTTAGCTAGCAGTCAATTACCAATCTAAACTCAGTCTTCACTAATGAATATGAATTGTTCAGTAACTGCTATACGATGGTGATACAGTACAATTCAGTAACGTTATTTGGTAACATGAATTATTCAGTAAATGTTATACTGTAATAACTTAGTAACTACTATGAATTGTTCAGTACCAAATATTATTTGATAATATAATAATTTATCAGTAACTACTATTGGTAATACTGTTTATTCAGTGAATACATTATCTGGTAGTACTTATTATTCAGCAAGTTCCATGAATTATTCAGTAACCACTACCAACTGACCAACTGCTTATCACTACAAATGTTTAAATACACAATTAATTTGAATTACTATAATTACTATGAATTAATCAGTAATGCGGCGTAAGAAACAAAATACATTTTGATACTGTATCGATTTATAAAAACACAGTACTGATTTTTAATTAATAGTTTAAATGCAATGATTAATGGCAGACAGTGGTTCATTTTGTGTTTAAACCCATTACCTCTATTGTTCCAGAGTGTTAATTATCTAACTAGCCAGTAGACTCAGCACAGGACACAACTAGCATAAGGGCATTTCTAACATCAGCTTTACCAATCCAAGTCTCGCATCCTCAAGTTCTTACAAATTCACAGTAGACAGTATACATACTCTGTAAATGCTATGATTTGGTAATATTAATTATTCACTCATTTTTAATTATTTGGTACTAACTAATTAATCAGTAACTATGGTAAGTTATTCAATTACTACTATTATTTGGTAATACAAATGACTTAATAACTAATATACTGTGTAGTAATTTAGTTACAACTGTGAATTATTAATACCTACTGATAATTATTCAGTAACTACAAACTGGTAATTAAATGTGTAATTACGTATAAAGTATAATGAGTATTATTCTTGAGTATAGTGAGTATTGGGTATAATGGTATAATGAGCTGAGTGAGCAGGAGAACACAAAGTATTTTAGCGACTGTGGTGAGCTTAATCCTCCCCATAACTACTCAACTTACACAAGCAACTATATAATGACCTCTTAGGATGAACCTGCGGAGAGATTTTATAGATTTTGACCTGTGTGCAGAAGAAACAGTAGAAGGTAATAGATGTGGCTGCTATGGCTTAAATCAGAGCCACTCACCACTGGTAGAGGATGGAGTTGAGAAGGGTGAAGAGCAGCAATGGCAGCTGGGATAGCAAAGTCATCCAGTTGTTGAAGTAGTACTCCTTCCTGACAGTGACGGTTCCATTACTCCACTCAGTCGTGTTCAGTCTGTTGTTGAAATACTACCAAAAACAGACTTTATTAGGCTTATTCATTCCAAGAACACCACAAATACACTTACACCATGCAAATGAAATGACTGTATCACTGCTGAGCCGGGAACGGTCCACCACCAAAGCTAACTTCGCTTCCCCCTGACGTATGGGTTAGACTGGGGCTGATAAACCAATGGGCTGCAGTCTGTAACTGTGAACCTATACACATAAGCACCTGTATGGTAGGTGGTTCTGATGAAATGGCCAATGGGTATTATTACAAGGGAAATATTAGTAATAAGGCAAGATGGAAATATCAGCAGTTTGTATGGGACTATAATCTGATAAAATGGCTGGAAGCAAATATAAAATTCAGCTTGTGCATTTTGACGGTTATTTCTCTTGCTAGTCTGTTTTCATTTACAGGTAGTCTACTTTGGCAAGCCAGACTTTGTTAGAAAGTCCAGGTGCATATTGTGGCCTGTTTTAACAGGAACGGCTGTTTGAAATACCCAACCACAGACCCCTGTTTTATGTAACATGTACAGACTATATTTTGAAACAGCACCACAGCCAAACCAAACCTTATGGAACCACATGTGTCTCAGAAACACCTGTGAAGATTATTCTAGGATTAGAATAATCTAATCTCACACGAATAGGGCTTAAGTCAGGAAATGTGCATAGTTTCAAGTACTTAAACTTCAAAACCTAAACCGCTGCAAAACATATATGAGCACCATGAAAGGAAAACAGCTAATACGCCTGACGTTACCGCTTTAAAACACAGGTTTTACACATGACGGGAAATCCCTCAACTGCTGCAGATAAGCCCTTGACTAAGGTGCAAATATGATGAAAAACATCACACGGTAAAATTCTGAAGCTGAAACACGGGGGGTGGGGGACTTGGCAGGGATTAAATAAAATCCCCTAGTCAGGAAAATGCTTGACCTCGAGAGGCAACAACCTCACTAATCCATAAAAACTGCAGGTGTCAGTCAATAAGCAGATGACCTCCGACGACCACATGCATACAGTGAAAGCAGAGAGCTTTTCTGAAAAACAAGCCATGATTTTCTGCATCATCTGTCATGCAAAACTGCGTTTCTAAGCGGAAAGGCATTTCTTAATACATCTGGCAAATCATGAAAGCCTGCATTGTGGGGTTGGACTTTGATGTTGTTGTTGTTGTTGTTGTTGTTAAAGGAGAAAGTGTTTTTTTTATTACCATAGAGGCAGTCATGAAGAAATTCCATGGCAGCAGAGTTCCCAGTCCAAGGATAAAGAAAATGATTCCCACTAAATAGAGACTATTAAAGGAAAAATAAGGGTTAAATCATTAGAGGGGTTAACACAGTGCCACAGTTCTATCAGAATAAGCATACATGTATAAAATGGTCAGATTAGTGATTTACAGTCATATGGCCAAGAGACATGTTTTACTGATGTTGCCAATGTAACATATAGGAAATAAAAGTAAGACATAACATGTGGCTTGTGCAATAATTCTGCCACATGTTATATTACACTGATTCTTGAGATGTCTTTGAAAGTCTCTGAAATTTAAACTTTAATTTACTACATTAATTTAAAATCTATATATTTATATGTATATAAGGGTCTTAGCAAACAAACCATGTAAGGACAACACACTTTTATGAAAACTGACTTCATAACTTCTTCCTCAAAAACAACAAAAAGCATAATATTTTAATTTTGATCAGTTGAATGAGACAGTAAAAGCCCTCATCTAATCATGATGCTCTATAACACAGTTTTGTAATAAAATGCGTTATATACATATAATCCATAGGCAAGGAAGACATCACTGCATGTAGCTCAGCTGGTGTGGTAATATGTAAATACAGTAGATTCAACAAAGTGGAACCTCCTACTTAGAAAAAGTCGTTCTGTCCTTTCCTCTGTTGCTGCTGCCTCTATGGCCTGAACTAAAACACTAACATTGACTCCACAGTTCTTAATCAAGACTATCTTAATGGCAAGACAATGCTGACACATTAAAGCTGCGACTGCAGGTGTTTTCAATACCCTAAGATTGACAGTTTACCTGGCCAAGTGTCCTACTGCTGACCTTGACGCTGTCCGATTTATTTAGGGTTATACAAAAATCTGATGGAGTGAATGTAAAGTGAGGATTTCATAGGATGTTTTTTTATGGAAAATATAGTTTAAAGTTCACTTGATGTATTTCAGCAGTCTCTCATTTGATATTTATATTTATGCATCTGAAGCATCTTTAAACACCTGACCTCTTGCTGAGGACACAACTTGCGGAACCTGCACTTCTTTAGATAAATATATATAAAATTAATTTAATATATCATACGCAGGGCCTCCAGATTTAATGTTTATTATTCATTTCTTAATTTATAAAGCTAAGAATAATTTTTGATGTATGGCATGTCCCTTATCTCAAGAATCTGCAAATAAATAGTAAAAAGTAGCAAATCTGTCTCGTCGAGGATCTGTTCACTTCATTTAGAATATCAACAAAACCATGATATTCAAACGGAGGATTCTGCAATAACAAAAGCATGCAGTAATTACAGATTCATTTTTCATAGCTCACTGAAGTAGAGAAATGGAGTGAAATGAAGTGGAAAAAGATGGAAAAAGAAAAAACAGGTTGCAAACTTTCGGTCCATAGCACCTTTGTGTTTGGAAGTTAATTATGAATTAAATTCCATGAAATATTTTCATTGCTTTACTGAAAAAAAAAAAAAAACACATCCTTTAAACCTCCCACCTCAAACAAACATAACTGATTACATATCTGTGTCATTTATTATGTAATTATGTAAATACTATAGCAAAACAGCAGTACTATCTCTTCTAACGTCTGAGTTAACATGCTAAAACATCAAGACAAATGAACTAATCTGCAGTCCAGTGTCTACAGACTCAGACTGTCAAATGGGGCCAGCAGAAAAACACTAACTAAACTCACCGGTCAGTGGGTGCTCCTTCTTTAGTCCTCATGGTTTATGTGAATATGGTCGACTACAGGCAGAAACAAAAAAGACAATTAATGCTTAACCTTACGTAAAGCAGAGACACAAGCTTCTTAAACAGCTGTAAAGAGACCAGTGTGTTAAAAGCTCAGTTTGCAAACAGTGTTTGCTCTTCCTATCATAAGAGGGTCTTATATCCCACCGCAAAGCACAAGTGAGACTGAAAGTTCTGTAGTGAACTGAAAACTACAGCACTCTACTGCGCTACTCCCAACAGCACGTACATGTAGATTACACATGCTGCGCTCGAGAAGCCTAAACCCACCCACTTCATCCATGGATACCAAACACACATGCACATGCCTTTCATTTGACAGTGCAGTGGAGAACTTGGAGTAGCGCACACAGCACTGTTCAAAGGCTATAGGCAGCAGGGAAGTAGCTGCTTATTTGGGCACCAAGTGTTTCTTTACTCAGAAATACACCAATATTAGAATCCAGTACTGTAGCTGCCATCCAATACCTGGTTTATCTGATCAATACTTCATTGCATTAAATCAGATGTGCTGATGATGGAATTTACTAAATCTGTGTGATAGCATCAAGGAGAACTCTGGAACCAAACTTTGTTCTTCAAGCCAGCACACATGATGTTTAAAACTAGAAATTCCTGTCGTACTGTTTTTATGTTCAGTTGCATTTATCATAATGATATATGATGTTTCTGGAACAAGTCATTCAGTGGACAATCTCTGCCTCTCCCAGTACCAAGCTTAATCCCCAGGCCTATATGTAAAAGAACTCGGAATTTCAACCTGACCTCAGTAACCAAAAAGAATCAGTTGTGCTCTTTACGTTTTCAAAGAAGGTCTTTTCCTCTCTGTGCTGCGTGAACATGGCCATAGTTCAGGTTTGGTCAGCACTTTGGGAGGGACAAAACGAGTTAGGATCTGTAGGCCACCCTTCCTTCATAAAATGAGAACAGAAATATTCCGCCTAGCCACGTGTCTCAGTGGCCTCCACTCTGCTGCTGCTCCTTTAACGGCCGCAAGAAAAATGCTTTCAGGCTCTAACAGCCTTCCACAGCCAAAACCTGCCTCAATACTGCCTGCCCACAAAAGGCACTAAAGCACTGCCAGCTAATGCCGCAGCCAGATGGCCTGCACCAACTCTTTGGTCTTCATTTCATTTTTGGCAGGAGGAGGAACCTCAAATCACAGCCGTCCTGCACCTTTCTTATTGATTTTTGGCAATCATTCTAAATAAAGCAGTGGCTGACGTAATTAGGGATGCACTGATACGGAGAGTCTGGGTTAATTCCAATATCCGATCTTTGTCAGTATCCATTTACACAAGGCCTAGAGGCTAAATCAAACTGGATCAGCATTTTACGTGTTTGAAGGGGGTTAGGGCGCTTCTTCACCACATGGGTACAGCTTGACTCGACTCTTTTGGGTACAGCTTGACTCGACTCTTTTGGGTACAGCTTGACTCGACTCTTTTGGGTACAGCTTGACGGCTTTTGGTACAAGCTACTTCATGCACCTTCAGTGTAGCTGGTCATTGTAGAAATGCTGCTGGTCATGAAGAAGACTGATTTCGTTGGGAAGAAGCTGATGGCAGCGAAACAAAAGAGTGGATAAAAAAAAAAAACAACAGGAGAGGTTGGGAAACACTACATCAGAGTTTAGATGAGACAATTGTGGCTGGTCATTAGCGAGGGTACACTAACCTGGTACTTAGCATTCGCATATGTGTTGGTGATAGTGACGATTCTCTCTGACCAATCAGCCTGCAGCGTTTTTACGTTGCCCTTTGGTTTCGGCTCAGCTTGCTTCGCTTTGGTTTCGATGGAGGTGATTCCAAAAACCGTACCAGATACCAGGTCTGCCTGAAAGAAAGCCAAAAAAGACGATTAGAGTCAAAAGCCGGTACAATGTGGTAGAAAAGCAGCTTTTAGAAAGGCAGTAAAATAAAACATCGTGCTCTTCCAGAGTACAAGAAGGAAATGATGCACCGACACCCAGACATTTCTGAAAGGTAGAAACTAAGACTGCTTAGACTAACGTTACAATGAAAAAGAACATTTACAGCAAACATTCAGAGTTAAATAAATATACAAATATCATACAATGTCAGTTTGAAATCTCAGACACATTTAAACACCTGCCCAATGCTGATATTCCTTTTTCAGGCTATACTGAAAAATGCCAACATGTATCCATAACAAATAATAGATTATGGAATATCTGTCTGAATGATCAGTTAAATGTAAGCCTTAGTCAAATGTTTTTGTAACTATCAGCTGATAACGATTTGCAGTTTGATCCCGTGCTCCCTGGGAACATCCCGGGCATGCATAATGCACATACTGTAACTTCAGTGTGCCAGTATAGTACTAATGAAGAAGCTTTCTAATACAGAATATCATTTATATCATTTCTCTCACTCAGTTTTCCTGTGTGTGTAAGATCATTACGGTTTTGCTGTAACAGGGTTACTACCAAGCTTGGCGCTAGGATTGGGAGTGTGTTGCCCCCCCCCTACTTAGTTTTGGAGTAGCTGGTGCCTACGGTTATGTGCATCGTTTAATGGTCTAACGGTCTGTATTTGTCGCTTGACTTGAATCAGGTCATGAGAACATGTCCAGGGTCAGCTTTGCTGCTCCGAGGTTATTTATAAATGCTGGGACTTAGTTTTGGCTCTAGTTGCTAGACTGATAGCTTGAACGAGACCACTGAGACACCAAAAAATCCAAAGCAAAACAAAACAAACCGCATCCTTTCAGCACAGGGACAGGCCTGGCAGGGCAGTTATGGTAAGGTTTAGTCACATGATGACTAACAGACGAACGTTCTCCCGCAGACGTAGCGAATAAGCCTAAGGCACATTGCTCGCTGTACTCTTAGCATACATGTGGCTCCTAGCACTTCTCCTGTGTGACACGATAACAAACAACAGCATCTCTTGTATAAACATGCACGTACGGCATTCACACGCTTTTCTCCAGGGACTGTCTGGCATCTCAGTGGAAGAGGCGCGTTAGCCCTCCATTATCCTTCTTCATTATTTTGCTATTATGCTAAAAAGCCTGAGCTAATGGAGCTATCATGAGGGGGGCTATGTTCTGGTGGTGCTCCATCAATCGTGAGGTCAGAACTGAGTCACCTGATCAGGTATCAGAGGTTATGTACTGGAAGCTGTGTCTTTGGGTGACTCAACAGGTTTGAGTCATATTACATGCTTGCACAAGGAAATGAGGATCAGGTATGACCAGAACAAAAGGTCAGAGCAGTTCATGCTTTTCAAAGCGTGACAAATTCAGATTTTCAAATTACAGGACAGGGTAAAAGTCAGACAGGAAAGAACTGTTTGGAACTGCTTATCTGAGCAGCGTCTGTGCTCTCGCTTGTTATAACGCTACATAACATGATAATAAGTACAGTAAACAGTGACAGTGAAGTTGCTATGTTGTGAGCTGAATAGAAGAACCAGTTTCGGCTCCTCTTGGATGCTCGACACAGCTCACTGTTCAGTTCCATCAGCAGCGCAAAAAAATTCTAAGTGAATAAATGAGGTACTGAATGGGGGGTTGTAGCAGTTTAAGCTACTGCACTGACAAGAATCGAGAGGAATGACTGTTAATCAGTAGGTTTGTATATCTTCAGATTATTAGTGGTGGGCGATCTGGCAAAACTATTACATTACGATACTTTCAGGCATTTTCCCATTACACAACATGCATCACAATATTTAGTCTTTCTAATTTCCAAGTACATTGGAACAGACACAACAGAACCTGCAGTGCCACATATAAAATCCACCCTAAAAAATGAAATATTGGATTTCCTTAAAAATGTTATGTCAACCAGTCCCACACAACTGTGTTAAGTAGCTTTTAAAGATACTTGATTGAGTACAACATACTTAACAAATTCAAGCAAGTCTCAATAAATTGATTTGAGTACATTCTAATTATTTTCATGTATTACCCAAAAATGCAATGTTGGATTTCCTTAAAAATGTTATGCCAAGTCGTTCTAAGTAGCTTTTAAGATCACACATGAATTTTAAATAACTGGACTGATCATTTTATGTATTACTTCTATTCAGCTTAATGTGGTTATTAATTAAAGTAGAAAAGTTAGGTCTAAGTTAGATCTACATGATTGTGTTAAGTTACTACTGTGCTACTGAGCTGTCATAGACTTACACTCGGCAGTAGGGTGCATGGTAACTTCCACTTACAGCCAACAGCATTATGGCTAGGCAGTTAACTGTGGAATATAAGAAAGTAGCAAACACAATGGAAGGCAGGCCAGAGGAAAAGGCAACACAAAGATGGTGAGTAAAAAAGTAAACCAGTATGCAAATAGATGATGCCAATAGGAGCCAATAGGAAAGATGTTGAGTTTTACTCAACAAGATCATGTGAACCAGACTTCTGAAGTAAATCTGACAATTCACTTTTTTTTCATTTCATTGAAACAACACAACTGGCTCAGTTTTACTGACTTACATAAATGTATTCAAAACTATATGAAACTGATTAAAACCAAGAGAGTGATTGCATTTCTTAGAGTGTGCTATAATAACAATAATAACAGTGAATTTTACTCACTGCTACTGAGTACTCAATCCAGTAAAGCCCTATAAATAACACAGTGCTGTTTTCTCATGTTTAATTGGTTGTTTCCATGATTGTAGGTTTGTCGAGTTGATGATTAATCTCCGCCTAACAATGGCTGGTTCTTCCTCAAATAAATTTGCATCCCAAAAACCAAACCTGTCAACACACCCTGCGACGTTTGAGCAGTACTGTACAATGACTGTACTTTTGATTGCAACCCTCTGAACCAGATATTCACTATTCAATATCATAATGATCAAGTTGCCTGTGTTTAACGGACCTTCACCTTATTTTTGGTGCAGGTTAACATGAGACAAATTCCTTGAACAAACAAGTAGGCCAGATCAAAGACAGCGGCCCAGTCACATGTGAAAGATTCCTAGAAACACAAAACACAGCCCTGGGGCCACATAGCTTGGCCAAAGTCATCCAAAGACAACAGCATTTTCAGACGTGTTTTTCACAGCCAAGTCAATTCCCCCATTATGCTGAAGACTGAAGCTGGTTTAGATTTGATTCGTCACACTCGTAAAGAATGTCTTTGAATACTGAAGAGAAAAAAAAATATTTGTTTAAATGGAGAATCAACGCAGTGTTTACGACTCATACCGATTATTCACAGAGCATTAATCAAACCCACTGAGTCAGAGTCTGAGTGGACAGCATCCACACTTGCATGCCCAATCCAACTGAGACCAGGCCTGTTATGGTATTAATTTTGCTACTGCGATGATAAAGCAACATAACCGCACGGTTTGGCGCTTTAGCCATGAGCCCCAGAACCCCTCGTCACCCCCGACTCAACAGACATTAGTTGTTGGTGCAGCTCTTGGGCAACTGAACACCTTTCAGTCATAATGATCAGTATAAGATGAGCACTGTAAACTCCACAGTAGATGACGTCACAGTCAGTCGTGTAGATACACAGATCCCAGTAACGCTACAGTCTAGAACTTCTTCAGTTCACTGACAGAGAAATGTTAGTAGTAAACTGATGCCATGTGTGAACAATGATGGTGAATCAACTTTCACCAGCAAAAAATAAATAAATAATAATTGCGGTGATGACGGTAACAAGCTCCCACACTGAGGTTGGGATCGCATAACTGCAGCATTGCGATTATACGGTTATTATCCACAGCCTTAACTGATACACCTACAATTCTCAACCTTCAGCTATGTAACAAGTACCCGCTTCCTGGCTTCACTGTAGCTGCCCGCATTAGACAATAAACCCTGGTGCTTGCATATAAAGCTAAAAATGGACCGGCCGTTTCCTGTCTGAGCACTGTCAGTGCTGTATTCCAGACCAAGGTCCATGTCTCCTGTGACGCTCAAGCCAAAATACTAAGAAAATGAATACGAGTTAAGTATGTATAAACCGGTTGGCTGATAGAGGACCTATAGTAGACCTTAAGGCATGGTAATGAAAGAGGAGACTTGGCCTAACTTCATGTTTTTTACAAGCTGAGAGTTTTCAAATGGGCCTCAGAGTGCAAGCTCTGGGTTATTTCGTAATTCCACAGCTTGGTACACAACCTCAGCTTTAAAAGATTCCCTGGAATCCTTCTACTTGGTAGGCCGAGACAGTTTTTCTTCCACCAAAATCCACAAAAGCTCTCCAGTCAGTCCCTCATTCATCCGCCAGCCTGATTGTCCTCCTTCTCCTTTTGTACATGCTGAATTTATTGCTTCAGTGAAGAGCTTTCTAGATTGTTATGCGCAGAACCCTGGGATGGTTGTAAGCAGAGAGCTTCTTGGTTCAAAACAGACGTTTCCAACATCGTATGCAAATGAGAGGCGTGGGAAACTCTGCATGGTCAAACAGCTTAGAATCAACAACTCTATTCTGAGAATAATGAAAATAAACCTCAGAGGCCACTCTTCATTTGTTTAATTTCCAGTCAAATTACAAGTTTCTCATTTTTCAGGAGACATTTCCTGAGGATGTTAGATATAAGATAATCCACTAGCACAAGGAAGAAGTAGTTTAGACAACTGGAGTTCAAATCTGATGAAAAGCTAGAGAGAAAATCAGACTCCTAATGACTGTGGAAGATCTGGTAGACCACCAAAACGGTCACCATCAGATATACAGTACTTAAACTTTTATATGCTAGCTCCACTCTTGCTCCAGATCTGAAAACATCCACAGGTGATTCGGTCCATCCTTCTACTGTGAGAAGACCACTCAACACTGTGAGTCTGGAAGGATGTGTAGCTGTCAAGAAGCTCCTCTCTTAGAAAAGAAGAACATTAGCAAAGAAGCTGCTGGTGTTCTCAGAACAATGGACTGACCACCCCAGAGTCCAGACATTAACATCACTGAATCTATTTGGCATTTCTTGGATGGTGAGAAGCAGAAAATGCAACCAACTACTTTGGAGGTCTGGAAAAACATCCCTGAAGTTCTCTGACGCGTCCTGGGAGAGAGAAAATGCAAACGTTTCTATGACTGAACTTTTCTTGAAAAAACTGATGCCTAAAAAATAACAAATCTGCCAAAACGACTGTCAGGGTGGACACACTAAATACTGAAGAGAACTGGCATCATATTTAGTTGTTAAGGCTTCTGTGTAATTTTCTGTTAAATATGTGAAAAATAATGAAAAATTAATAGCTTGTACTTTATGGCTCATTGGACTGCAAATAAAACAAATGAAGGGCGGTCTATGACAGTAGTGGTCTTTAGACAGTGGTGTACTTTAAATAACTTATTATGTCCCCAGATGCTGTTACAAAAGTGTGCATGTGCATGCAGTCGCACGTATTTCTCCCTCTCTCTCTCTTAATCCCCCCTCTTCTAGAAATCTCCCACACAAAGTCATGCACTGCCTTCGTGGCTCTTCGGATGTGCATGGGTATGTGTACTGAGAGGGGGTGGCCAAAAATGTGCTGGTCTATGAAAAGACCAACAGTACTGACCTTTCTATTACAGGACCACACTTCACACCAGCGTATGTGTGAGAGAGGGAGAGGCTGCATTTTCGTATGAGTGTGAAAGGCAGAACAAACATCGCACCCCACAGTAAAACAGCAGCACGTCAACATGTTCTAATTTGGTCTTGCAGGGATCTATGAAAGCCTTGAGTATAAACCAGTGCACATTATATACCAGGCTGCTAGTTTATTAGCTGTACCAATACCGTCCAATGCAAAAGTCCACCCTTCATTTATTGCGTTATCACCCTTTATCACTGTTACGGCGCACATTCTTTTTGGGAGACTTGCTTTCAGTTTTTCCAGTTTTCTGTTTTTCAAAAAATGTTCCATCTTAGAAACTGGTAGCATTTTCTGCTACTTAGGATCCATAAAAAATGTATAACTTAATGGCTGTTTAGATGAATAGATGAATAAATTGCACAACATCATACTCTACCTTATATACTCAGGGGCCATTTGATCAGAAACAGGTTTACAGGTACTGAAGTTTTGCTGCGCTATGTATCAGCCCCCTTTACCCCATCCATTAAGGGAAGGAAACCACCAAAAGACCACAACTGGCCAGCGTTATTTGGCTGATGGATCATTCTCAGCACTGTATACCAACAAGTTAGCTGTGTGGTAGCATGCAAGGCACTGGTGCCAGTGTAGGAGCCAGTATGTATAAACCCAGGATGTGCACATATAAGGTTTCCAATAAAACTAGCAATAACTGTAGGAACAAGGCAGATGGACCTCATAAACTTGGAACTTGTATTACCGACTCAGCTCATACAGCTTAATTATTAGCTAGCCCGTTAATTAATTTTGTGTAATGGAGCAGAAAACACACAAAGCATAAGATCCCTAGAACTGGAAGGGCTGGTCTAGGACCGCATATCTGACATATTAATGGCCAAATTCTATACTCAAAAGCATATGCCCAAAAGTGTCTTTTTAAAGAGGCAATCTGGGCAGATGAGCACCTATTAATACCCTGGATGACAGAAGAACTTCTGGATGTATGGTATAGAACAAGCACCTCCTCTGTTGTTAAACCTTTAGTGTTAAAGAACTGTAAATCATACAGCTCTCCAAACTAAAGGTAGCAGCCCATTATATGTGAATAGCATCAATTCGGCATCTGGTCAGTTATTAGTCTAAGTTACCCTAATGACTGACCCATTTGTCACTGAGGGCCTCAACCCAGAATCAGTCAAACAGTAGTGGCTCATCTACAGCCATTATTCTGCATTGCACTCAGCAATGGCTAATCAGCCATTATCTGTAGCTTCAGGCCATCAACAGGCTAATTTGGTCCTCTAGCAGTAGCAGAAAGACAGACAAAGAGGCAGGTGTTCTAATTATTACTGTAGGTCATTCAGCGTATCCTGAATGTCCAGATTTGGGTGGCTTCTGTTTTTCCAGATTAGTGCACAGATTACCGTCTGACAAAGGACAGCAACAAAAGCTGTATTGAAAGTGGAAATGAAGATAATCTTCCATGCTGTACCGTCTGCATAGTCCATGTGTACTGTGTATTGTCAGGTTGTATTACTATACCCTACTAGTAGCCCTACTTGTCTTACTAATCCGTGCTTGAGTGTCCAGTTTTTGCTCCGAAGGTCATGAAATATTCTAAAAGATGAGGAATGATGAAGTCCGGTCTGTCTTATCCTGCTTGTGGTTGGTGATCTGCTCCACATATCTCATCACTGTGTATAAATAATAATTAAGGATTATGGGCATTTGCTTTCAAAGGCAGTTTCTTTTAACTACATGCTTGTAGAAATTCAGAGCAACTTTCTTCCACCCTCACAAAGTAACATACAAAATACAATAGAATTTATTATTCAGTTATTATAATTTGAACAATCTCCTTAGTCCAAAAACACATCAATCAAGAAACTACACGTCTCACATTTAGTTTAGACTGGTCTAGCTAATTTGCTCCACCATCTAAAGATGAGCTGAAGGCCTCTAAGCTCTTTCATTAGCCTCATATTGTGTATTGTATGTTAAGCCACTACAGTGCTGCATTGCTGATACAACACAGAGTAATATTAAGTGTAGACACAGTCAATAGAATAACCCTAATAGAAATCAATACAATTTAGTTTTATCAGCAACAAGCCTTAACATGTCTGTGTGGTATTTAAAAGACAAAAACATTGACAGGTGTCCGCTGAAATGTACTGAATGTGCTAACTAGCTTGGCTATGGCCCACTATGTACCATATGTTATACCCGCTTGTATTCAGAGCTGATGTAGCCTAATCTCTTCCCCACGCCTGAGTAATAACTCTCAGGGAATGATAATAATAAATAAATACATAACGATCTGATTATAAAGAATCCCCGTGAAGTGGACAGACATGCCAGTATGCCAGTTCACTGCGCTGTCCCACATGGATACTGAGAGGCATGAGAACAATACTGAGCACCTCGGCGGCTTATGGACCTCAGTCACTAAATGAAATGTCTAAACTAGCTTTACTAATCATTACTAATGAGACAGTATTAATCATTTCCCTAATGATAAAAGAGCTCAGAGCGGAAGAGGCTTAAACGGTCCGCTCATATACATTAATAGGAGGACACCTCCAACAACACAGCAGCGTTCACAGCATCACCTTCATCAGTAAGGTCTATTAAAGCGACTCTCTGCTCACCTCTGAAGGTCACTTGTTCATTTCTGCCTTCGTTTTTTCACCATCACTCCCCAAAAAATCCCTCGTACCACGATGAGGAAAAGCTTAGGGGTACAACCCGTCTTCTACTAGACCCGCCTTCCTGCATCGTGATTGGCTGTAACGAAAGGGATTTGGGGGGGGGGTGGATTGCACCAAAAGGGGATTTGGATACATAAATATAACAATATATATATAACAAAACGAATGAATAATATTGAAAGATATGAAAGATATTTTTTAAAAATCCAGTAATAAAGTAACGTAAAACTTAATAGACATAGAGAGAATTGGAACGCTCTGAAGTATTGTCCAATCAGAGCGCAGGTGGGCGGGGAGTGGAACCGCGGAACTGGAACCGATCACTGAGGCTGCGTCCAAAACCGCAGAGTGTAGTTCTAGATAGTGTGTCAGAAATAGTACATCATGAATAGTAGAACATACATTATTGTAGGATAGTAATGTGTGGTTTGGCACGCAGCTTATCTCTTTGACTTCCTGCGTCACAGAGCACGCGGCGCAACTAACCAATCTTCTTCGGCTGCGGGATGAAGCAGCGCGTGAACGCGCACAGCGCCACCTACAGGGTAAATACAACAACGAGCGTGTGGATGCTGATTTTAGGCGTTACCACACCTGCAAAAGTCCGCATCAAGACTCATGTTCTTATTGCATTGTATAGATCTGATCCGGTTCGTTCTGGTTTCACACTGCACTTTAGCGAACCCACTAAAGACATGTCCATGACATACCCACGTCCTGTCGTCATCACCTACGTGGGGTGCGTGTTCCTATACTTGACGCTGATTGGTTTGTTGAGGGTTGGGCGTCTGACGTCGGCGCGTTGTGAATTTGGCGGTGCGCCGCATTTTGTGATAGCACCACTGTGAAGCTCTCCTGTCAGCCATTGTTACATCTCTGTGCAATATGATATATATGCGCCTGTAGAGGAAAAGCTGCGCAACAAATATCCCTTCAAAAAGCGCTGCATTTTGGAGGTCCGAGGCACCGTTCACACCTGTTGCCCCGAGCTCAGTTTCTCCTCCGGGGTGTGGCCTGACGAGCATCATCCACTACAGTCCAACCTGTTACTTTTACTTTACTGAGAAAAGCAAGTGAATGAACTGAATACAATTGGAGACTCTCCCTACTGAACCATGTTCATTCCTGCCTTTTCAGAATCGGCTCCAAAAACCCTGATCTACTCACACCTCGATGGGAGAAAGATCAACAGGAGAGAAGAGCTTTAAGACAGGCACTCCTCTGATACTCTGGGATTGGCTGCATCACGAAAGACCAGTTTTATTGACGACCAGAGTCATGTACTCAAAGCAACCTACTTTCCTACCATAGCTCAGGTGCGCAGAAGATGTCGGAATGTGGGCTGGAAAGAAGAACGCTCAAAAGAACCAGCCCTCCTCAACATGCTCGGCCACTCCAGCATGTTGAACTGCCTGCTGAAGGAAAAAACAACAGCAGAAACCTATAGACAAACTCTTTGCAATAGCAGAAGAGATAAGGTGGACAGTACACAGCAAATCCGGTTTAGGAAATAACCACCATATGCTGGATGTTTTATTTACCATTATTACTAAATTGTTACTTTGTAGTCGAGTTGTTTAGACAGTCCAGAAAGAGACTTTCATTTTTGTTTTTGAAGCAGATTCACATAAAAATTCACCATTTAATAGACATAGTGTAGATATAATAGATATAAGTGTGTACAGATATACACACTTAAACTGAGTTAAACTGGACATCGGCCTCTGTGACATAAAACAAATCCATTAAACATGTGGCAACTGCACACGGATAAAGCTCTATTCGTTAAAGGAGCGATCAGTAAGACAATGGAACCTGTCAAATTCATATTCCGAACAATAGGGGAGACATATCACCAGAAAATGCACAGTACCTCCTCCTTCCACTTCACTCTTTACCAGTCTGGAAGAAATGTTGCAAGTTCAGCATTAGATATCATCACGTTACTTACCTAGAGCGTCTCCAGCGATGGAAAGCAGTGCCAATCTTAATTCTTTTTAAGCTTCTCTTTGTATCACTTCTTTTGTTTTTTGCTTGTTGAACATGGATTCTAGATAAGAACAGGCAGCAGCAGTCATTATAATGATTGCTTTTCACATTCTGTTGATAATTGTAGTTCATTTTGGAATGTTTTAAACTAAAAAAAACATACACATTGCTCCTTTAATCAGTTAAAGTCTGTGGCTCGTCATCTAAATTCTTACCCACCACAACAGCAGAGTTTGCAGTAGTCCATGGCCAGTGTTCACAATATTATAATCTACAGTACTTGTTTTCTTCTTTTGACAGTATTCAGGACTTCAGCTATTATTTTAAATTAGTTGTATAAGCTTATATGCAGGCTAAGATAAACACAGTCCACTGCATCGACTATCATTTATGTATTTTTATGCCCGTACACCAAATGAGAATTGACTGGGTTATAATTTATCCAGCAGATAGAAGTAAAATATGTTTAATATTTACAGGTGTCTGGCACCATCTGGTGGAGAAGGCAATGTGCAGCATTCAAGGCTCTGGTGTTTACACATGTACCCAAGTTAAATGAGATCTTCAGGAAAACGCATGAGATAATGCTGAAATTGAAAGGGTTTAAAGTTCCCTTAGAATCTAAACTATTTAAATTTCCCTTAATTTCTCACATTGCCTGAGTACTGCTTAAGCTGAAACTTACTGAGTAAGATTTAAGTGGGATACTAACTGCTGAGAGCTACAGTAAGGCTGAACATGCTGGTTTTGGAAATCTAATGAATCATTACTAATCCTCTATTTTGTTTTCTCATCTTCTCACTTTATTCAAAGCTCCAGAGACCTTCTCTTTCATTCACTCAACTCGTCTACTGATGGAGTTTATGGCTTTAATAACTCTGTGTTTATGTTTTCAGCCTCCCTTGTGGCCTGTAATCCAGCTCGTCAGGAGATTCCTCACAATCACTTAGTGCTCCTCAGATGAACCCTGGAACCCTGTAGATCTGCAGAGCTGTGGGCCCAGAGGTGGAGGAGTATTAATACAGACCTCTACACTGTCCAGTGCAGTGCTCACACCTGTTTGTTATTTCTTTCATTTACAGTGTGAGGGTCAGTCTCCTGTAGAAGGGGAAGAACAGAATGCGTGTGGTTAGTGCTGGTCAGTGTGCTGCAGACTGTGAATGGAATGGGTCACTCCATCCAGGTGGGAAAAGTCCTAGAACCCAACCTGCTCCTGGCCGTGGGCTCAGAGGAGAACATAGCTAAGAACCTGGTAAGATCTAGCTCTAATGATGGATCAGGTTTTACTGATCTGGGAAAATCTGCTTTTAGCTACAGTGCACCTGTGAGCTGGAATTCACCACAGGAGCCACCAAAACTCAGCTTGCTGGTGTCACTGAATCATTTCAAGCTTTGAGTTTCTAGCCGCCTTCACCTTCAGTTAGCATTTTCTTTATTATATTTATTCTATTCATATTTAGTTTTTTATTGTTCCTACTGTTGTGTCTTATTTTTATCCATTCATTTTAACTTTTACAGTATTTGACCAGTTCTGACCAGTTTTGAGTCTGACCAGTTCTGAGTAGACCATGCTCAGTCCTCTCTCTCCTACGAGATGACCACTAGAACACTACAGACTGCTTAACTGTACAGACTGACCACCAGAACATTACAGGCTGCTTAACTGCACAGACTGACCACCAGAACATTACAGGCTGCTTAACTGCACAGACTGACCACCAGAACATTACAGACTGCTTAACTGTACAGACTGCACTTTTTGCACATACCCTGGTGATTCAGTGCATCACTTCTATATAAGGACCAGTATTATTCTGTTTATACTGCATATAGACAGTGTGTGTATGATACATGTAGACTTAATAAGGATACTTGAATCCATATTTTGCTGCTATTGTACAGTTTTGTCATTTGCACTAATACTGCATACCGTACATATGTTCTGCTCCTATACCTTTCAGACTTATATAGCATATATTGTACATTTTCTTAATTTATATACATACATATATTATTCTTCTCTCTAGTCTTTTCTTTCTTATTTAGTACTTAGTATTTATATTGTAATTATGTAGTACGTGTAGTCCGGGAGCTAGTGCAGAGTAAGAATTTCATTGTACAGTGCGACTGCTTGTTTCTCTGTGCATATGACAATAAACTCTTGAATCTTGAATCTATTTAAAATTTTGAGTTTACCTGTTTATCCTTCTATGTTGAAATCTTATTAACTTGTTTATTATCTTGGTTTTATTTATTTTTGGCAAATTAAATTCTATTTATTTTTAATATTCTTTGCATAATTTAGTTTTTTGATTTTATTGTCAAATTGTTTATGTAGTCATTTTATTCAGTCCCTTTAAGAGGTAAAGTTAAGTTATTATGAAAATGGTTATGAATACTTTGCTTGGTGCCTGACATTGTGTTATGGAAGTTTTGAAATTGAAATTTGGTCTAAAATATATTTTTAAGGGCAATTACGGAGGACAGGTACATGCTGGGTGTTATAAGGCAACACACTCTCCAGTTTCCCCCTATTTTATCAGCTGTACATACGTATACTCAAAAGTCACGTGTAGGTGCACTGGTGGATTAGAGTGTTAAATAAAATGGCTATATTTGTGATTCTAAGTCAGTAAGTTTCTCTGCAATGAACCATATCATGTCAAACCACTCTGAATTACTAGTTTTAGAGATCTGTGATGATGGACAGACAGACTGTGACGCGCGCTGAGCTAAAAGCAAAGCTAGGTTTATTAAACAGGCTGGTAGCACAACACAGCAGCAACAAGATCAAAGCTGACATTACCTAGAGGGCAAGGACTGAGTCAGAGTAAGGAAACGAGCAGAAGTTGGAACCAGGCAAAACAACCAGACCAGCAACAGTATCCAAAGGGAAAAGACAGAAGAGTAAACCAGAAAGTCAAATAGAGTCAAACCAGGGAAGCTAATGAGAACAATAACAGGGAGAAAACACTTAGTACGCACAAGAGGCAATACTTCGCAATGGGTCAGTGGGAGAGAGGAGTATTTGTACAAACAGACTAAATTAGTTACAGGTGAAATCAATATTCTGGCGACTTAGATCTGAAAAGTGGAACAGGATTGGGTGATGGCGGACATGTGATAGTGGCGTGATCGGGTGGTGGGTTATGGGAAACGGAGTCCAGGAGATCGGGGATGAGAGGAGAGCCAGCAGGCGTGACAAGATCACAGCGACACAGCAAGTTATGGATTTTTTCAAACATTTAACAATAAAGGAAAAAATAATTTAAAAAGTCATATTTGCACATTATCAGGTTAATAAAGGACTCATGCTACCTCCAGTGGAAAGTAAGTCCTCAGGTGACATATGACTGTGTTATGGCTGCTAGTTTCAACATGAATCAGCAGTGCTGAGATGTTTTACATGTTGAAACAGGGCTATTAGGACATTCTATGCTGCAGTCTACTGAGCTTCTTCAGAGAGATCACTGTTAAACAGTCTGTGTTAAAATCTTGTGCTTTCACCCAAATTGCACAAGTTACTTTACTTTATTTACTTTTATTACATTTATTTATTTTTGTTTGTTTGTTTGTGTTTTTACTCTGTCATATTGTTTTCACCACACCCTTGTGTTCATCACCCACATCATACGAGTGGACATACACAGTTGCAGGAACAAGTAAGTGAACCCTTTGGAATTACCTGGACTTCTGCTTCTGATAGCTGTCTAAGTCACAGTTGTAGACGAACCCAATCTAACTAAACTAATAACACACAAACAGTTGTACTTTTCATGTCTTTTATTGAGCACATTGCGTAACATCCACTCTGCATCCAGAAAAGTGAACCCTTCAATTTAATAACCTGTAGATCACCTTCAGCAGCAGCATCTCAGTCATCTCTGTTTCACGTAGTTGCAAACAATACTTGCACAACATTGAAGAAGAATGCAAATGTGTTTCAGTTCATCATTATTTCTGGGATGCCTTGCTTGCATGGCCCGCTTTGCTATTGCACAAGTGGATAGTCTTGAACACTGTGTGAAACTGGGACTAGGACTTGTGCTGTAAAATCTCCAATTTTTTACAGTACAGGACAAATCAGATGTGTTTTATGTCGTTTCTAACAGCTTTGAAACTATTTTAAAACTAAGCTTATTATTCAACAGCTTCTTTTTTTTTCTTTACCTTTCCAGCTGGTACATTCTGGCACTTAAGGCGTTATAATATTAACTGCTGCACTACTTAAGGTAGAACGGGAAAAAGAGCTGGCGAATAAGAGGCTATCTTCAGCCTTGTAGTTTTAATGCTGGTGGCATATTTGGTAAAGGTGATTCAAGCTATCATAATATCCTACCCAAAGTATAATGTACAGAGATACCTATAAATATATGCTACGATATGATATTTCATCATGGCAGAACAATCGCGGGTAACGTATTGCCCAGAGACTTGGCTACTCAAAGTTCAGCGTAGCTGATAGCACCATTTCCCTACCTGAGTTTAGCATAACAAGCATGTCCGAGGAAGGCCGGCAAACCATGACAGTAGCTGGTGGGCTTGCAGGTGAAATGTAGCTGCTGGGCACTGACCTAGCTGCTGCTAACATGCTCGTGCTCTAGTTTTTATAAAGTTATAGGGTTAGGGGAGGGGTCATACGAAGTATGGCCCAAAAATCCTGACAAACATCTCACAACTAATTTGTTTAATTGGCAACAGGTCAGTAAATATATCTGTGAACCTCCTTTACACTCTGACTTTAATATGAGCTTGTAGAAAGAATTATACTTAGGTATGAAGTCCCTTTGGTTCTGGTTTACCAACTGACTATTCATGAAGCTTAATCGAATCACTGGCCGATACAACCCAACAAATTCTGGGTTCTTGGCTAATGTAATAATCTTCTAGTGTAGTTGGTAGTAAGTGATACTCATATGTTTGATTGTATACAATTTACAAATGCAGGGAAAGCAAGTTGTTTTATTTTTAATAAAGCTCATTGGAAAGCCCGTCAGGACTTGTGGCTTTACAACGTTTCAGATACTTTATAGGTTTGGAGAACTCCTTAGTTGTAAGTTTATCACATATGATTTAATGTGGGTAGGTTACCGTGATCTACGGTATTTGTTATGGAGTCAGTATTTATTTTAGAAGTATACAGAGGATCATAGAATTCCTTAAACCTCTTATTTATGTCCACAGGCAGGTCTTGAGAATCACCAGCTTCTGACTCTCACAAAAACCTTCTGTGGTTTATCACCAAACTTAAAAAAAATAGTTTTGTATACTGAAAGGCCTTAAATTTGCATTCGCATTTAAGACATTTAGCAGACGCTCCTATCCACTATCCACAGAGAACGTGTCGTAGCTTATATAAATATGTTAGCATCCAAACTGCCCTTCAGTTTGGGATCTGCCAGATACAAAAGTACTATAACCTAGAGAGAAAGATACAGAATTAAACACAGCATAAGTGCAATACAATGCATTTCAATAAGTCCTTACATTAGCGCTCACTTAGGGCTTCACAAGAGTGTGTTTTTAAAGACCACAAGACAGTATGCTGTTTAGACAGCCAAGGGAGGTTCATTCCACCACCTGGGTGCCAGGATAAAAAAGAGTCTTGGTATTTCTTGTTGAGCGGATCTGACTGAGTTTATATTTAAGTGCGGATACTTTCTTGCAATGAATAACAGATAAACAGCAACTTCCCTATTTAGAGTTTGGATCTGATTTTCAAGTTCTTCCTGCTCAGCCTTACTTCCCTTTCTCTAGGATGCCTGATAGGAAATAACACAACTTCTCAAGTAGACCTTAAAAATACACCTGATCATATATAGTTGCAAAGAAAAAAAAATCTTGAAGTACATAAGTACAGAATCTGTAAGCAGTTGAGGATTGAGCCTCCAAATTCCAAATTCACTGGAGAAGAGGCAGTTTTTATAATGAAGAATTTATATCCAAGTATTAGTCTACAACACAGTTATCCCCAAATATTATATTAGAATTAGAAATACTAGATATCATATTTAAAACCATTTTGAAAAAATAGAAGCCCATAGAAATTCAGCAATGTTATTGGTATAGACTACATATATAAATGATTCAAGTTTCACACTCGGCCGTTCATGTGACGTAAGCAAGGACGGGGCTTATCGCTGTACCTGACTGACCCAACAGTCATGCTTACGGACATTCAGCGAGCAGTGATGCGCTCCATGAGTCATCCTGTTACTGCCAACACCATTGGCAGGCAGCTGCATGACGGGGGACTACATGCATAACGTTATGACGACTCCCCTTAACACCACATCAACATCGCCAAAGACTGTAATGGTGTCGTGCCAGACTGTCATGGAGTGACTCAGAATGGCAGCAGGTCATCTTCAGTGACAAGTCCAGCTTTTATCTTGGTAGAGACGACCAACAAATCTGTGTGTGGAGGGACTTTAGACAGCACCAAGATGAATGGTTTGTTGTCACGTGTCCACCTCCACCCATACCACAAAATCTACAGGAACTGTGTGATAATATTCAAGCTGCATGGGATGGATTATCACAGGACACCATTAGGAACCTCTACAACTCCATGCCGAGACGTCTGACATGTTGCATTAGCAAACACAATGGCTCAGCTCCATACTGAGACACTACTTCTGTATGTGTAGCTCAATAAATATTACTCATATCAGTCTAAATGTGTCATCATTTATTGTTCCTGGTAACCTTTATCTTCCTTCTAAATAGCCCTGCAATCCCACACTTCCTTCTGGGTGCAACTATTCTATTGACGATGATTGTATATGTGTAGTTTCAAATCCTGTGAAGTACTACAGATCAATAAGGATGAACAACAAACCTGACAAAGTACAGGTTTAACACAGTTACGACTAGGAATGAAGAGAGAGTGTTTTTGTACTGAGTTGGCTAATCAAAGATGTCAAAGATTTTGGGCCTTTAAAAGTTATTCCAAAGGGAACAGCCGCAGGTACCTCTGGCATGAATCGACCTGAAATCTTATAACCATCGCTCTTAGTAAAGTGATAGCAGCAGACATAAATACTGGCTTTTATTGTAAAATTCGGACCCTCTACCCGTCAGACTGGATCCGTTTTGATCTAAATGTGTGCTTGGTACTTGCTAACAGAAACTGTTGTGAAAACCCAGAAAAGTAACAAGGCCTATTTCGGAGCCATGGTTAAAAGGAGTTTCATTATGAATAAGAATTGCAGTACTTCTAGGTTTGCCTGAGAAAGCGGAATGAATATATCAAGCTAGCCAACCCGATTTCACTTTGCTCTACCAAAAGATGTGTTTCTTGTAGCACAGTTATGTCTGATGATAAAGATTTTAAATGAGCATGAATTTTCCCCTCTTAACTGCTTCATTTACCTCCTGCACATTCCATCTTGAAACATTAGAGAGACAATGAACTGTCAATTCTAATCTATTTTTCCATTCTAATTCTGTCTGCTCTGTTCCAATTATAAGTCATTTACATTTAGTTATTATTCTGTTTCATTTCATATTGTTCGTTAATTAAAGCATCTGGATTGCCTCTTAGATAAAGAGCAATAGAGCCAAACAAACTTCAATATTTTAATGGTGCAGGGGTTTCTATTGGTCTGGTGCTTTTGAACTTCAACTTAAGTTATTTTTGGTAATTTTTTTGTTTCTAATTGAATCATTATTTCTATCAATACATAAGTAATATATTGTAGTGACCTACTACCTGGTGGTGCTGGCTCCAAGGAGCTCGAAAGGCATGACCATGCAAGGTCAGCATGGACCCTTCTAAAAAGGACTCAAATTTTAATTATTTGTCAATGTCACTGAGTGCGTTTTCATGCATTTCATAATCCAACAACAGCAGAAAGTCAGATTTTGCCAGTAATCCATTCACTGCTTTTACATGCACTTGGGTAGTCAGATAACAGGTAATGCTAACTCTGGATCTACATGTGTCAAGCAGTGATCAGATTTCCTCTTTGCAACCATCCAGTAAAGATGTGACAAACTCAAACTTCACTTGTTATTTTTTTTTTTACTTTGTGTCACTTTACCTGAAAATATGTATATGAAAATATTTAGCTGCTTTTAGCGCAACTCCAGAATTGTTTTGTTGCCATGTGGTGGTTGCTCTACTAAGCAATGCTTGCTAATTTTCAGTAATGTGATTTTTTGCATATGCCCAGATGAAAAATCTGTAAGAAATCAGAGTAAGAGTATACATGCACTGAGGAGCCAGCTCTTGATGTCAGAATTTCTAGGATCTAATCTGACCTACCAAATCTGTGTGTATGCTGTTTATATGACCACTTGAATAATCAGACAACTGCTGAAATCTGATCATGATTTAATTATCGGTGCATGTAAAAAGTTTGTTTAAAAGTGTGTGCAGGTGTTAATTGTCTTATTCTGGGTCAGGAAGTGGGGTTATTGTGGGGTGGTTAGTCACCATGGCAAGTGCATGGCTAAGTGCATGATGACCTCCCATTTGAGTGTGGGTTTGTTTGTATGTGTTCCAGTAAAGAGCACTTCTTGCAGCCTCATATGTGCCTTACTCTGTGCTAACCCTACAATGCATACATGTGGTTGTTAATGACGATGGGTCGCAGATTAGCCCAGTCATGCTAATATTTACTCAGCAATGTTTCTAGGTCTTTCTACAGATTCTCTTTAATGTGGTTATGTGGCATGTGGTTAAATTAGCTCTTTAACAGGCAGAGTCACACTCTAATTTCAAAACCAAATTCCAACGGAAATTTAACGGATGAGTGCGAGTCTGACCCCATGTGTCCTTAATAGGGTCATTTTAATAATCAATGTAAGCGCCTGCTCATTTGTAGTCATCTACTAAAGTTCACGTCAGATTCCTTTTGAATATTCCCAGATAGCATGTGGATGTGGGTCACTTCTGGCAAAGATATGGTACTGCTGGTCCATGGTTGGCACTGGCAAATGGCAAACTAGCCAAAAGTGGCCCACGTTAAAAAAGCTTATTAGGCCTGCTACTGGCAGAAGTACAACAGTGATACCACTGATGCTTAGAAATTGCATGTGAGTCAGAAGTGGCCCACATTAAAACAGGATATTTGCCCCACACGTGCCAAAACAGATCTGGGCCAAAGTGTGAGCTATGTGACAATCAGGAAGTAACAGGCAAGTGGTTTGCATAGTTGAAATTCAGATCTCGGCCCTATATGGCACACTACAGTGTAAACAATCCAACCTAAAATGTTTGGTCTATGTAACACTTTATTTGTTATTCTTGGACAAAAAATAATGTTGGGTGAAAAATGTTTATTTTAGTTATTCCAACATAATCTGCCTCAGTACTTGGAACACTGCTGCTACATATCCTAGTTTGCAGTTTAATTCTGATTTAGTTAAAAATAATTTGTAGCTGCTTAAAAATGTGTGTTCATTGCACATCAAATAGTAAAAAAGTAGAACTTGAACTTTTAAGTCAGCCACATTAATTACTTCAAATTAATATTTTGGAAATGTAGACTTACAAACCAGAGTACTTGAGGAGTGCAGTAGGCTAAGCCTGCCTCTTTTTCAAGAGATTGTAATTTCAAATCCCATTAAAACCTCAGCCATCTCGGCAGATGCTAGTCAAAGAGGGGGAAGCACATGCTTTTCTCCAGTCCCTGAACCTGGTGGCACTGTGAAACAGTGCTGCCCAACAGGGAAGTGGTGGTGGTGGTGGTGGGCTGTTTTCGTACTAGTGGTTTTGAGTGGTAGGTAAGTTCTAGCTGTTGCGGTTTAAAGGTGGTTGAGATGTGGCCCACGACAAAGACAGTAAACGGGCTGGCTTCTGGTAACGGTAACTGGCCTACTCCTGGGCCATCATTCCATGGGGTGTACAGCCCGCAAGTAAATGCTGGATGTTGCCCTGATTTGGGTCATATCAAATTTACTACCTGGAAACCTGGCAGCCTAGCAGAGTTCCTAATGAGATAATGTAAGTATGATAATAGTTGTTGTAGGTGTTTCATTCGTGGACTAAGAGCAAGATTGATGTGATTAGTTTGCAACAATAGCTTTGCCACATTAAAGTCCTTATAGGAAAGTCTGTTATCACGGCGGCCATCTTTACAGTTATTCCCAGCCATACAAGACCAGACTGTAAAAGTCTAATTACCGTTGTAAACAAACATTTGAAATATCTGATAAATACATGACAAAAACCGTGGAAGTGATTTGTATCATTTGGCACAGCAACGCTTGTTTTTCGGCTTGTTCTGGCTACTGCGCTTGCGCAGATTTCCACAACAGGGGTGGGGCGGGTCCGCTCGCGCCACGGGAGGCGTGATCAGCAAACTGATTGGCTCCCTGTCATAAAAGGCGGGAATTTCTCCGTAAGCAGGCGCCATGTTGAGTGTCACGACCGGCCTCCTCACTTATAACGTCACTGCTTACATGCCAAAACAAAATTAGCATGTTAGCTTTAACTTGTGTTTTGTAAATTAATGGTAAGTAAGCTCGAATGTAGGATTTAAGTTAAGTTGTATTTTTAATGTCACTTTGTCTCAGTGAAGTACTCCGCGGTACTCATAGTTATTGTGGTTATATTTTCGCAAAAAGTTTAAGCTTTCAGTGTTTGTAATCTATTAAATGAATAGCGAGGCAAAGTGTTTTGAAGGGGACCAGCAGATGGCGCGGTCTGCCCCTTCTTTGCCCATGTCTAATATTCTCTTACAGTGGGGACTCAGAGATGCGTTAGGCTTATTATATAATTTGTATTTTTGCAAGTAAATATCTTTGGTCCGAGAGCCACGAAGCAATGTGTTTCTACAAAAAATAGTTTATTACTCCGTCTATAAAATCCACACAGTAATTAAGTGCAAATTCTTTCAATATGTGTGGAGACTGACCTTAACCGCTGTTCTCTTTGACTGATAACGTAAAGGAGAAACCCCAGAGAGAGAGAGAGAACATCAAAACAACAATAAAACTGTCCCAGCTGTTTGGGGACCTCCAGCGGCGCGCTGTGGTTGAAAGGGGAACTGCAGCCAGCCAAAGACCTTAAATGAGTTGACGTGAAGACGCATGCAGCACTGAGAGACCGCAGCAGCGCAGCAACAGGCAGTTAGCGGTGAGTTAGCAAATACAGAACAGCAAGAGTGAGTGGAAACGACGGAAACCCGTAGACTGGGTGTGAAATTTGAAGTGTTTTTTGCTACTGAATTCAGTAGGCGCTGTGTAGATGCCACTTGGGGATTGGTGTCCCTTTTGACGTGTCAAAGAAGAGCCAAGACCAGCCTGCATTGCCAAACAGAGTCAAAGAGGCTTGAAGTTCTGCTTTGCTTCGATTCTCTCCTAGCTTCATATAAAGCATCAGCCCCTGGTATCCGAGTTTAGTGTGCTCGTTTGGACGACATTCCTGCATTGCGCTTGACTGGGCTGCACAAACTTTCGAGGTAAGACACAGAGGCTTGCAAGTAAGCATGCGCTGAGTAACTGTATTGCACTGAGTGACAGATTTCCCTTGAAAAACACATGCGTTTGATTGCTATGTGTATGCATGTGTGATTGCTGTATACTGCAGCCCCGTCAAAAAGACGCAGCGTAAGGTTAGGTTACATGGCGAGTGGCATGGGCGAGCTGAACGCACAGCATTCCTGTACGCATCGTGCGTTGCTGTTTGTATGCATTTGTTTCCATTACGGTGTAGCTCCTGCATTATTTGGTAATCGCGCGCGCATGGTACAGACCCTGCACGCGCGCATTGTGGTTGTGCCAAGCAGTGATGTCTGAAAATATAGAGAGGCTGCTTATGTCCTTTTCACTTCACACATGCACTCGCGAATGTGTACATTCTCACACCGATGCGGCTTCACGTCTGCGTCCACGCTGAAGTTTCGTTAGGTGAGAAGTATAGCTAAAAAAAAACATGCTGTGCATTTGCTGGTCTGCATTGCGAAGCCTTATGTGTGGCCAGACACAGCGCAGACACCGGGTGAACATCTGCCACAGCTTGTGCATGAGCTCACAGTCCATAAAAATCCACAGAGGTGATGCTGAACCATCTGTTGCTCCAAACCTGCAGCAGATGATCACCTCTTCAGCATTGGGCAGTTTAGTTATTTATGATAACGAAAGGCAGTATTTTGCATAATAACGTAAACCCTCTTGTCATATGTTCTGGGCTCAGTGTGAGGGGTGATGCATAAGGATGCTTCCATCCCCCCAGTCAATATCATCTGCATTAATGTCATTACTTAAGGTGCCGGTTGTCAATACATTGACTGCAGTATTTCATTCTTCAGAATGGGATGTTTATCAGTCTTAATTAAAATTCGCCCATAATGGCAATATCAATAAATAGATGCATGGATAGGTAGATGCTGTCCATATCTGAAAATGACCCACCAAATTGGATGTATGAAATGTACCAAACCCACAAAACAACAGTTAGACATTGTTTTCTTTCAGACGTTGGCTGCTTCTATTTAGTACAATTCAACAATTCTAATTAGGTTCTGATAATGCTGCATTAAAAAAATCACACGGTAAGACAAGTTGCAAAGTCTTGTTCCAATCCCACTAGGTCTTTTGAGCCTGTTTTACAAGGAGTAAACTAACACTGCACCGTGAAATCTTGGAATTGTGATATCGCAATGCAAAGCTGTGGCAGTGAAGAATGGACATTCTGTTTAATGCAACCGCACTGGTTGAACACCAACATTTCACCAACAATCAGCACCAGTCAATACCTCCAGCACTCCTCCTGCCTCCCAGCTCTAGAGCCGTTAGAAAGACATGCAACAAAAGGACTAAAGTCATCATTTTCCTTCATTCAAAATTTTGTTCAAAATATCATAAGATCCGTGGATCCAGTATTGTAAGTCAAATCGTGCACTGAGTGTATTGTTACCCCCCTCCCCATTACACAACCCATTGCATAGGTACCTGTGCACCTGCTCTCTTTGCAGTGCATATTGTGAATGGTCTAGACTGCAAGATATGGATCAGAACTGTGGTGCAGAGTTTCAGTTCAGAGGTGCTGGTCTACTGTGTCTCCGTGGAGACAAGCAAGGGGGTCAGGGGAGGCTCATTCTGTTGTGTATCGATTGGCCCCCCCAATCTCATTAGGGCATCTGGAATCATCCAACCTGAGGAACGTGGAGGGGTGGCTTCGTTATGATGCATGTGTAGCCTCTAGGGGAGTTTGTACAGACCTCTATGGCATGCGTTCCGCTTCATGATTTTGAACGAGCCGGTGTCTGTACAGCTAAATGTAACTACATGTATGCCTGTAGGTGCTGATTAAACATTGCACAATTTTATTTTCAGATTACACTTTAAAGCTGCTCTTTCGTTTTAAAATGTATTTACTCTATAATTATGCCTGCATTTTAAACAATGCAGGGAAAAGGGAACCATTTTGATGGCACTGTTTACAAACAGGGAGAAGATTAAAAAAAAAAAAATTAGACATGTTATTTTTGGAATATTACAGGCTGTTGTCCCAGACATGGATGAAGTCTAGGCTGGAGTGAATTGCTGTTCATCAAGGCCTTTGGGTCCAGAAAGCTATCCTTATTTTTTGTTTCTAAAGCACTTAATCAGGAATATAAATGGTGTAACAATTTCAGTACAGAATAGAAAATGTAAAATTCTACCTAATCTGGATACCTTTTATTTGCCATCTCATGTGCACTTCATTTTCAGTGATCAAAACTAGGCACCTGAGTGCATCTTATCATAGTAAAGTAGGAGAGGAGAGAGGGCTTATGCTATGGGCACACCCACACTCAAATGACTGATAAGTTTGAGAAGAGTCGAGTCAAGTCAAGTCAGGTAGTTTTTTTATTGTCATTTCAACCATATACAGTGGTGTACAGTACACAGTGAAATGAAACAACGTTCCTCCAGGACCAAGGTGCTACATAGAACAATAAATACAATAGATACACAAGACAATTTACAATATACAAAACAGCAAACAGTAAATACAGGGAGGGAGCAGATAGCCCACTGGTGGTGGGAGCAGTAAAGTGCAGTTATATCCAGTTTTTTTTAGATGAACATTGAACATTGTTTTTAGCAGCAGTTATGTCCATATTTGGTATAAATGTAAACACTGTACTCCTTAAGTTTATGTGTAGACAGATTTAAAGGATGAGATTGTGTGTGTGCGTTCAGTCCAGTCTGAAATGTGTGCAGTTACTCAGACCAGACTCTGGTTGTTAAGGAGTCTGATGGCTTGGGGAAAGAAGCTTGCACAGTCTGGATGTGAGGGCCCGGATGCTTCTGTACCTCTTTCCAGACGGTAGGAGGGTGAAGAGTGTGTGTGGTCATCCACAATGCTGTTTGCTTTGCGGATGCAGCGTGTAGTGTAACTGTCTGTGATGGTGGGGAGAGAGATACCGATGATCTTCTCAGCCGTCCTCACTACTCGCTGCAGGGACTTGCGATCCGATACAGTGCAGTTCCCAAACCAGGCAGTGATGCAGCTGCTCAGGATGCTCTCGATGGTTCCTCTGTAAAATGTGGTGAGGATGGGAGGTGGGAGATTTGCCTTCCTCAGCTTTCGCAGGAAGTAGAGACGCTGCTGGACTTTCTTGGTTATGGTGCTGGTGTTGAGGGACCAGGTGAGATCCTCTGCCAGGTGAACTCCAAGGAACTTGGTGCTCTTGACGATCTCCACAGTGGAGCCGTCGATGTGTAGTGGAGAGTGGTCACGCCTTGTTCTTCTGAAGTCAACAACCATCTCTTTGGTTTTGTCTACGTTCAGAGACAGGTTGTTGGTTCTACACCAGTCCGTTAACCGTTGCACTTCCTCTGTGTATGCTGACTCATCATTCTTGCTGATGAGACCCACTACCGTCGTATCATCCGCAAACTTGATGATGTGGTTCGAGCTGTGCATTGCTGCACAGTCGTGAGTCAGCAAGGTGAACAACAGAGGACTGAGCACACAGCCCTGGGGGGGGCCAGTGCTCGGTGTGGTGGTGCTGGAGGTGTTTTGTCCAATCCGGACTGACTGAGGTCTCCCAGTCAGGAAGTCCAGGATCCAGTTACAGACAGAAGTGTTCACGCCCAGTAGGTTCAGCTTTCCGATCAGGTGCACTCTACCAAGAATGTTGTCTGGTCCAGCAGTTTTCCTCACGTCAGCTGCTGTAAGGCACAACACCTGGTTGTCGGGAGAAGGGGTGGTCTTCCTTGCTGCCACGCTGTTCTGTGTCTCGAACCGAGCGAAGTCGTTCAGCGCATCTGGAAGGGAGGCATCACTGTCACAGGCATGTGGTGTTGTCCTGTAGAGAAGAGAAGAGAGTAGGTCTCTGTATTTGAGTCTTAGTCATTGTCTTAGAACCAGTCTATGTAGTATCGCTGTAAAGTACAGCTTAAAAAGATTAAAGACTTTATAACACACACATATACAACAGTCACATTGAACCTGAAATTTTATGTACCTCAATGGCTACCTCGTCATCTTTGCATCAAGAAAAGTGAGCCGTTTTTAGTTCAGTAATTACATATTGTACCTTTAAGAATGTACATGTGATGTGAAGGGTGAAAGTGACTCTGGATGGCAGTCGTTTTTCCTGAAGTTGACCTTTGCCTTTTTGTTGTCTCCTCTTTGGCTGTAAGTACATTGCTGGTGTTTGTTGTCTGTTTGTAAATTACGAATGGTGACTCTCAGCTTTGGCCTCTGAGCCTTCGTGTCTCAGCATTTGATGAGGCTAGCAGGGATCAATCCTAAACCTGAACCTGTTCTTATCTAGGTCTCCTGATGTGCCATACAGGCTCACAGGAAAACACACACACAAACATACCACCCGGCCGACTCTTAAGTTAACCCTGGTCCTCGACCAAATCTCCTCTATTTTCTGCAGATGAGCTCAAACCTGTTTTTGCTCTGTGTTCTCAGAACTGTGGTAAATCCTCTGAAAGCCTTGGAGAAAGGGGAAATCCTTCTTTAATGGGCTGTGTGACCCCTGACCTAAGAGGCCTAGGACTGGCCATTCAGGTTTATATAGACATATCACATTTTGTGTGAGTAGTTTAAAGCATTTTTTTCTCTTGACTTGACTTTTACAGAACCTTTTCCAGACTGCTTTCGTTCCCATTGGAGAGTGTGTCATGAAAAGCTGCATGTGAAAATATTGAGATACAGCCATATCGAGTGACCCTAAGCCTTGTCCTAGTTCAGCTAGGACACCAATAGGGCACATAGAGACCTGAATGGAATTGTGAGTTCGAGTGAATCATGTGTTCAATCTGCATTATCACTGAGCTACAGTGCACTTTCATTATGAAAAACTGTTTCCATATTCTGGGGCAGGCTGTTAATGATCTTATAAACCAATCAATTTGTCGATTTGTCGCTTTATTACAGCATTTTAAGGCATCAAAACTGTACAGGATGATGTTAAGCACATTACATTAATCTCTAAACTGAGCTTTCATCTGCAGCCTCTTGTAATCAGCACCACAGCTGCATACGAATGCATTGTACAATCCCATTTAATTGGAGCTTTTTTTAGTGACTCATTCATACTGAACAAACAGATCTGGTTCAGGAGGGAGCACTGTGGCTTGACCAATGTGGGAAGGAAAAATCAATCCTACTGGCACGTGAGAGAAAGCAGGAGAGACAGACAGAGGGAGAGAAAGAAAGAAGTGTCTGCTAACAAAGGAAAGTAATTACCGCAAGCTTCATTTCACAGACAGGGGACATGATTGGTGGAGAAGGTGTGATTTAGTGAGTCCTCATAATGCTGGAGAAGTAGTGAGGTGTGTGAGGTGTGAAGTGCAGTCAGTCGGCTGCTTTCTAATTGCTTTATGCTTTCCGCAACATTGTGAGACTTCAGCGCTGAGAGACAGGGAAACGGATAGTAATGCACAGATGCGATGCGGTTTTGTAGTGTTCAATGCTGCTTTTTAATCATGGTTATTGTAAAAGTCTAACAGTACAATTTTACAGTAGAAACTTTTACACATCCCAAAAAGGGTGGGAAATTGTGTTACAGCATATGGTAAATGTGGGGACACCTTGTGTATGTTTATATTTGCCCTAATAAACCTAACTGGCAATCTGTTCAGGGTCTTTAGCTGCATTCCATTCCACTTGGTCCCTAACAAGTACCTTTATATTCCATACACACTTGAGTATGGGATGTACAGCAGCTGATAAACACCTTCATTCGGAACTTCCTGCAACTTCCTGTAGTCAAACACGCATCTTCAAGAAACAAGCGATGGCTGATGGGTATCCTTTCCTGTGACTCCCTGACTGCAGTTTATGGGATGTCATAGTAACTTGAATCTGCATGCTGCCTTTGTTGTTAGAGGCAGTGTGACAGTTTCAGAATGAGCCTGTTCCCCCATTTAGCACAGAATCAGGTCAGTGACTGCTTATTATTGATTTGTGTAGTCAGAGAAACACTAAAAAGAGGTGAAGTTCCTGATCATGTGTGTTTGATGATTTGTTTGTTTAAAAAGATTTGTGAATATCTGATACATCACATTGTTAGCGTAGAACAGTGTAGGCACTTTTGTAAGAGTGGATTAAGAGTGCAGAAATGGCTGCTTTATTGCCTGAAGTTGAAAAAGAATGTACATTGGTCACTTGTAACTGATTCACTTTCAGGACTCTTTCTTTACAACATGTGCTTTGAGACCCTAACGCAAATTCTGCTTTTAAAAGGTGGAGGAAGAGTAACAGAAAATGTTAAAGAGCGGAATATAACCTCAGTAAACTATGTGTGGTGTTTTCCCGCATATTTTGTGTGATCTTCTCACATTTTGCACATGCATGAAGAAGAGAATCACATTTTGCAGTTTTCCATAAAGTGCCGGTTTTGGCTTGTGACTGTTTCAGACATGACATGTGATTGTTTCGCACCTGGAACTGATGTCGAAGGCCCTGTACTTTGGACCCAGAAAGACAGAGGCATATAGAAACAGACATTTTGCCCATGCGTGAGGAAGAGAATCGCATTTTGCAGATTTCCATAACGTGCCAGTTTTGGCTTGTTTTACTGTTTCAGACATAACATGTCATTGTTTCGCACCTGGAACTGACATCAAGGGCTCTGTACTTTGGACCCAGAGAGACAGAAAGACAGAGGCATACAGAAACAGGATATGCATAAGGAGGTCGAGAGTAAAATACATTGCATGTAAAATACAAGATGGAACTTGTATGTTGCTGTTCCTGAGAGTGAGAACACATCTGCGAATACACTTCCTCTCCTTCAACTGATTAAATGATAGATACAAAAAAAAAACCCAGAACGTTTCAGGGAGGTCTGGTCTGCCTTGAGCCGCAAGGTGAAATCATTCGTAACCTCATTGCTAATGAGCTACAAGGTGAGGACAAGGAACCACTGAATGATTCACTTCTCACATCGAAAAGATGAGCTCCTGGGAGAGGAATTAAAGTGTGGCCTAGTGAACGTGCATAAGGTCACTGTTACAAAGATGGTGCTAATTGGCAATCCATTACCTGACGTCTTTTAAAGGTGGGTGTTGATTAGCTGTTGCCATCTCAGTGTCTTGCAAGCTGATTGGCTCTGTGATGTGACATGATTATTGAAGAGAGCCTCGAAAGAGTCTGTAGTGGTGTGTGGAAACAAGCATCAGAGTGAGTCATTTGGGAGAGACTGTAGGATAGGATAACACCTGCACACAACAGGCTTATGTTAATATTAGCAAGCCTCAAAAAATGTTTGGCATTCCATGTGATCAAATTATACAAGCGTTCTTATGAAAAAGCTTCTAGGATCCACAGATCTCGCTTTCTGTACGGGGGTGAGTCACTGACAGAAACAGTGAGAGAGAGAGAAGTGAAGTGAGCCAACATGCAAATCTTGTCCAGGCTATGTTTAGGATTTTCTCCTTCCTGATCCTCTGCATGGAGCTATGGCCTTATCTCTGACATCATCAGAGTTAAAACACAGGAAGCTGTGCTTGACCTCTGACCTTCTCAAGGCCTGTGTTGAAAAGATGGATAAACAGGAAACTGTTGGTTCCACTGCTGAGCGCACCGAATACGTTAAAGGATGATGCTCATCTGTTTTAGAGCTGACATGCTGTTAGGATCTCTGGGATCTTTAACCAAAATAGGAGTCACAGAAACAGTGAATGGGCGAATAAAGAAGGTGTTATCTGTGGAGGCCATCATTCATATCAACTGTATGAAAGGATGGCCTACCTACCTGTCTACTTACCTAACGACCTGCCTACATGAACTTGCTTTGCACATGTAATCGTATTTGCGCTTGCATGGAGTCTATCATACAGCTAAGCCGTGGGTGTATGCAACTAAGCTGTGTTTATCTTGTATATAATCTGTCTGCATTTTTTGCGCGAGTGCTGTTTGATGGTATTGTGGTGTTGCAGTGCTGCACTGTTAGTTGAGTCTAAAACAAAAGAAATTTCCAACTGTATTAAGTTCAGTTTTCTGAGGACTTTTATATTGAAGAGCCTGAACACGGGTGGGTTTTGCGTTATTTTCTAGCGATGGGAGGCCAGCAGTGAGTGGCCTTGTTGTTTTGCTGTGTTCTGTGGTGATTTTGGAAATAACGCAGAGCATGGTCCAGACCTGTGACCATGTGGTCCAGACCTGTGAAGTTTCTTGATTAAATAGCCCACGTTACTTATCTTATCGTATTTATCTTCTGTTAGTCTGTACTGGCTTTGAATGGATGTTTTAAAAATATTCAAAATAAGGTGACAGGTTTGTTTGTAGTTATGAGAAAGATTCTTTAACTTTAACTTTAATAACACATTGTGCACCTCTCTCCAACGCTCTCAGCCAGGACTATTCAGGCCATGCAGGCCATGTATTCTTGGAGGAGTGACTTTAGACAGAGGACTGAAATTAGGGGGTCTGATTGTAAAGTAATTTTATAGTAGATAGTTTTAAAAGCCAACCAAAAAAAAAAAATAAATAAATCAAAACCAAAAAACTATATATATTTTGGTTTGCTTGTACTCCTGTTCAGCTGGCCGCATGTGGGCGTTAATGTTCCCAGTGTCATCCAATTAAAATCACATTATGCTGAGTTCATTTTTAATTGGTAAAGGCACTGAATTTTGAATAATTCAAAACCAAATATAGTATATGTTATTAATTTGGCAGCAGTGGATCAAAAATGACAGGCCGCCCTGAAACTGCCATAACCAGAACGTGTCCATACGGAAAACAAATGTTTTAAATATAACTTTGTGGAAAGAAATGAAAGAGCAAAACCAGATATTTTTTAATTGGATAGACACATCGCTTTGTTATAAATTAGCATAATTAGCATGAAATTTCAGCACAACCTTGTAACACACTGGATGTACCAAACTGAATGCACCGGCCCCTCATGCACTGCGCCTGTGCCTGACAGAATTAATGCTTCCTATTGAATGGATCGGTGGCTTTGTTGCCCCAGGTTGAAATGAAAATTAACTGGGATATTTCTAATTAATGTAATCAAATTCAAAATCAGATGAACTAGGACACTGTTGTCTGTCTGTCTGTCTGTGAAATGATGAGACTATGTTGACCTGCTAGCAAGCAATAAGGCAAGGAGAGAGGTGACAACCCCCTGCTGTAAAAGCACCTCTCCACAAAGACGGCCATGCTGAGATGAAATAGGCAGAACACCTGCAGCTTTCTTGATGTCAACTTGCTTGTTCACCCATGAAGATGAAAATTCAGTTCTCTTCCTGTTTATCATATCATAGACATCATATTCTGCATCATATTCTATTTTAATTCTGTAATGCTTTAATAAGTCTATAACGTTCTATATATTACAGTATTTTGATATATTCTATTGACATTAATAAAGACTGAGAAATTGCATTGCATGGGTACTGTGAAAGCTGGGTGTGTGGGCTTCTATTGATGNTTTAATAAGTCTATAACGTTCTATATATTACAGTATTTTGATATATTCTATTGACATTAATAAAGACTGAGAAATTGCATTGCATGGGTACTGTGAAAGGTGGGTGTGTGGGCTTCTATTGATGTTGTTCCATGCTGGATTAGTTTATGAATAAATAAAATAAATAAATAAATAAATAAATAAACAATACAGTTAACAATAGAAACTACAGTGAGTGAAGATTAAAGATACAAGAGATTTGAGACATTACAAACAATGTATGGAAACATATGTCATTTGGGCATAAGTTGGAATGGCAAAGTTGACCTACCCATATAACATATTTCATATAAGCACAGAAATAAGTCTCACTGATAGTGGCTGGGGTTTTCTCATTGGCCTGTAGGGACTAGAAAGTGCCATCATTTGCATTTCTGGTTTAATGATTGGCTGGTTACAGTGTGTTGCTTCATAGTAAGTGAAAGGTGTGTGTTTAAAACCAGACAAAGAAGCATATAAAGGAGAAGAGAAAGAATAATCTCTCTGTCACTCTCTCTCTTAGGCTATTGCAGTTTCTCTCTCACTCTCTCTCTCTCTTGCTGCCTGTCTGCTGTATCATTTTTGCACTGTTGGAAGTGTTGGCATTCCTCCAGCAGCAGACTTTCTTGCTCTTTCTCTGTCTCAGTCACTCTCTCTCTCTCTTGTTTTCTCTTAAAGCGCTTGCCTTTTATCTGAAAGCATCAACTAAAATTCCTGTGCAGGACAGAAACCGTAACGGAGAACAACAAAATTGATCTTTCCCTGTAGCTCTACACCTCCGGCTGCTCAGCTTGCTTTAAGTGAGGTCATGTCTGAGAAGTGGAGGTACAGATGCCGGAGGGTAACTCAGTCGGATCAATGGGGCTCAGACGGGTCCCAAAGCTACATTTAACCACTTTTAAGGTTTGTATGGTGTATTCTAGCACAATTGCCTTTTTTTGTTTGCACGTTCCTTTCCTGTCTGTTACTCCTTTCCTTTACTCTCGCTTTTACACGACCTCAGATATACACAACATCCGGCGTTTGTTGTGCCCTCAGTTTTTTTCTAATCTGCAAAAGAACAGAGGCAGAACAGGAAGCATCTGTCCAATTGAAAATAAAAATGAAAAGAAAACAGTGACACAGATATGGCTGATCGTTTCCTTGAGCTTCACATAAGGCAGGTTTCAGTGTCATTACACAACATTCGTTTATGAATGGACAATGTGCTGATCAGTGTTAATTCATTGTGGGTGTTGTCAGTACCATTTAGGGTTTTGCACATTGTGACTTTGAATCCTGAAGATGCTGAAAGTCTAGGAGAGCAGTATAATGATACACAGTATATTTATTCAGTATTTAAAATTGTTCTCTGGTGATTCTCTGGTATGTGACTTTTTTTTTTTTTTTTTGGGAAGCAAATGCTCAGATGTGATGTTCCGTACCCATTTACAACCCTATGATTTGTCATTTTTTTGGTCTGCTCATGAATAATTTTATGAGCTCTGCTTTGATTTGCTGGCTTACAGCGAGGCACTGCAATGGCTCCCACAGAAGCAACATATCGAGACAAAGATATGAAAATAAAATGAACTGCAAGGTCATCGTATGATTTCTATGCATTTTCTATGTTAGTAACTTAGACCGTGAAGTTAGCTGATGTTACCTATTCTAGCTACAACTACGCAAAGCAAATAAAGTTGTTAGCTGATTAAGAAACGTTCAGTTTAGTGTTTGACAGCTCTATGTACAGACCTCTCCTTATTTAACTATACTAATATGACAACAGTTTTCAGAGTCTAAATGCTTTTAATGCTTTCTAAATCTCTTTTAAAAGCACTTAAGTTACTTGAGTTCTTGTGAGCAGCTTATGTCAGAAGTACCCCATATACCCCATATCAGTACAAGCCCTTACATCAGTCTAACATTATTTACTTCATAAAAGCATGTCTAAAATGTTGATTTATGTTGTTCTTAAGTTCTCAAGAATTGCATTCTAAGCGTTTTTCAATGCTTAGGCATGTTGCTAAGTCCCTAGGTAGGTATGCAAACAGTGTGCATGTGTGCGCTTGCTCAATTAACTCCCTCCTCCAGGGAATGAGTCTAATCTGAGTAAGCTGGTTCCTCTGTGGCCGTAAGATATGGCAGAGAGAGACAGGCGTAGGAAGCCCCCCATACACACATCCCCATATGCGTACACACAGACTCACACTGCTGCAAAGCTAAAATAGCTACCATCAAAAGCAAGCAATTCTAGAGGTCCAAATCAGCCTTAAACAGGAGTCAGAAACACAAACGCATGCTTGTCTGCACAAATTCAGTAATGCTTACCACCAACTGTGGTCATAATCTGTGTCTGTTTGTGTTTGATCTACACCTTTTTTAACATGCATGTTACATGAACAAGTACATGAAAAGTTGCATACCACCAAACTACTGCATTTTATAACATTAAACACAACTTTGTATTTTCTCGTATTTGTGACCTAATGGTTTTTGTTAATGGGTTGGCTGTAAAATGGTTGTATTGGTATTATTTCTTTAGATTATGTCGATCATAGGTAATAGAGGAATAGAGAGAGTTGATGCACATAAATTGGAGGTAGATTGCCGCTGCCAGAGCAATCATTAACGTTTTGCCAAAATCACGAGTGATTGTTTGGCCTTGTACGCGTGTGTGTGTATATTGGAGTGGGATGTGGTGCCAGTTGTTAACTGAATGGATGCTCCCCCTGTGCTACTGAGTATGATGTACACCCAGCATCAGTATTGATTCTTTCTCTAATTAGTGTTTGTCTTTGCTAAATCCCCTATGTGGATAACACGGCCTATTTTAGAGTCTTCATCACCACACATTCATTGCCTAGTGGATCTTTTCTTTTGAGAAGTTGTTGAATAGTGAGGCACATGTGATTCTGATGAAGTGTGTGTGCGTGTGTGTGCATGTGCTCGTGTGTGTTTGTGTACATTTCTAAACCGAATTGTGTGTGTGTGTGTGTTTGTGTATGTTTCTAAACAGATGTGTGTGTGTGTATATACTGAAGTAATGGGATAGCATTATGTAAATGATTATAAAGTGATGTTACCTCAGGGGAAGGCTTGGGAGTGCCCACACCTGTGAAATGTTATCTTGTCATTCAGGTTCAATACTGGCCAGCACGCTCATGGCAAGGCGACACAAATTACCAGAGTTCAATGGAGGCCTGATGGTACGTGCCAGATGGATGGGATATTCCATTAAGGAGTGTGGGCATTTAATATTCCTTAATTCCTCATGGACACGTTGTCTAGGTAGCATTCTGACCAGTTCCAACAAATGCTTGCCTGCAAATATACCCGACATGAACCCAGTCGAGGCATTCCACTATCATGCCTCATTTGAACTCCAATAATTCACATCACCTTGCCATGAATGTGCTGGTCAGTGTTCAACCTCACTCGCAAGATTAGTTATACGGGTGTGGGCGCTCCCAAGTTGTCCCCTGAGGTAACGCTACTAAAAGCGTCTACTGGTGTTTCTGCCCATCCTTCCATTGTAAGAAGACCATTCAGCGGGTCTGTGTGTAACTGTTAAAAAACTGTTACTGAAAAATGGAAACTTTTCTGTTAGAACCCTTAAAATGCACATATGAGATGTGGAGTAAGGTTTTATGACCCGATGAGTCTAAATTTTTAATTGGAAATACTTGCTTTGGATAACCTTTGAGGTGGATAAAAATATTTCTTTTGCACATTTCTTTGCAAAACTGAAAGCACAGCTACCAAAAATAATATAAGGTAAAAAGGGTAGACATGATAAATGCTGATATATGTGACATTCTGACATTGTGATATTGCTGAAAATATACTTACCTGAGTATAGGGGCTGTCAGACAGGCAGTTGACCGGTGTGGAGGCTAGTGTGGGCGAAAGGGGTAACTAGTAGACTGATGGCATTTACACACCCTATAGATTTTTCTGTAACTGCTAAAGAAAAGATTCACTCAACCTGCAGTTCATTTCTCTGCCCTGATAGCATTATTGGGGCAGCTGGATGGAATAATCAATAGTGGCGTTGTCGATTGTGGCACACATACACGTGAACTCTCTCTCTCACACACACATAAACCAAGACCCTGGAGGGATCAATAGTGCTAGTTCTGTGTCACCAGGCAACAGCTGCTTTACTGCCACATGACTTGGCGATCCTATACATGCAGTGTGAGAGGAAGAATGAGATACAGAAAGGTAGGCAGAAGGAGCCATTGGGCACATGGCAGAAAACACACAACTGTTTACCAGTGTGAAAATTCGCACTGGTTAGTGCTGAGGGCACAAAGACAAAAGTGAGGCTGTGGAAAGAGAGAGGGAGAGTGAAGAATGAGTGCAATGTTTTGTGCAGCTTGAGGTTGTGAAACTGTTTTTTCGTCTGAGAAGTTCATGCTGTGACTAAGCAGACAGTAAACAAAGAACAAAGTTTATAAGGACGAGGAAATGCTCCCCTTAGCGCTGTGTCCTTGGTGTTGCCTGAATTACCAAAGGTTACACCACGAGACACAATGACAACAGGCAGGCTGTCGCTTGGCTCAGCTGACCTGCCAACACAGTGCTGATGCCATTTTCAGACTGATTGATTTTTTTTTTTTGCCCCAGGAGGGCAAACACTTTATCCTTTTGAATTGCTCACACATCTTTCTCTTTCACACACACACATTTTTACAAATGTACAATTTTGTGGTCTTTTGTATGATACTGGCTTGAGGATTATTTGTGCTATGATGCATGAGAGGGGTCAGTCTAGACACAGCACACCAGTGCATCATTGATGGCAATAAGAAAACAGTGCTGACACAAACACTGATTAACAGAACACTCTACAAAGCAAAATGGCTCCAATGCAAGCATTTATTTATATGCACTTAATTTGCGTATAAATTCAACTAAATAAAAAATATTTACACTGAATATTTACACTGGAAACATCAAGTTATTCGTCAAGACAGAACGTAAACCTTTAGCTAAGAGTTAAAGATTTGCTACACTTTGTATACATGTAACACATTTTAAACACATTTAAAGACATTTTAAAGTGTAAATAAGCTTGTTTCTCTGGGTCCACAATGTATATCTTATGAATATCTTCCCAAAGTCTAATGAATGTCTAATCTGCTGAATTTCACCGTATTTCTCTCCTCTCCATGTGAAATTGGAGGTCCTTATAGTGGGTAACACATCCCATTAACATTCTCAATAACCAAGTTCCTCAATAGTCGTTTCAGTATCAACATGAATAGCAGATTAAAAGAGTGGCTATATTACAACTTTATATTACAACTCTATATTTTACAACTTTGATAGTTCACTTTTCTCCACTATATGGATAATTTTTTTCAGTTATCCATTTTCTAAAAATATTTAGACTGCTTTTAGGCTAAAACATTAGCCATGACTGCTTTTTGAGTCAGGCACAATATAGACAAGCCAAGTAGAACAGAGCTCATTTACATACAACAGTTAGGGGCACATAAATGAAAATAGCCTGTTTGATTCTATGTGATAACGAGAGGCTGCTAAATGGTTGTGTAAAAGTTATTCACAACATATTGGTACATATTTGTTACTGTGAATCAGAGTGCGCCGCTCAGTAGCGTTATGTCCTGTGGTGGTTTTCCACACTGGAAAGGTGAATCTAGTACAAGTGATTTCACTCACAGCTGGTATCTCAGCTGAGTTTGTGCCACTGATCAAAGCACAAAACAAACAGACTAAATATCTTTAACTATAAATTGGATCTGCTGCCAGTTGAATGGAAAAAACCTGTGACACTGGACTACCGTGAAAGTAGCATGAAGAGCTTGATCACTCACTATTGTCATGTTCTTTTAGACAAAAAGGTCTTTATTTTTGAACGGTACATCAACACAAGCTTAAACAACAGAAGGCCCAGCAACCCCCCCCCCCCAACACACAGCAAATCGTGAAATAGGAAGGGTTGATTTCCGGCCAAAACATGCTACCCCCTGCAGTTAAACTTTTGGGTGGGACACCTGCTATTGTTTCCAATATTCCACCCAATTCCCATGCCAATGCATGTTATAAGTAGACCTCAGGGAAAAAAATAAATGGAAAAAATACAGGATATGTGCTGAATTTAATGTCTGATTTGTGGTAGCTTTAGCTTTTGACATTCCTGATAAACCTTCTACTTTCCAGCTTGGGAAAGAAAATGGGAAACATGCTTCCAGTTTAAAATACAGCTACAGATCTTCACTAGGATGTATGTGACTGGAACTGTTTTTCTCATCCTGGGTTACACAGAGTTGGCAGCACATTATGAACATGAGTCTTGTAACTATGTTCTAAATTGATCAGAAATAGCACTTCACTTTTTATATAGACAGTTACAGAGTGTAGACTGTTGTTGCACAGTGTATCAAAGTCACCCCTACCCTACCACTGCTACCAAAAAATTTGAATAGTGGACTATTCTTAAAACAGAGGTTACACTGACGCAGTAGTGGCATGATACTAAATGTTGCCCTGATATGAGTGTGTCACGAAAGTAGTGTTGCAGGGGTTTTATTGGCTAGTTGCACAAGATGATACTGAGCACTTCTGCTG
>CM067500.1:16219404-16265787 GCA_034552555.1 Semaprochilodus insignis | reverse complement strand
GTAAGATGCTGTTTGTCCTTCACAGGCCCTCATATAAGTGGAAGCGTCAGGTGACCCAGCGTATTCCATCTGTGTCAAAGAAGAGGAAAATGTCTCTTCTGTTTGATCATCTGGATTCCTCTGAACTAGCTGAACATCTTACCTACCTGGAGTACAAGTCTTTCTGCAAGATACTGGTGTGTGTGTGTGTGTGTGTGTGGGTATGTGGGTGGGTGGGTGGTTGGCTGTATGTGTGTGTGGGGCTGAGTGGTTGGGTGTATGTGTGAGTGAATGAGAATTCTTTAAAGGTTATATTATTTCTGTGTTTGGCTCCACCCACCACAAGTATTGCTTTGGGTAGGTCTGTCTCCATAGCAGTTCCTTTCCATGTGTTACAATCCTTACTAGGGATTTGCTGATTGTAAACATGAGAAGGGTGCGGAAGGTTTTGTGGAAGGCGGAAATGATTAAAAAAACCACAAGACTTTATACCAAAAGCCAGCTTCAAAAGCAATCAACTGGACTTCCCAAGATAAACGAGACTAACAAAGACTTAAGTATAAAATTACTTGAGTATAAAATTCTCAAGTAAGACCGAACTCTTATATATTTTATAATGCTTAAGGTGATAATTCTACAGCATCTGTTTACAAAATCTGCAGGCTGCATGGCAAAATGTGTGCAAATGTGTGCAATGTAAAGAAAACAGCTAGCACGAACACTTAGACGTGTCTGAGAGCTTCTGAATAGTGGATGGCAGCCCACCATCTCGCCTCTGCAGTTACCACTGATGCTCCTTCCCTTCCACTGGTGGCTTCTCCTGATTGTTCACCTGAGTAGAACTGATTCCATTAATGTGAAGGAAGTTGTGGCAGACTGCAGCAAAAACAGTTGCTTCCATCTATGCATCCATTCCTCAGTTGTATACATTTGTTATATGCAGCTTCAGCATATTTGCTCTTTTGTACTGGCTCTGCACAAAGTATTGTGTCTGTATATGTAATGGCCATTATGGCTATTCAACAGAAAGATCCTTATAATGCAAGTGACTGCTGTCTTCTTTACAGCAAATGTTTCCATGAGTTAGAGTGCACTACAGGGGAATCCATCACTTATGCCCTGTACATCATGAACGAGCATTATTTCTCTGGAGAGGCAACACCCTGATAGATTTTTATGTTGCTGGAGACGTAACAAATTTAGTTTTTAAATGTGAGAAGTAACAAGTCAGTTATTCTGTGTGAAAGAGCTTTTCTTACCTTGATTTTTGCACTTTGGGTCTGTGAGGTGACACAAAAATGTATGCATGCCTTTCTTGTCTTTTTGTGTTTATGCAGTTTCAGGACTACCACAGCTTTGTCAAACATGGCTGCACAGTGGATAACCCCATCCTGGAGCGTTTCATTACCCTCTTCAACAGCGTTTCCCAGTGGATCCAGCTCATGGTGCTCAGTAAGCCCACGCCCCAGCAACGTGCCGCTGTCATAACCCACTTTATCCGCGTAGCACAGGTTAGTTGTAATTGTATAATTATGGTGGTTGGTATAGGGTAGTAGGTAACACTTTTGCCTACCATGCTGGCCTTCAGCTGCTCACCTGGGCAGACACCCTGTGCTATACCAATAAGAGTCCTTGGGCAAGACTCCTAGCACTACCTGTTACCTTATGATCCAATTGTAAGTCACTCTGAATAAGAGTGTCTGCAGTAAATGTAATTATTAAAAGTGGGTTTATTAGTCACATAAGTGTTTAATAAGCTTGATAAGAGTACACAGCTGCAGTCTGTTCGAAATGAAAAACAAACATGCAAATTGTTTAAAGAAACATAAGGAACCTTGCATTTATGGCAAGTTAAGCCCAGACAAGTGAAATCCAATCCACACGTTTCAAGTGTGACATTGGTATACTTCAGATGGTTTAAATCTGTTTAGACTGAGTAACTATAAATACATTGTCTCACATTGCTTTGAACTCGTAAGAGCCCTTGTTCTCTTCTCCCTGTGATTTAGTAACTTCTCATAGTGGCTATGTTTCTAAGTGGCTATGTATCACACTTTAGGATTTACGCCTGTCTACTCACACACACACACACAGTGTCTCCCACACATGGACACTCACAAAATCTGGGAGTGTTTTTGTCAAGGGAGTGTTTCTAATGTACCCCTTCAAGCACATTAAATCCCAACAGGAATTTTCTGCTGATAAAACGCAGATGATGAGCGAGTTGTGCAAACAGTGTCCAAGTTCCCAAGATAACCATAACTGGTAGAGAAAGTGTATAGTGCGACGCTTGCTCTACCATTTAAGATCGTGACTGCTGCTTTCAGGAAACCTTGCCATGATCTCTTGGGTACAGAAGAATTTCTTGGGGATTGAGTGGCTTCATACTTGTATGCAAATGTAAACTAATAAGCACAATAGGCCAGAAATATACTCCGTGCGAGTACACGATTGCAACTGCCGATAGTTCACCAATGCATATAAACATGGTCTTGCTATACAAACTCACCATGCATTCTTATATTAGTGTGGGAGTTTAAACACTCACTACGTAAGGGGGTGATAGACTACAAATCAGAGGGCCTTTAAATAGGATCTACAGTACCAACCACCAGAAAACCCGAACATGTTTACAGTAGAACTTTTGGAGTGAACAGTAAATCCGTTTAGTGGGGGGTTGGTGGTATAAGACAGCTTACCAGTTGAAAGCACACTGCCAGTACCAGACATATTGGCTGTCACCATAGTACTCCTCACTGCAGGGCTTAGAATGAAGCTTGGGCTTGTATTACAGCTTTTAGAACATGTACAAAGCTTGAAGCATTCATGCACTTGCATGATTTTGGCACCCTCCGTGTACACCTCCAGGTACACTTCTGGCTATAATATCGGTTAGTAACGTTTGGGCAGCCTTCGACTGGTCAGGAAAACAAATTCCACATGTCTTTATTCAGAAAAGAAAACAGTTAACTTGGCCTATTACATAAGCTCAGTTCATATTGAGGTCATATTAAACTATCCCTTCACTGGCACTGCAGTTGTGGTCATCATTACAAATCAGAAGACACTTTCTTTTGCCACACCTTGTTTTTTTGTTTGTTTGTTTTTTTGTTTTTTAGATCTCTGTATATAAACGCAGTCTCAACAGTGAAAACTCCATTTGCAACTGATTTACATCAGAAATTAGGGTCAGTACAGTGAATTTGCCCAGCATTAAGTTGGATAGAGCTGAACTTAATCAGGCTGAGGAGATTTCAAATTGCCATCGGTTGCTCTGGCGCTCACCACTAAGTGTCACTGGCTCTCATTCAAATTGAATGACTTCTGCTCCCTTGCCTGCCTTTGTCACCGGATAATACAGCAGTACAGACGGAATTAGTACAGCTGAACACATGATGAAATACAACCATGATGAAAAGAACAAAATATGCATCCAAACCTATGCTTTATTCAAAAATCTACAATTATATTTAATAGTTAATAGTTTTCAATTGATTCTGATTATTTAATGTAGAGAAATGTGGCAGCTTGAAACTGTGTTAGTACGACACTGTTTAAAACTATTTTTTACTTCATTTTTTGCCATAGTAATTTATTGTCATCTGACGTTATGAACTGTTGGAATGTTTCTGTTCCTAAGCTCAATATTGGTATCAAAATTTTCATACTGACAAGCTTTAAAACGGCCTCTGTAAAGTCATAATTTATTAATATTTATCATGCTGGGAATCTTCCCTCCGCTTTTCCTCTTGATGGACTCAAGTGTAACAGCCCAGTCAGGGTCTCATGGAGAAGTTCACGTCTCACAGCTGGGCACAGGTGTAGCACCTGCGTCCAGCTGAGGTGCTCTAAAGCTGGTTTCCCGAGGGTTCTGTACATTATTATTTGTAGGTGTTAAATGTGCAAGTATTTCCCGCCGCTTTGGAAATATTTAAATATTGATGTTCTCTTTTGGTTTGCCGCCCGAATGTTTTTTTTTTAAGACCCATGGGGTGTCCAGTAGTAGTTGCACCACAGGACACTGTCACCCCCTGCTTGTCTTCTTCCTGATCCCTCGTTCTTCCCTCCTCCTTCCCAAGAGAGCTCATCCTCTCTCCAAAAACCACCAGCTGAGTGCGCCTCCCTCTCTCTCTCAGGTGCCGTGGCTGGTTTTTATGAGACACTAATAATACAGTAACATTAATAGGCTCTGTCACCAAGGCCCTCTCATGTTATTAGCCACTTTACTCCCCTTTCTGTTGAGTGCTTTGTACAAGGAGTGGATTCATTGAGGCTGATATTTGGCCACAATAAAAATGTCTGCTGTGTGTGAGTGTTGGAGCAGCTGGGGCTGGATTGATTTTTGCAGTGTGTGTGGGTTGAAGGGCAGAGGATGTCTCCCATAGAGCCTCATTCACAAAGACTTACTGTAGCTTTCATACACTCGCTACCACATTCCATCCCGCCTCTGGAACAATGAAACAATACAAACTCTTGACAGAGCCCTACCGTATTAGTACTGTTTATTATTGTACGTGTGGGTGTGCTTGTTTTAATTCATTTTTAGGGCCAGAGGAAAACAGGACAGTCTTAGAGCACCAAGCACTTTTAAAGCACATGTAAGATGTTTTGTTTCATGTTTTTTTGAAACAATAATAAACTAAACTTAAAATAACTAATAATAAACTTATTTAAAAATAAAACTTATTTTTGGTTACTGAGGTTAGAGTTATGTATATATTGTGTGTATATATATGTGTATATATTGCGCCCAGAAGGAAGTGTCGGATTGCTAATGCTATGCGAAAGAAGATAAAGGTTACCAGGAACAATAATTTATATATAATTAAATTAAAAAAAGAAGTAGCGTCTCTCAGTATGGTGTCGGGCCGATGTCTGATGTCTTGGCATGGAGTTGTAGAGGTCCCTAATGGTTTCCTGAGATAATCTGTCCCATGCAGTTTCAATATTCTCACACAATTCCTGCAGATTGTGCGGTAGAGGAGGTCTTGCTCAGGTCTTGCTCTGTTGTTAGGAGTCCCATTTTTTTTCTGTTCATCTTTTGGCCTTTTTTGAACTTCTGTTTTAGAACTCTTTTTCCCTTTTATTTTCTTCTGACTTGTGGTTTATTATGCAAGCAGATTATTGTATCTCTAATCTCCTCAGAAATATAAAAAAAAACATCAATGACATGAACTTGAAGGTGGTTTTGACTGAAAATTACATAAATGAAAGGATAGTTTCTGATTTTTTTTTTTTACACTACTGTATTTAATGCATATGGCACACATTATTTTTACTTCTAGAGACTTATCCAATACCTACAGGACATATGCATGATGCCACATCCTGAGACTCTATGAAACAGATATTTGTATGTGGTTTTTTTTTTTGTTTGTTTGTTTTGTTTTTTTAATATTTTATCAGTTTTCCAGCTCTACCTTCCTCTGCATCGTTGCAAACACCAGCACCACCCCCCTAGACTACCAAGCTAATACCTCAACACCCACATGTTGGCTCTAAGTCTTTCTCTCTCTATTTCTCTGCCTAGTCTAAATCTGTTCCTAATCCATTTTATCCAGTTTTATCTATTTCATCCTGCACCTTTTCCCTCTTCATCATGAATCATCTTTCTGTGAACCCCTCTTTCATCTGAACCACTTCTCTTTTCCTCCCTCTGGCCTTACACTCATCCTCTTTAACCCCATCCATCCATCCCACCAGCTCAAATTTGTAATTATCTGAATCTTAGTAAGATGTGACTGCTCTCCAAACCCATTTCTTGCTATCAGAGGTTCACCACTTTTGAGAACAAGATTTTCATCAACAGCTTAAATAGATGACTGATCTACTGAGGATGTTTTTCCAAAGAACGATTTCCTGCTACTTTTGCTCTAGGCTGCAAGGAGCAATTTTGTTGGGTTGTTGGCAGATTTTAATAATCAATTCAGTCAGATTATTGTGAGGTGTTTCCTTTTTTTGTTTGATTAAATATGCAAATCAGATTTTTACATGGCTAATTGCTGTTGGATTATTACTTGTATGTGTAACATGAGTATCTGAGTGTGTTTGTCTGTGTGATTGTAAAAGGAATCACCACAACGTCTCAGTCTCTCCTGGCAGTCTTTCCCTCTACATCTGTCTGCATGTCTCTTTTTTTTTTTCTCTCTCTCTGTAGAAACTGCTGCAGCTGCAGAACTTCAACACCCTGATGGCAGTGGTTGGAGGCCTCAGTAACAGTTCCATCTCCAGGCTGAAAGACACACAGACCCACATCAGCAATGACACCAACAAAGTACTTCCCAAAGCACTTTTCTTCAGTGGGGAATGCATTTCGCAAAGTAAAATGTCAAATTGATTCGAATGTTCAGGTCCACCTTATACATAGCTTTTTAATTTTTTTAAGCCTTGTTTAGTCAAAGTTCACCCTTTAAAAAGACTCAGATTTTAAGCACTGTATCTTAGAAAGGGTCAACAACAGAATGCAAGTGGTTATCAGGAGCCACATTGCTCATACAATTGCATCGCAGTGTCAAAGAAAGAATGAAAGAGAATCTTAACTGAAGCCAATGTGGTCTGGGCATGAGCACTCACGCTAATGAGTTTTTGAGATCACGAGTTCAAATCCCAGTGATGCCTATGCTCTTTGCAGTCAGAAGTGAGAGGAGGAAGCCATTATTCAGGAAGGTGGTGATACAGTCACCCTGATATTGAAATATTAAATTAAAATGATAGGCTACTTTCAAACATACAAAAGCTTTGAGATCTCAATATAGCAAATAAATTGTAATCAAGTCAACTTATTGGGATCAGTAATCAACTCTCCTACTCCCTCTCTTTTGTGCGGTTTAGATTTTTAACAGTCTGATAGAACTGGTGACATCATGTGGAAACTACAGTCAGTACCGGCGCCGTTTTGCAGACTGTTCTGGGTTCAGGTTCCCCATACTGGGTGTCCATCTGAAGGATTTGATTGCGGTGCACGTGGCTCTGCAAGACTGGACCGACACAGAGAAGACCCGTGTCAACCTGGCAAAGACCCAGCAGCTTTATGTCATCCTCCAGGAGCTTGCACTCGTACAGACCACACCACCTAATATAGAAGCCAACCCTGATCTACTCAACCTACTCACGGTGAGATTTTATGGCATGTTGAGGTATGGAATGCATGTAGATGTGTGTTTTTCTATAAAAAGTATATGTGTATGTTATAGCATATACACAGTATTGCTACACTCTTCAGTCTCTTTTGGGGGTCTGTCATTTATCATCTTCCGTGGGACCTATTGTCAGTGATTAAAACCACTAGCCTATATAATTAGACCTCTGTATTTTAAACCCAGATCTTTTAAACAAATAAAATGTAAAAAGTCAAATTGAATCTTGACTGCAGAACTGAAATTCATGTTAACCATGAAAATATGTGCTTCATAATTACGCTCCTGCTGCATCCCGCACCATGCATTACCACTGCTATGGGGAGCTGGGGATGGAGGGAACAAATTGTTGAGATGTATCACGATAAGCGTTTTATAATAAAAATAATAATAATAATGATAATAATAATAAACAGTTTAATAATTGTTTATTTATAGAGCACCTTTATACCGTTGGCAGCTCAGTGTGCTTTACAGTTGACCTCAGTAATGTGGAGGAATACTACTACACACACACACACACACACACACACACACACACACACACACATATACACACACATACACACATATACACACATACATACATTACATACATACATAAACAGAGAGACGTTCTGTGATGTAAGCAGGTGCTAGATTATTTAGAGCCTTACAGACCAGCAGCAGAACTTTAAAGTCTCTTCTAATAGATATGGGTAGCCAGTGCAGCTCTTTCAGAACAGGAGTGATATGAGCTCTCTTTTCAGTTTTTGTTAGGATCCGAGCTGCTGCGTTCTGTACGAGTTGCAAGGGATAGACGGTTTTCTTAGGAACCCCAGTAAGGCGGGCATTACAGTAATCAATAATGCTTGTAACAAACGCATGAACGAGTTTCTCTGCATCGCTCTGAGACAAAAAGGCAGAACTTTAGCATTATTTCTTAAATGATAAAAAGCTATTTTAGTGACTGCATTTACATGCGGGATAAAAGTGAGCTCAGAGTCTAAGATCACGCCCAGGTTTCGTACTTCATGATTTATGTTAGTAGCTAAAGGTTTTATATTAGTTTTTGCCATTTTTTGTTGCGCTCATAGTCAAGGCACACTCTGAATTCAGTGCTGCAACTTGGCTGCAAACACTAGATTCAGCAAACATGTACAATGTGGATAGATAAAGCTGCTGTACTTATTAGAACACACTCTCACAGCAGCCACACTCTGGCAAGGCAGCAAATAGCTTTGTTGTTGTGAAAATAAAGCTTACTTCACCCAGCTGACTTTGGCAGGCTAGAGTTAGCTTTTATGCCATACACCCCACACTATGTATCATATAGAACATTCAAAAGGGAAAAAAGAGATAAGCAGTTATGGCAGTAACATGCCCAAGCCCAAGTCCTGTATCTCATGAATGCAGGGGAAAAGAGCTGTGAGTTGTATTTGTCTTGTTTAATAATTCAGTGTTCCATCCATGACACAAACAGGATTAGGAAGATCATTGGCTGGGGTTTTGATGATGTAGAAGAAGTCTTGTTTTGTTCTCTGCTCATTTGAGTCTGTGTGTTACTAAGACTTGGTCTTAGTCCCATAAAATCCCCTGACACTGATCCATGATTAAACTGAATCTTATGCCTCTCTGCTAGCAAACAACTAGTGAACCTACATACGCATGAGTAATGTGGGCTGCTAAATATGAAAACAGGTGTAAATGGTGAAACCATTTATGTATGCATTAGACCAAATGCTTTAACTAAAATCATATTAGATATCATAAAATAACCATCTCTAACATCTGTTAAGTGTAATAACGTCTGTAAGGTAGGTTTTAGATGTGTTCATCTCTTCAGACATTTTGTTCCTTTCACCTCCACTTTGAATAATTCTGACATCGCAAGTTAGAATAACAAATTTTGCACCAAGTCGCTCTAAATGACTGTTTACATCTGAACAGTTTATTAATGTGCAAATTGGTGTAATCCCCCTTTAAGGTTCAGTTGTTGATTGTGTGTGGCAGGTGTTATCAAAACGTGAGTTTAAGTTGATAAATAAATAAAGAAATAAGAAATCCAATATATTTTGACCCCCTTGTCTTTGCTTCGGTATTTCTAGCTAAAAAGATGTTTTTTCATGGAAAGCTCGTTCCCGGAGATTGATCATTCACTTCTTACTCCAGGTGTGCATGAGGGATACCAGCGCTGCCTCATTTTCTGGGAAAGTCAGAGATAACTCTTTATGTGGCACAGAGTTGAAGGGTACCAGGAAGTCTTGCAGTCTTGCCAATCAATATTCAATTTTCTCACGTTTGAGGGGAACAAAATCTGTTTACGTCAGGCAAACGATTGATGTTAGTATTCAGGCAGAAGGGCACTGGGCAGCAAATTCTGATTTGAAATATCGAGAGTGTTTCTCCAAACTGACCTTCAGAAAGTTATTTGGCACAGGCTATTCAGATTAGACTATTTATGTATATTCATCCATTTATCCGTACAAATCTGAGGCAAGCCAGTGAATACAATACATCTGATGCCTGACTGCAATTATGAGGAATGAAAACAGTTGGTCATCGGTTGATCATTTTAACGCTCCTTTTTCATTACGTGAAGCCATTCAAACTCAGTTATGTGCCATATGGGTATTCAGCATCTCAGGAATTGTTTTTATGAAGGGAGACTGGTTATCTCAGTGATAATCACACTTTTGTGAGCTAATTCTTATTCTGTCTGTTCAGACCAGTGAATTGTTTGTTGTTGACATTATCATGATATTGGCTTTTGCTGCTCTGACACTGCAGAAGGCTACAATATGCAAATTATTCCTTTAGCCAATCACGCTATATGCCTTTTCTTTACTTCATGCTGTGATCCTGACAGAGTTCCATATGAATGTTTTGGTGGGTGTAAAGGTAAATTATTTTGGTGAAAACACTGCATAAGTCATTTTTACAGCATTTCCATGTTATATTGCGATGTATTTTACTCACAGTATGTGACAATAGAATCACAGTACTAGGTATTTGTCAGTACCATGTGGCTAGAGTTCAGAGTGGTGGTGTCAGAGAGGGGGATATATTTGTTTGAGAGAAAGGGTGTGGAAAGTGCGCATGAGTGACTCAGCTAAAATGACACCTTTTGACTCCTGCATGTATCCTGTACCTGTTTTTTTGTTTCTCCCTGAGCATATTTTCCCCTTAGTGAACAATCAGCAGCGCAAGCAGTCAGTCCTCATGGGAAGCATTTACCATATTTATATTATAAGTACAGTTCTGGGAATTATGACCAGAGCATATCACAGAAATGCAGCAGTCCTGTGCTCCCTCTTTTGATGAAGGATCCCATCTGTTAACAGGCACAGGCAAACACAAGGCTAATGATTTTATGTTTGTATTCTGGTGAAAGGGCATTGGGCAGCGAATTGTGATTTAAAATAACAGTGAAGTGTCTCATGTCATGTTCAAAAATTTGGCTATATACACAAGAAGTAAATGTTATATACAAATTTGTGCACCGATCCTGCGTTGACAAGGGCCCATTAGAGGAAGAAGCCTGAACTATACTATGTAAATGATTCTTCATGGTTCACCGTGCTTTCTGTATGGGTCATGATTAAAATGATTTTAATATGTCATCAGATGTAACTTCTGCCACCTACCAGCCACCCACACAGAGAATGAAAAAGAGAGATGACCAGCTCCAGGGTAAAGACAATGGCTTATGAAACCTGTCTACTCCAGACACGTGCATTCATTTCAAACTCATTAACCTTTACGTGACAGCATCAACATTCTACAAATTGGCTTTTCTCTGAACTGCCCAATCTCGAGAGACCTTACTGTTCGTCAGTTTTCACCAGTGAATCCATGTGGTCTGGAAGTTCACCTTTTCTCCAAACAGGATAGACCCAGGAACACCCATTAGTAAAAGTGAGCTTGTGCACCTGTATTATATGACATTTTAGGCCGCATGCCATTTGCACCACATCTGTGCGTGCTTACGATACCACTGAAATTCTGTATGTTTAAATTTAAATGAATAAAAGTCTCATTTAGGGGTTTGGGTTCTATCTGAAAGCACTTTGTGTCCTTTTATGTGCCGTTAAAATGATTTCTCAGGACTTAAAATCTTCTCATGTAACCTACAGTCTACTCATGTAAAACAAGGGTAATGCAACAGTCAGCATCTTATATTGCACCAGTATTTTATGGGAGATAAATATTAAGACAGATATTGGTCATCACCTCAGTTCAAAACATTCTCATAAATTTTGAGTTCTATGATCATATGTGGTCTTTCGATTAAAATGCAGTAATGTTTTATTATTTGCATGTGTTTGGGTAGGTTTCACTGGACCAGTATCATACAGAAGATGAGATATACCAGCTATCTCTACAGAGGGAACCACGAAGCACTAAACCAGTGGTGAGTTATGAGCAACCAGTAGCATATGTCCTTCTGTCATTATCTTGACCATGACTGTTACTTTTGTAAGGCTGGTACAGGAACTTTCCTTGTGTCGTCTAACATACTTATTTGTTTGCAACTGGCTGATCAGAACTCAAGCCCCACCCCTAGCCCAGCACCAAAGCGACCATCAATGATTGACGAGTGGGCAGCATCGGTGAAGCCTAAAGCAGATCCTGCCATCATCACCAAGCACATTGAGAAGATGGTTGAAGTATGGGGGAAAAACTTATTTTATTTTAGTATTTTGTGCACATTTGCTATTATTGTTATGTTTGCCTTGGATTTGACCATTAAAGAAGTCCAGTTTTCAATTGTTGCTGCCAAATATAGAAAAAATATTGTTCAAATATCATGACATGAAAGCATCCAGACTCAGTGACATTTTTTTTTTCTTTTAGAGAGTTGATTAATATATTACTTTCTGATATGTTCCCAACTAGGCTTTTAATTTTGTTATTGTATTTATTTAATTTGTCATGAGGCATGAAATTGTACTGAATTAATCTGCTGACTATAGATGCATGCCTGTTAAGATTCATAGTGAGCAGTCTCAAATGTTCCCATGGTTTCAGTCTGTGTTCAAGAACTTCGACACAGATGGAGATGGTCATATTTCTCGTGAGGAGTTTGAAAGCATCAGGAATAACTTCCCATATCTCAGCAAGTTTGGAGAGCTGGATACCAACCAGTGAGTGTGGACTTCATATTGAGACACTGACCTCTACATCCCAGTACTGAAGTTTTTATACTCAGTACTCATGCCTTGTTAGTCAACATTACAGTCAGCAGTACCTGCTTTTCAAAATAACTTTACAGTCCTTTTTTCACAAATAACATTACCTCCCTTACAGTCAATATTCATTTTTAATGCTTGTCTCTACCTATTTTACCAGCAGTACTGATTCTTTTGCATTCACTATTCACTTTTTGGCACTCTGCTAAATCCTTTACACTCAGCACTAACTACAGACAGCATTCAACTGCTTTTTGCTTAGCACTGACTACTTTACAGACAGCAGTGTATACAGTTAGCACTGACTACAGACAGCTATGTCTACAGTTAGCACTGACTACAAGCAGCAAAATCTACAGTTAGCACTGACTACAAGCAGCAAAATCTACAGTTAGCACTGACTACAAGCAGCAAAATCTACAGTTAGCACTGACTACAGACAATGTATACAGTTAGAAGTGACTACAGAAAGCAACGTTTACAGTTAGCACTGACTACTTTACATACATCAGTGTATACAGTTAGCACTGACTACTTTGTAGACAGCAATGTCTTGTTGTCTGACTGAGGTTAGAGCTATCTATTTTGTGTTAACCTCACTGACTATTTGATGAGCATCGCTGGCTACTGCATAAGCGTTACTGAATATATCACACTTAGCCTCAGTGACTGCTTTGAATAGCACTAAACACTGTATGCACAGCACTGACTATTTTACAAACAGCACTGACTACTTTAGTTATCAGTAGCTGCTTTGCAGTCAAGAGAGAATGTTTTATGATTCTCTCATATTGTTTCTTTTGTTCTTTTGTCCTGCCATCTGTTTCCTTTTTCACTCCAGGCATCCTGTTCCTCTCATTGATTCTGTTTAACCGGCACATTTCTCTGTCTCTGTTTCTGTCTCTCAGGGATGGAAAGATCAGCAGGGAGGAGATGATAGATTACTTCATGAAGGCCAGCTCTTTGCTTAACTGTAAGATGGGTTTCATACACACATTCACCGAGACCACTTATGTGAAGCCCACCTTTTGTGAACACTGTACTGGCTTTGTGAGTATATTTCTGCTGCACTTTTTATGCATGGGTGGATGGATGGTTTTCACGGGTACTAACCAGTCTGTTGAGTAAAGCGATTTTTTTTTTAATATCAGTTTGGTGAAATACAGTAGACATTTTGCTCTAAACCCTCTGAGAATGACAGGCAGTTCTCACCCTGTTTTATGCTCTCTCTCTCTCTCTCTCTCCCTCATCCATCAATCCCTTCCTCCCTCCCTCCCTAATTTTGCCTTTTGGCTCTCACCCCAGACAAAATACTTTAGATTTTTCGAACACTGTGTATTTGATATCAGTCCAAATACAGAACCCAAAAACTCCTCCACACATTCTGCCATTCTGCTGCTCATTCTACACTGTATGTGTGTGTGTGTCTGTATGTGTATGTGTAAGTTAACTAATAGCCACAACTTGTACAGTTCCAGGCATAGGTTTTGCACTCACGATATTTTAACATTAAACTAGTTTGATTTTGTAGACCTTGTCCTTGTAGACCTGGTCAAATATAAAGTATGTGACATATTGTACATTTTGCATTGAGCATTTTTCTTATTGTTAAGTAGTTAGACTGTCTCCACATATGAATTCTCTCACATCCCTGCTCTTTATGCTTCAGTAGCTATGTGAAAAACAGCACAGTTTGTTGCTCTCTGGGGGCAAAGGTTTGCAGGGGTTTGCAGTCAGTGTTTGAAATACATACTGGTGTTCCTGGGATCCCATGTTGGATGTGTACTCCAGCATTGGCTATCCACCAGTTTAACACGCCATAGTGGTGCTGATGCTAGCTTCAATAGCAACGATATATAACGATTCTTCTTTAGGAAGGGCTCTTAATTTCTTAATTTGTTTAAAATTTGTTTAACTTGTCTTCCACACATGAAGATTATATCCTTTCTTTTGTCTTCCATTTAAGGAATAAGTAACGGTGCACTCTGTCCACCAATCCCTTAATTATGGATAAAGCAGCTCAACGAAGAACGTGACAAAGGCCTTTCCCTGAATATGTATTTGAGCCCATTTTTTTCCTTAGGGGCAGCATAATGCCATAATAATTTTTTCCGGCAACCCCCAGAATTTTGATTTTGAGATATTCAAAGGGTCCACAAGGTTAATTAGGGGGCCCCAGGACCCCCTGTATTTCACACCTTGGTTGTAGTGGTGTAGAGGGTTCTTCTGTGGCTCAGTTGTGTGTTTGTGATGCTTTGTGGGCAAGTGTTTGCCTTTTTTGTGTGTGAAAGACGTGGATGTGGGTGGGCACGTGTGTTTGAATGAGTGTGTGATGTTCTGGTCAGTCCTTTCATGTATTGTTCCCGTGCTGTGATCACCTCTCTCTCTTGATCCTAACCCCACCCTTTGCACTGTTCCTTTATCTGTTTGTCCTTTTCTCTACCTTTGTCATCTCCATCCCGTGCTTTCCTCTGTTCAAATCAGTAGAGCAGCATTTGGTTTAAGTGTACTCTTTGTGTAACCTGTCATTTTCATTAAAAAGTTCATTTAAGCGAGGAATTCAGTTTAATTCAAATCTTATTTTCTTTCTAGATATGGGGCTTTTATAAGCAAGGATACAAGTGTAAAGGTAAGAGGGATACAGTACATTCTGCCTGTATCACAACTGCTGTGGAGATTATCCGTGAGATTTCTAAACATACTGTTACTTCTGTAGCTTTTTTAGGCTCTTTCTGTCATTCTTTTTCACTCGCTCTCTCTGACTCTTGCCTGCTGTAATAAGCAGTGTGCATGCTGACACCAGCACACTATGCTTCCCCATTAGCAGTACTGAGAGAGACAGACCAGCTCATTTAAAAAGGGCTCAGCCCAGAGTAGACGGTCCTCTGTGAGGTGTCTTAGTGTGTGCTAATGCTGAAAGGCTAGAATAGCCTGTTTTGACATTTCACTGGCCACAGAAATGAATGTCCTGTCTATGAGTACGCAAGTTTTTGTAGAAAGCGTATAATTGACCTATCCGTGCTCCACTCACAAATGAATGTATTCATAGGTACTATTGCTAAGTTGGACAAGCTTGGGAAAAATCCGATTCAAAATAATGACATTCACACAAATCGTGAATTTGAAGAAGTGCTAAGGAGTGCTAAGTAAGTGTTGACAAATTACATTAAAGTAATGTAGCTGCCTAGCACAGCATGCAAATATGGAGCAATATGAGACTTGTGAGCCAGCATAGGGTATTATTTCCATAGAATGCAAATGATGAGTGGTCAGTTTTTTGCATGACCTCCATTCATAAAGATGTTTTCGGTGGTTCTTAAAAGATGTCTGCCAAAAGTATTTTTTGTAGTTTAGCAAACGTTAGCAGGATGTCCTTGTGGTTTGCAGTCTTTGTTTTGTTTAATTACAATAACAACCCAGTCCTTTTCAGTAATGTCACATTTAAAACTGGACACTCAACCTTAAGTAGCGAACAAAGATCACTTCAGTTTCTCAAAAGCTTGTCTGACCCTGCAACACTTGTTAGGGAAGAAATATATTAGTGGGTGGAGTGTGTTGCTTGTTTGTTTGCTTATATTGTACATTTTCATCTCACTTTCATCAGCCTGTCACCTCTGCTCATCTCACATTTCTCCATCCTCCACTTTCTGTCATTTCTTTATTTTTCTCAGGCTCTCCCTCTGTCTCCAAACTCATGCTGGTGTCCATTACGTTAGGGGTATGCGTGTGCCAGTGCGCATGTATCTGCCATGTGTGTAAAAGCACATTCCTTTCTCCAGTCCTTATGGACTTCTGTCCCACATTTCTGCGCGTGCTGATGCCTCCATTGCACCCTCATTCTTCCTCTCATCTTCCTCCTCTTCCTCCACCTCTCAGTCTCTCTCCCTCTATCTCTCTACATTAAATTTTCCACCTTCCTCCCTTCCCCTTTTGTCTCCCCATCACACCATTATGTTCTCCATGTTAAACCTCTTTTCCTCTGTATTTCTTCCTCTCTCTTTTCCCTCTCTCCTTCTTGTTTTTTCCTCGAACCCACCCCAACCTCCCCTCTCCCTCTCTTTCCCTCCCTCAATATGCCCCAATACCCCCCTTCTGCAGTGTGTGGTGTGAACTGTCACAAGGCATGTCGCTCGCGATTGGCAATGGAGTGTCGAAAGAGGACAAAGAGCATCAGTCATGAAACTCCACCTGCACTGCAAGCTCGTTCTTTCAGCTTCCCACCACCATCTAACACACCAGTCAATCTTCAGAACACAGGTATGTGCACCCGGACACACACAGAGTCTTGTTACTATGAATTGTTTTTCCATTACATGGACTTTTATGTATTTCCTAAAGATGTACCCAAACCTTAACCCTAACCCTAACCCTAACATTAACCTTACCCAAACCTTAACCAGAACTACTACTAGCATAACCCTAACCCTAACATTAACATCACCCAAACCTTAACCAGAACTACTACTAGCATAACCCTAACCCTAACATTAACCTCACCCAAACCTTAACCAGAACTACTACTAGCATAACCCTAACCCTAACATTAACCTCACCCAAACCTTAACCAGAACTACTACTAGCATAACCCTAACCCTAACATTAACCTCACCCAAACCTTAACCAGAACTACTACTAGCATAACCCTAACCCTAACATTAACCTCACCCAAACCTTAACCAGAACTACTACTAGCATAACCCTAACCCTAACATTAACCTCACCCAAACCTTAACCAGAACTACTACTAGCATAACCCTAACCCTAACATTAACCTCACCCAAACCTTAACCAGAACTACTACTAGCATAACCCTAACCCTAACATTAACCTCACCCAAACCTTAACCAGAACTACTACTAGCATAACCCTAACCCTAACATTAACCTCACCCAAACCTTAACCAGAACTACTACTAGCATAACCCTAACCCTAACATTAACCTCACCCAAACCTTAACCAGAACTACTACTAGCATAACCCTAACCCTAACATTAACCTCACCCAAACCTTAACCAGAACTCTTACTAGCCTAACGCTAATCTTATCTTAACCTTTACCCTGACCCTTAGCATAACCCTAACTCTATCCGTACCCAACCTAAAACTTAATCAGAAATAATACTAGCTTCATCCTAACCCTTACCCTTACCATAACCTTACCTTAACCTTATCCATAACCTTATTCTTACCCTTATCCATAACCTTATTCTTACCCTTAGCCTAACCTTAACCTTACCCTGAGCTTCAAATGTAATGATTTACATTACAAGGGTCATCTTGTGATCTCTATAAGAATAAGGAATAAGGTTCCCACAATGTGACTATATGAACAGGTTTTGGTCCCCACAATGTGGCATAAATCTGACACCCACACCCACACACGCTCACACATATTCTCTAGAGCTACCACTGAGAGTTGACAAGTCAAATCTTCAGTCAGAGACCTGTTAGTCGACTGAGATTCTTCAAGTCGAGCAGTCAAGAAGTGTTTTTTTTTCCCTTTCTGTCAGTGTGCATTATAACAAAAGGATAAAACGGAAATGAGCTAACAAAAAAAAAATTACACAAATAACATTTGATTGAGGAATTGTAATTATGGGGAATTATAAAGAGATTTTTATGTTCCAGCAGGTTTATTTGGTGAGCATTCTCTCAAAAAAAATCCATGTGACAACCCTGGTGGTTAACTGATGAGACAAGCTGACGTGGATTGGTTGGTTAGCAAGTCTAGATATAACCAGGTTTTAGACGAAAACTACATTATGTTGGCATTTCCAACTTTTGAGGAACTCACAATGTGATACAGGCGGTTGTTCTGTAATTATCTGGGCAGATTTACTACAGAATATATACATACATGTAATGCAGGCAGTAAGTCTGTTTACAAGGCAGGAACAAGCAGCAGCATCAGCTTGATCACGTTAGAGCTGCTTCTAGCGCCTAACCCTGTCTCAACACACAAAGAGCTGATCTGTTCAAATCTTAAATCATACGTGTTTAATTTGTTTTATTTAAATTTAAATTATTTATTTATTGTATAACTGGAAGCGGTGGTAACTGATCATTTGACTTGGCTGAGTAGCAATGTAGAGTCTCATTTAGTACTAGCTCACATGACTAATCATCAGTACAAAATCTGAATCTGGTCTAGCTCTTTATTCAAATTGTTTATGCAGTGGAGTACTTACTTCAGTGCCTCCTGACTTTCTCTGATAAGAACAAAGATCTACAACACCACAACACAACAAGTCAAATTTGCATAATCTAAACTTAAAAACTTAAAAAAAAAAAAATTAGTTTTTGTTATTAAAGAAAAACAGTAATAATAACTTTCCAAACAGCCTCATTGATTGATTGTTTTGGCAAGCTGTTAGTTAAGTTTATTAGAGTGCAAACATAACCTAAACAAAGCAAATACAGCGTATTTAATACTGAGTTGCAAAAGTATGAGAAGCTTTGATGTAGAGAAAGGATTGTTGTATTGTGTATTGTGGTATTCAGTAATAATTTAGCTTCCAGTTATTTCAGATAGAAGCTTTGTGCTTGCCTGGTCTTAACCAGAATTTCCTAGCCCACCTTAGCCAGAGACCAAGCCAAATCCAAATGAGGTTGAAACCAAAACGAGACGGAGACCACTAGTTTGTGGTCTTTTTTTTTCTGTTTACCACAAACAGAAAGCGAGAGGGAGAGAGAAAGACTTCAGAAGCTGGCTAAAAGTTCTGTCTATTATGCAGAGTAACGTAGACTTTACTCAAGGCCTCTTCACCTTCTGAAAGTAAATGTTGTACTTCACACCTGCCTCAGTATGCCTTGCTGCAATCAATCAGCCAAACTAAACTGTGTCCTAGACCAACTAGGTTAAACCTGGAACTTTTACAACTAGAAAGAGTTCCTCTCTTCTCCATCTGCAACTGGTAAGCAGGATCTGAAAAGGTAACACATAATTTAGATATGTGTACATAAGTTTTTATTCATTTTTACTGTTAAAAAAATAGGATTTTATTTTAAGTGTACTGGTGATAAGTTGAATTATAAAAACTGCAATTTTAATATTACATGTTTTTTCAAAGTCATCTATAGCTCCAGCGTGACTCTGCTTTAACAAAGGAAAACACCTTGATTTTTAATTTCAAATGGCTACGGTTCGTAGTCTGACATTTCTCTAGCAAAGAGTGTTATTTGCAGTAACGTCCATTAAAAGTCAAGACCAAGACTTTTAGTGGTCAAATCTGAGTCAAGACTGACACAAGGGATGGCCAAGACCAAAACAAGACTTAACATAATACATAATATTAAGTAAATTAATACATTGCCTACAACATGATTAAGTGTTACTGTATTATGGTCTTAATCAGACTTCATCGCAGCTGGAAGCAATGGTGAGGTTAACATTCAGAATCACCACCTAAAGTCAAATGAACCAAACTTATTTTTATTATTACATAAAATCATATTAATAACAGCATTCAGATCTGTTCTGGGGGGAGTGAATATAATCAAATTAAATATATTCAGCTAACCCATCCAGGAAATAATCAATTAAATCCACAACCAACCGAGTTTGTTTAAACGTGTCCAGCGGTGATTTTCAACCAGTGGTGGTGGTACCTACAGTTTTTTGAGAGAAAAATGTATTATACACTTAAACCAAATGTTGAAATATGGCCAATTATTTATGTTAGTGTATTTTGTTCACATTTTCAGTTGAAGAAATTTAGATCTTGAGACCAAGGCTGGTCTTGAGTACTACTACACTGTATCAGCCTGTATCTTTGCATATTGTACTATGTAAAGTAGTAAAATTGGGGCACATGTGATCTATACATTAGAAATACAGGGATGCAAGGAATAAAAATTATGAATACAGTAATCGACTATTTAAAAAAAGAACACCACAGGTACTACAAATGATCAGTAAACTACTGTAGAAACTGCTGCAGCTTTATGCTGAACTCTACATTCATATACACGTATCACTTATGCACAAGCTTGCACGTATGTATGCATGTACACACCCAAACATACATTTGTACCCACTCAAATGATTGCCACATATGACAGTAATAGTATCAGTCAGTAGTGTTGGGACACACACATATACAAGCCCACACATACCTGTAGGAGCTGTCAAAACTCAGTATGTGAGTCAGTATGTGTAATTGCTTCCTTGTGTTTGCTTGTCTGTGTGTGTTTGCTCGTGTGTGTGTGTGTGTGAGTTTGTGTGTGTCTGTGTGTGTGCATGCAAGTGTGTTTGTAAATTGGCTCCGGAAAGTTCCATATCACCCAGCAACAGTTACTAGCTTCATCTGTCACCCACAAGATCCTCTTTCTATTTCCAGCTAACTTCTCATAAGTCTAGCTTTATGTCAAATTAGTGGTTTAGCTGTACGCTCCTGGGACAACAGATAATGCCACCAGTGTGACAGCCCAGTACAATAAGATGGTTCGTTATGTAGCTGTGGCCCATCCGGCACACTCTTGCAGTTTGTTGAAGCGATTTAGGAAAAGTACCATCCGTGTAAAAGTACTCTGAATAGATCTTTGCATTGAGCTTGAGATTAGAGACGGTGTCTCTTATTATTGCCAGTAATAAGAAAGGCATGCTATGATTTTATATTATTTCACCCATCACAAGCTGAGATATTTGCCATACATTAACGCAGCAAAGCAAAATGACAGTAATAACTGTCGACTTGTAAGGGAGTAAAACAGAGAAAATAGGCTAACACTCATGCACTGGTTGAATCTCTCTCTCTCTCTCTCTCTCTCTCTTTCTCTAGTGATTGCAGAGGAGGATACAGAAGCAGCGGGGGAGGGAATGTTTGATGTTCACCTATAATGCAGGTACATCACAGGTTTCACAAATATCTTAAGCAGATATCTTCTGTGCATGTGCACTACATACTGTGCTAAACATGTATTTATATGATTGCAGAGATATGGGTGCATCTGCAGCATAGCGTCATGCAAAGAAGCAAGAACAAACCGACTAACAACCACAAACCCCCGTGCACTGACAAAATGCTCAGTTAGCATGCTAGATGATGAGGGGTTTAGCTGAATCAGGGTTTGTGGTTTCCAGGTTGGCTGAAGATGTACAGTGAAATTGGTCCAGCCTCCCCAACCTCAAACTTGATCTTTATACTGAGAACAGACAAAAACAAAGTTGATCTGAGATGTGTGTACATGGGACATTTCCATCACTTTTGGTCTGTTAGTAATTTAAGTCAAGCTTTGGCATGCAATACCATCACACTGAAGAGAGTTAAGGTGTCTGCCAGCTCCACAAACAGCAAGCATCACCAAAATAAGACATTCGCATGCTGCCATCTTCTGGAAGAAAACTGCAAGTGCACTACTGACCAGGTGCTCATCCCTTGGTTGTCTTTTCCCTTGAATGTGATCTCTCAATAATATCTAGTTGTTATTTGCATTGCTGTGCAAAGTTGCATTTAATTTTTACCTGTTTTATATTTCAAGTTTAAAAAAAAAAATCTTTGAATTGTAGAAGTCTGTTTAATCTAGTGGGAGACTAGGGGGCCAGGCCCGCTTACTAAAGAAACTGAAGGCTGTCTGCAATTCGTGTTCTTGTTAAAAGATGTCAGTATATATGTGTATATTAGAGGGGAAAATCCTTTAATTGTACATCACTCCAGAACTCCCAAGGTGCTGAGACATCCAGAGCTTGATATTTAAACTGCTCAGCTTGTGTTTTGTCATTGTGAGTCATTTACTGTTGACTGCATTTGCAATTTTTTGTGCTGGAAAATGGGAAAATGCAAAATGTGTAATTTAAAACCAGCTGCATAGAAAAAAAATGTACTTAGTATAAAACACACAGAGTTCAATGTAGTCATTTTAACAAACCTGAGCACATTTTAGAAAGACCAGTGTAGCTTATGTGAAAGTCTATTTTTAAGGTTTATCACGTTTTAGCTGTATATTTTATATTAGATGTTAACATAAGAAAACTGATTTCTTCCAGTAACTGAACTATGAATGTAGAAAAGCGCATTGATACTGTCCTGAGAAATGTCTTTCTGTAAATATGAAGTATATTGTATTTTTTCACACTTGTGGTGTTGTACCCGTCGTATATCAAGTGCACTGATACTGCCAAATATGCTAAATGTTAAATGGGTTAAATGTCTGGGTTTTTTTTTTCTTTTTTAGGCATGCACAACAAACATTGTGACATATTAAAAGGATAAAGGAGAACCAAATTGAACAAATGAGAAATTAAAAAAATATTAGACTTAGTCACTTGGCCAGTATTACATATCTGTACGTGGCAAAAGCTTGTGAACCATAGCTTTCACTAATCTAGTGTGACCCCCATCCCACCTTGTGCAGCAAAAGCTGCAACTAAACATTTCCAGCAACTGAGGTCAGTCCTGCACATCTGTTTTGGTCTCAACCATCCACAAAACACAAAGTTTCAGATGCCTTCTGGTTTGTCCATGTGATCCGGATGGGCAACATGTTCTTTGTCATTGCAACCCTGCCCATACCGTTGTTGTTTTGAGTTCTCCTGTGTTCTCCTCCTGGACTCATGAACATTAGCCAACATGGAAAAAGCCTTTAGTTGCTTAGAGGTAATCTTGGGGTTCCTCTGGGTCCAAACTCTTTAGAGATGGTTTTGTGACCTTTTCCAGCCTGATGAGCATCAACAATCTCCTTTGTTATTCAGAAAAGGTCTTCACAGATCTCCTTTGTTCGTGCCATGATGCACTTCCATAAACACGTGTCGTAAAACACCTGACTCTTTCACCTACATATGATCAACTAATCCTAAAGGTTCACAAATTGTGCCACAGATATGTAACATTGGATCATTGTCCTTAATAAATAAATAAATGACCAAATCTGATATTTTTGTCTCAAATCTGATATTTCTGTCTTATTTGTGTCATCTGGGTCTCCTTATCTACTTCTAGAAAATCTGATGAAGTTTTAGGTTAAATTTATGCAGAAATATAGAAATTTCTAGTGTTCGCAAACTTTCAAGCACTTCTGTATACAGTACAGCATTTATTTAATTTCTTGTAAAAGCAGCCATGAAGTACAAAAAGCTGAAAACATATGTACCGAAAATTATTCACACGCATCAGCCAATTATAATATCTGTATAATATCCAAACAATATATAATATTCATTCCCATATAGAAGTTGGCTGTATTTTCTGTACGTTCAGTGATGCCGAGTTCTAGACTCTAGGGTAGACTGTTCTGAGAACACCAGCAGATTCTGTGTTTCCTTTTTCAGGAAGGGTTTCTTGATAGGTCCATATTCTTTCAGACACAGTGTTGAGTTCTCACAATAGAAGGATGGACATAAAGACCTGTTTTTTTTTTCTCTCTGTCTGTTTTTTTTTACTTCTGTTTTAGAAACTCTTGTTTTTCCCTTATTTTCCTTTGACTTTCTCCTGCCTTGTGCAAGTACATTATCTTATATCATATATCATCATTTCAGTAATTATTAACCTACTTGGAGTACTTTATGACCGTTTTCTGGAAGGTAAATAAACGAGGTGTGCGTACATAATCTGTTTTATGTTGTTCCTCCTCGTATCTGCACTGTAGATACATTGTCCAGTTTATCAGCTCCATTTACCATATAGGTGCACTTTGTAGTTCTGCAGTTACAGACTGTAGAATGTTTGTCTCTTTGCATAATATGTTAGTCCTACTTTACTTACTCTGTTAGACAGTGCATCTATATGGTAAGTGGAGCTGATAAAATGGATAAGGAGGTGTACCTAATGAAGTGGCCGGTGGGTGTAAAAACATATATATATATATACATAAATTTATATACACATAAATATATCAAGTATACACACACATACTTAATTTTCATTGAATGTGAGATTTTAATGCTGTGGTATATTTACTGACGTAGTTTGACTATTATTGTATGATTCTGTTCATTCTTTGTTTTATGTTCTCTCAATAGGTGAGATGTCCATCTTAGAAATGAATGATCAACTTAGTCATGTTAACTTTCGTTCTCTCTTTAAAACACAGGTTTAAAATAATCTGCATGCCTACATAAACACATTGGAGTTTGGAAAATGAATTTATCTCCATTAACACAGAGTAATTTCTTTTAATGACAATGCTTTAAAAGATGCGGTGCTTTAATGATTAATTGGAGGTATGTGTACACTAAAGGGCACACTCTTCCCCTTTCTTAACATTGTTTTTTTGCCAAGACCTGTATAGGTTAAAACAAAAGAAAAAAAAGTGCAGAGCATTGCAGGAATATAAAATAGCCAATGAATTACTCTTTAATTTATAGTACTCTATTAACAAAGCCAAACCACTGTTTATTCTAATGTGACTATGACTGATGCAGGCTACAGGCTGACTTAAATGGAGAGTTAGTCTGTTCGTTAAAGCTTTGTAAGCGGAAGGCGCAACTTAGCAGTGCATTAGTGGCGCTGCATGAATTTTGAAGAGCTAAGTGGGTTTGAATCTATTTTTAAATGTATTTTATTTATCGGGAAGACCCACTGAGACTTAATGCATAGTACAAAAAATCAAAAGCCAGAGAGGAAGATGGTGAGAAAATAATACAAATACATTACTAATTGTAACACATTAAAGCTAAAATAATTGAAATAGATTATGATTTATTAATTGACACCATTCACATAGTGTCAGTATACACAGTTATAAAGTAATAAGCACATAAAACATTCACTGTTATCCAAAAACAAATACACCCCTCCCTTACGTTTTCCTTCAAAAGCTCGGCCCCCCAAAAACACTAGAAAGCTTTGTGGCCATACAGCGCTTCTTCTGTTCTACAGACAAATATAATGCTATATCAGGCAGGAACAGAGCGACCTCTTCATGGCTTTCCGTGGCCCGAGGCTCCTGAATGTAACACCTGAAAAAGTGCATGATAGAAGGTGGTGATAGACTGAGGTGCCACCATTGCCTTGCTGCACAGGTGGAACCCCGGAACATTTGAACAAGAGGCGCCAGATATAGCTGATGAACCATTTAAGGTGGAACGGGAACATGCAAACATGAAGCCAACTTTAACCTTATCATCTCTCAGCGGTCAACAGTCTGTTGAGCTGTTGAAACACCCTTGACTAATTCCTAACTTCCTTCTCAGTCTACGTTCTTCACATCTTCTCCTCTTGTGGAGTTCAGCACGTAGCCCCTCCTCTTCCCCGTCCTGCGCACGAGCCCCTGTTGCTGATCGACTGGATTAAGTTTTTTTCTCTCGGACAACAACCAGAATTTAACAAACAGTGTATTGGGTTGAAATTGCCGGCTGCACCTTTAACGGGCTTAAGCTCTGCCGACTGAAGTTTCCGATTTAAAATATTCCAAGTAAGAGGTGCGTGAAAAGCAAGTGATTTTTCTTCAGTTCTGAATTCACTTTTGGCATCACAAGGGATACTCCAGAGGATGAACAAAGCTCCTCCACTCAGACTAACAACGAGCGTGAGTAGGTTGGCGGATGCTCGAGAAGTATTTTATAAATGAAAATAGCCCATGGACTGCATCGTCTGTTACATTGTCAAGTCCACTGAACATCAGAATCACAATGGTGAGTAAAAAGTCCAGCACCCGCTACAAACCTAACCGTGCTATGATAAGTCTAGTTTTCCAATAATGTGCCCATAATCATTGAAAGCAGGTATTAAAAGAACCTATCTGTGCTCTAAAACAAAACGTGATCTGTTTCTAGACAAATAATTAAGCTTGGCTCTTGATTCTTTGATTATCTCCTGAACATCTCTAGTACATAAGGCAGCGTGTACTTGTGCAACATAGTCTTCTGTTTTTCAGAATCTGTAGAAAACATTGTTGACCGTCAGCTGTTGTAAATGCTTCTTGTTTGGAAATTCAGACTAATAAGTAGATAAAACCGAAGAATCAACACAGTCATCCGTTAATTCAGGCCTTTAAAGCACCAATCCATATTTATTTATTCATTCTAAATGCATGTTTATCTTTCGGACAGTTCTGATGCAACTCGCTCTTTTCTTATTGCAGGGATTCATTAAAGAGCTCCAGTTTTTTTCAGTTCCTTCACCCTTCCTCGCCTCCTTCCCACCGACATTTAGCTGCTGCATTGAATGGCCCGCTATTGATTTGGAGGCAGATCGAAAAATGATTCAGCTAATTATGTGATGAATACAAGAGGAAGTTCACGTCGGATTGTTAGAGATAGAACGAGGCGACCTTGATGGCAGTCTGCTCGCTAACGACAGTGAAAACAGCTCAAAAAAGATACGGAGTGATCTCTGGAGGTCACCAATTGGAAGGGAATTAAAGGAACTGCTTGCGGGGCTTTGAAAGGACTATGCCTAGACATCTTTAAATGCAGGCTTATTATACGGAGCATAGCTTGCACAAACATGAATGAAGGTTTGTAAGCAGCATTTGCATGATGCAAACTGTCAGCTGTAGATCTTAAGAAGTAGCTGCATCAAATATGCTACAGTAGTCAGCTGAATACAAGCGTAATATTAGCAACGTTTGCATTTCTGGCGAGACTTCTCCTTTAGATTAACTGTGGCACTGGGGGAATATCTATGTAACAATGCCTGCTTCTTTCACCAGCAGCCTTGAGAGGAAGGAATGGATCACCACCATCAGAACATTCCTCTATGCACTCTGGAAGGAGGCCTATGATGGACCCTAACTTGATTGTCCCATCCCAGTATACTCCTCTGGGGGAGATGCTTAATCCAGTTGAGTTAATATCTGTTTGCATCTTAATCTCTTTCAGAATATATCGGTTCATATTGCGCAGTCATCTGAACCTATTGGAGCTTCCTTGATGTGCCATCCCTGTCTCGTCTCTTAAGCTGAACTACAGCCATTGCACTTTTACCAGTACACTGTAGGTGGTGCTGTTGAGCTTCAGGAAACGTGACTGCGACAAATCAATGATGTCAGTTCTTTTGTAACCTTGCAATTATCTGAGATCCCCTTGCAAAAAAAAAAAAACATCAGGCAAATAACAGACAAATGGGCAAATGTTCTCACACACAAGACAGAAAGGCAACGATTGGGAGGGACACTTAAAACCTAGATGAAATGAATCTATTATAATCTCTATTATGACTAAATCTGCTTTCTCAACGGCCTACTGCGACAGTCTGATAACGCCACTGTCAGCCCTGTTTCCGTATTAACTGACTCCAAATATTAATATCAAGCTCAGGATCAGAGTTGTATTAATTAAAGACTTTGTCATGATTTAGCATTAGTCTGAGAAGCGCTTCTCCAGTCTGCACCTACAGTACGGTTGCACATAAAAAGAGCTGTTTTTTTCCTGTTGAAAGCACAGTGTAACCCAGATAGGACTATTATTATACATGTTCTTTCTCTTATACGCACAAAACATATGCTCTGTTCAGTGCAATAATTGCATTCTTTTCTGACATGACTCATATATTCCAGTGACTAACAGTTTACTGATTATGTTCCGTAGTCTATGTCTTGGAACACTGCATATGAGCATGCATACATGATGTTTTGCGCTTCCAGAACCCTATAACTGGGTCAAATGACGACGAATGACAAATCATGCAAGATATTTTCGAATTGACTGTGGATATAGCCACGCTTACTTTGCAAAAAGTGTAGCAAAGCATCGTAAACATAGGCAATATGGCTGATGTTTCTCAGTATATGCTTTTTGTAAGAATATTATAAGGCCTTTTAATCCATATCTAGATAATATTACTTATTTCAAGTCAGTTTATCAAGTGAAATGATCTTACTCCAGTGGCACTCTGCAAAATATGATCTCTCTGTAATGGTGTAAGCAATTTAGCTAGTGTTTCTCATTATAAGATGGTTGAATATTGATTATTCACCCTGTTTCTAGCCATTACCTATTTTCTGAGCAATGGTATGAAGTGAAATCATCTTATCAAGGGATAACACTGAAGCAAATGTATCTGCCACTGTGATTTACTAAATATATGTTTACATGTTGAAAACCCGGTTGAGCAGTCTTATACTATGATATGTAACCATCTTTTACTAGGAAATACCGGATGCCTGCCTACGTTTGAGATGTTTCCATTTTAGTTTCATTTTTAGCACAACTCAACAAGAATAACACTGGGATGGTTTTAGGACAAACCAATGTCACGTTGTTTGATCAGCAGCCAGCAAATACTAAGACTGAAGCCCCGGGGCTAACATAAAAAGACATTAGTGGTTGGCCCTGATGGCCGTACAGTGGTCAAAAATAAGCACCCTGGAGTGCAGTCTTGACTCCCCATTGTCATGACAACACCCTGCCCCATGTCCAGTGACATCGCTAGTTGTAGAGCGTCAACGTGATTTGTGACGGCCACATCTTGCCTGCAATCAGTTCACACACTGAGCTAGAATCATGCCCGCTGGTAATCATTGAACTTAAAGCGGTAAAGTGGCATGATAAAATATTAACACGCAGCAAGTCCATTTCAGCAGATCTGTTATCATTCCATGTCATTTATTGGCCATCTCTAATGATATGTCTGACGCAAAACAGGGTCTCAAAAGGGTCTGCCGCTCACCATAGCAAGGTGTGACACATTGCTGTACGCAGTAAACACTGTATGTAGCTGTTTCTGCTTCACACACTCCAAGTAATCCCAAGTAATGTTTATCTAATGGGGATCATACACCATGCAAGACTTACATGTAACGGTCATTTTGACTGGATAATAAAATAAATGGAAGTTGGTCTATGAGTTTTGCACAGTACTGTATTTTTAGTCTTGTGATATGATTTTCCATCTGGAGGTCAAAATTCAATTATATTTTTGATAATTTATGCTGTAAAAATGCCCTGATTCTTCAGAGCCCTCATAATGTTTTGCACAGGTTCCACAGTAAGCACATCAAAATGTTCTACTGGCTTAAGGTTTGATAAATGCATTATAAAGGCCATTGTAATTCATACAGATTAGTCTATATAAATATATATACATTTAGAAATAGCTATTATTATGTTTAGAATATAATTGAGCTTGTTTTAAGAACTGTACAAAATGAGCTGCTAACAGTGAGAATTATTAAAATTAACAGTTAATAAAATTCTACACACACACACACACACATTTATATGTATATATACATATAAACTGTTCATTTTAATAATTCTCACTATGTTAGCAGCTCATTTTGTACAGTTCTTAAAACAAGCTCAATTATCTGCCAATATAGTGAGATGATTTCTTTTCAGAAGTTTATAATAAAAAAAAGTCTATAAATCAGTTAAAGGGTCTCGAAGACCAGCTTCTCCCAGCTTTACTTCTTATTATTTATTTAGTATGTAGACAATGTTAAAGTTTAAAAACGTTGCTAAGCCACAAAAATAGCCTTTTGATATCATTGTTTTTGTGATGTCTAACATGTTTGAAATGTCAGCTGGCTAATGGAAGCAGAAAATCACATCCGTATGTATTAGCCTATACGTGGCTCCACGTGGCTATGCTAGCAGTCAGGATGTCGTGATCACTGTGGGGGGATTCCCAGTGGTTGTATGACATATTTGTGTCATGAATGTTGGGGATTGTAGTGAGCATTGTGAACATTGACGGGCAAAAACACAAAAAGGATACAAAATCCTGACTTCTATTAAAGCGACGAAGCTACTGCACAGCACAGCAAACATGTCGTGCATTGTAAAGTGCTATATTTAGGCTGGAATGCTCCTTTAATGCTTCCTTTTCGAATTCGATCAGTTTTTCACTTTCAGTACAGAACTGCACATCACCGACTTTAACAGACTCCTCCTTTTGCAAAGATCCACCTTCACTTCATGTACTAGAGTATTAGAAAGCCTTTCTGCACCGGAGGTCTGAGCGCTCATATTTCAGTTTTCTAGCCTTTCATTGGTCAGGACATTTATAATCACTGTGTTTAACCAACCCAAGCCAGTGAGTCTAGGTGTCTATTTCCAACCTCTGACCAGGAAAGAGAAGTGGGAGGGGGGAAGAGAAAGAGCCAGAGAAAGTAGGCAGCTGTTGCAGAAGGCAGAAAATGATACTCTGCTGGTGGCTCAGAGAGGAATGACACTTAATCAATGCAGAATCCTGCCAGGCAGCAACACTGCACGTATTTAATATTCCTGTGGATGGAGGGAGGGAGGATGGGATGGGTTGAAGGAAGAAAGGAAGGAAGGAAGGAGAGAACGAGTGAGATTGCGCAGCAGCCCAGGGTTTGAGTGGCAGGTGGGTAGATTGCATCTCCTGAGAGAGAGAGGGATCTTTGATAGTGCAGCCGCAGTTATCTATTTACAGCCCTGCTACAGCTCACATAGAGACTTAAAGAGTGCGAGAGAGATAGAGAGAAAGAGAGAGAGAGAGAGAGGGATGAGTGATGGTTCCTTCAAGGTGAATATAATGGATTTCTTGAGATCTTTATACAATCAGATTTATTCTCATCAGATCACTCTTGAAAATAGGTTCCTGGCTCTTGGCTCGGGTGTATGGTCAACACTTCAGTGTATAATGGCCTTGCAACACGCTTAACAAACCTTAATAAGCCGAAAGTTGGCAAGTAACAACTTATTACTGCTTTATTAAGCAGCACATTAAGGTGAATGAAGTGTTTGTCATTGTTGTGCCCTTATATAACTAACAACGGATAATGAACTTAGCAAGCCACTGTATGGTAATGCTAACTAGCTGGACATTACTGCACTGCTCAGCAGTAATTAAGCATTTTTTCCTGAGCACTTTTATTTGTGTATTTTACATCCTAACCATTGCAAAACTTTTTAGGAGCCTGTTTTTGTGCCTTATTAAACCAACAGCGTGGAGCTAACTCATCCTCCAATACATAGCTCTGTGGCTAACTGCCTATAACTACAGTATTAAGCAGCAATTAAGCATTTTCCAGAGCACCTTTAATTACACATCATACAACGTTGTAGGTTAGGCATTGTCCAGAACACCTAATATTCTCTTATTAAGCCTTGTTGAGTAAAGTCTGAGACCAGGAGTGAGCAAGTTCATGAGAGACCCAAGAAGATAATACATTAATACATAATACTAGCCTATCAACCTGTCTCAGGCTTTTTACCTACTACTGTCCTGATAATGCTTAATTAGAGCATTACAAGTTCTCCAGTGAAAATACATCAATAAATCCTTGGAATCAATAATACATATATAATAAATAAATATTTCAACTGTCTTAGTTCAGTTGTGCCTTTTGACTTTTGGAAGCAAATGCTGGCTTATTACCAGCTACTGTAATCAGAGGAAAATCACCCCAATTATTGCTTAATAATGTAATGATTAGCAGCTATTAGTAATTATCAGCTACTATTTCTCAGGGCTTAGTAAGCACATTGTAAGTGCATTATAATATAATATGCCCCAATACTGATGAGTTACCAGACATTTTGCATGGATGTTTATGGAACCTTTACATAGTGTGGAGATTTATGGGGCAGTTGTGGACTGGAGGTTAGAGAACCAGCCTTATGACTGGGGGGTCACCAAAGTGCCCTTGAGCAAGGCACCTAACCCCCAACTGCTCCCCGGGCACCGTGGATAGGGCTGCCCACTGCTCCAGGCAAGTGTGCTCACTGCCCCCTAGTGTGTGTGTTCACTAGTGTGTGTGTATGTGAAGGTTTCACTGCACAGATGGGTTAAATGTGGAAGACCTCTGTGTGCAAAACACCGGTCGCCCTAAACTCTCTACTCAGAGAATGATTGACCTCACCTAAATTATTCACACACTTTACACTCACTCTGTATCCACCCACTGAAAGGAACAGTTACAGTTGCAGTTACGATGCTAACAAGACACCTCAGGGTCTGAAATCATGTCAAAATGACTTTACTGAGAAAATGAAAAGAACAAAAAAGTTCCCAAACTAGTCAAAGACAAATGGACTGACCACCCCACAGTCCAGGATAATTTTGGACTTGAGAAGCAGAAAGCTAAACTTTGGAGATGTGGTGTCCATACTTTGATAATAAAGCCACTGAGCACGTAATACTGGGGTATAGTACACTCAGAAGGGCCTATATTACAGTCTAGTGGGACAGTTTCTGTGGTGTGGCAGACAATGGACAATGGTTCTGTCTCTGTATGGAACAGCTCTGCATGACTCGTAAGCTGCTTTGATGGAAAGCATAGTGCGACAGAAGCATACTTAGCTCTGGCAGAAGCCGTGGTCTTTTCCTATTTGTGATGGTGTCAGCCGAGGTTGAGTGAATTTTCCCAGATGTGCCTGTGTGGTAACTCTTCACCCCTGAGAGAGCTAGACGTGGGGAACCTCTCCCTCAGGTACCAGAGCCATTCGCCAGCCAAGACGACATTTCCGATAAGCCGCTCGCACAGGCCACACACATCCTGCATTGTGTGGCTCAGGAAAAAAAATATTTACTGGCTGAAAAAATAGGTACCTTCTTCAGTCCAACTGCCTCCATCACTGCAACTGTGAATTCATTTCAAGCTTTGACCATTTCTGTGCCAGCCTCACATAACATAAGACATGCCAGAAAGGACTCCAGATCTGCCAATTCAATCACCTACAACAACGTAGTCCAGCTCATTAGCGTAGCTTTTAAAATCAAACGCTCAATCAACTATAGCAACTCCAAAGTCCCAGTATCGTGGCCAGGGCTGCAGTCTTGGATGGACATGACAAATTAATAAGTAGGTAGTGTTGTAGTCAAGAACCAAGTCCAAGTCAAGACTGAGGCCAGATTAAGATGTTTACAAAATACAAAAGTAAAAAAATGCATATACACTCGTCATCAAAAAATAAAGTTGCACCTAGTGGGAAGTAACCGATAGGAATGAAACTTGGTGGGTAGGTTTGACATTGTGAGACGTGCAAATATGTCAAGTTTCATGCTCGGCCACACGTGATGTAAGCAAAGACGGGCCTTATCGCTGTACCTGACTGGCTATATAAGGTCGTCCTGTTGTGCACGACTTCCATTCTGACTTGTGCTGTTATGTTGGTAGAATCCTTTGCGAGAGAAGTACGCCTCGGCACGACCCCATAGCATGCCGTTGGTGGCAGTGGATAGAAGAAGGCACACACCAGCAACATAAAGGATCTGGAAGACCTACACCAACAATGGAGAAGGAGAACCGACAAATTCTCCATTGAGAATATTCAAGCTGCATGCATGGAGCGACCCGACAGTCACAACTGTGGACATTCAGTGAGCAGTGATGCTCTCCATGAGTCATCCTGTTAGTGCCAGCACCATTGGCAGACAGCTGTATGACGGAGGTCTAAACTCTTGCAGACCGTTATGATAACTGCCCTTAACACCACGTCAGCATCGCCAAAGACTGTAATGATGTCGTGCCAGACTGTCATGGAGTGACTCAGAATGACAGCAGGCCATCTTCAGTGACGAGTCCTGCTTTTATCTTGGTGGGGATGACCAACTAATCCATTTGTGAAGGCACCGTGGTCAGCGCCAAGATTAGTGGTTTGTTGTTATGCGTCACATGCCCAGAAGGCCTGGTGTCACTCCACCTCCACACCTACCGCAAAATCTGCAGGAACTGTGTGAGGATATTCAAGCTGCATGGGCTGGACTATCACAGGACACCATTAGGAACCTCCAGAACTCCATGCCGAGGCGTCTGGCATGTTGCGTTAGCAAACATGGCGGCCCAACGTCATACTAAGAGACACTACTTCTGTATGTGTAGCTCAGTAAATATTGATCATATCAGTCCTTCTAAATGCACTGCAATCCCACACCTACTTCTGGGTGCAGCTATTCTTTTGATGACGTGTGTACTGTCTGTGTATTACTGCTGTCAGAACAAAAACCTTTACAGGAGAAGGAAAAAACATGAGTCAACCGAAGTAATTTTGGGCTGTTTTCGGTTGATTCGCCATGAAATGTACACACAATGCAAAGCAGGTACTTTCAATTTATGCCAAAAGCTGAAAAACATAAAAAATGGAGATAATGAGACTGTCAGTATGGGCTGTCTATCCTTAAAAGAGGAGCTAGTAACAAATGTGTTAACATGTGAAGAACAGCTTCACTTTCACAGAAGTGTTTTAGACTGCGGTTTGCTGTGCTGTTCGCATTGCTTAGCTGTTAGCATTTTGGTAACATGCTTGTTGAGATGCTTCGTGTTGCGGCGCTGTTTAATTCTGTGTGGATGTTGTTGTGATATATGTGATCTGTGGCTCATTGTGCTATCTGACAGCTACAACAGCAGCATCCCGCATCTCTTTGCCTTGTTTACATATGTGTGCCGGAGAGCACTCTGTCCTCCCATTGGTCAACGTCAAGCTAGGTGGAAAAATGCAGATTCTGACATGCTAGACGTTTTGTTGGGATGTCATGGAATATCCCAGACCCCACATGGCTATTCTTCGGTTATGTTATCATACACAACCCATCCCGTGTTCCTGATGCTCAAATGTCAGCTAGGAGCTCTAACATGCAGATTTTGACATTTACTTGTGTGCTACAATTCCTTATTTGTTCAAATGAGGTTTATGTAAACTTTGCATGGCCAACCTTGTGAAAGAATGCCTGTGGTTGGGGCATGCCTTATGGGGCGCGCCTTGCTCTGTTGTTCAGAAAGCACACTGAGCCTTGTCCTTCATTGGTCTGTCTCTTTGTGCACAGACCTGTGTAGCACATCTTGAGGGTGGACAGGGACTTGCAAAGGAGTGGAACTAATTCATCATAATGCTTGTCACTTGAAGACAAAGGCTCATAACTTATTCATTGAAGTTTGCTTCTTTTCTTTTTTTTCCACACTCTTATCTTGTGTTTCCCCTCATGAGATCTCACTCCTGTTAATGTAATCATAAAAGGTGCTGAGTGATTTTGAAGACCTGGGCGGTAGGGCCCAGGGGAAGCCTGTCACGTTGGAGCTGAGTAAAGAAAAAAAGCTGCAGCTAAAATTGTTCTTTTATTTTTTATGTGACGTACTATTTCATCTGTCACACTTTTTATAGGGGTCTATAAATTCTCCGCGGCCAGTTTGATGTCCTAGCATAAATGTATGAATCAAAATGCCTGCAAATAGTAAGCTAGTGTACACAGCTACAGACACAACCCAGTAAGGTGCAATCGTCCTGTAGGGTGGCCTAATATGTGTAGATGGGCTAGGAGTCATCATACCTCCTTTAGACAGTACACTTCTGTCTTTGAAAAAAAGCTTACGTGTACATGTATGTTAGTGCAGTCATAGCTATAGCATTTGCTGTCTGCCAGAAGGTAAACTGTGCAAAAGCACTTGTGATTTATGTTAATGGCACATGGTGGTAAAACATGTAAAAGGTACATGGTGGTACAAAGTTATACTATAGTTATTGTTTCATATACTAGTTTGCCAGCACTGAATTTGGATATAGCATGACAGAATGGACAGTCTAGGTCATGATTGTCTTGGGAGGGCTATGAGTGGTGCACAAACAAAGTATTTAAACAAAGAAGGTAGGTAGGATGCAAACATACTAATTTTAAAACTTCACACTGCAGTATTATCACACCATTCAAGTCTGACCCAACCCAAACCATCACTAATCTAAACCCCAACTTGAGCACAACTCTATATGTGTGTGCGTGTGTGTGTGTGTGTGTGTGTGTGTGCAGTTCGTGTTCCAAAGCATCGCATCATAGTAGTAATATATAAAATATATTATGTTGGTTTATTCAATTACTCAATTCAATTCAGTTCAGTTACTCGTATTCAATCACCTTTCAGCCTGTGGAAATAGTGGGACTATGTACAAATAATGGTTTTATATATAGAAACATAACATGGTCAAACAACTATCTGAATGCTTAACAATCTTATAGATTGTTCTATAACAGTCTTCTAAATCTTCATAGAACATTTGTACAGATACATACCCATACTCATATACAGAACCCTTTTTGCTTTTTGCTAAGTGTATACAATCTACTTTTACACATTCTGTCACTCTTGTGAAATCAGTGGTTACAGTGGGCTAATTAACAGCAGCTGGTCTTTCCTAAGGAGAAGCGTGTTGTGCCGTGAGGAGTAATGGGTTATCAGTTTGAGCGCTTTAAGATGTATTGTGCCCACATGTTCTGTTGAGCGCTTAATGCCTCTAATGTCCATTATAATGCCTAAGAGCCCAATAAAGCTTAGTGAAATAAAACCTTACATCAGAGGTGTCTGCTAGCATGTAAAACAGATGCTAATGGCCATTCATCTAGTTCTGTGTTTATGAAGCGCTAAAGTGGCCTCTCTACCTGCCAAAGAGAGGCTCGTCTGAGCTCGTAATGTCTGAAAGGACAAACCGCTAATACATACATGTGGTTGTCTTTTAAAGGGTGCACTTAAGAATCACAGACGTAAGGTGACAAACTTAAAGTGGACCAATTCTAAGTGTCATCAACTGATGTGACACGACTCACGTTAGAGCTTGAAAAACCCATCACATATGTTGGGGTCATATTTTACGTTCACATTCTTACAGCCTTCCTCCCACAACGAATTGTATGCCTTAAAATAGTGCATATGTATAATATTATTAAATATCTAAAATATGATGCATCAATTAGATGGAAATATGCGGTTTATTATTAATTAAAGATAAATAGGCAAAATCTCCAAACAAGAGGGTCAGTGTGTCAGTGCAGTTAGTCCTGTAGTTAGAAAATAAGACAATCGAAGTTTTGAACTATGTTGTGATGCTCCAGCTAAAGATGAGAGAGCGATATGATATACAGTATGATACACTATATATATATATATATATATATGTCCCAACTATGTCTGACATGCAAGTTCTAAATTAGTTCATAATTTTCATGAAATGGTAAAATGTCTCACTTCTAATATCTGATATGTATTCTATGTTCTATTGTGAATAAAATATGAGTCTATGAGATTTGCAAACCATTGCATTCTGTTTTTATTTACATTTATTTTATTTGACACAACTTCCCAACTTTTTTGTACACCCCAACAAAAAATGCTGATCCCATAGGTTTTCTATGGGATTCAGGTCTGGAGAAAGTGCAGGCCACTCCATTTGAGGTAGCCCGGTCTCCAGCAGCCGTTCCCTAATGATGCAACCTTGATGAGCTGGAGCACTGTCGTCCATGAAGATGAAATTAGACCTGTGTTGTTCATGCAGGGGCACAGTGAACGGATTACTGATGTTATTCGAGTAGGATGAGCTTGTCACTGTACCATTCACAAAGTGTAGGGCAGTTCTGTATTGACTAGGCATACCTGCCCACACTGTAACACCACCACAGCACTCTCCTTGATGTCTCCAACATCGTTTGCCAGCCATCATTTTTACTCAGCGTGGAAATTGACTTTCATCAGTGAACAGCACTGAGGCCCACTGGTCCCTCGTCCAGCGTAAATGCTCCCTGGCCCATGCAAGACGATGACGCCTGTTCCTGGTGGTGTGGTAAGGTACCCTTGCAGGTCGTCTAGCACGCAGACCACGCTGATGTAAATGGTTTCGAATGGTCTGACGTGACACTTGGGTGCCTCTCACCTCCCTTAAATGTGCCTGGAGTTGTGTGGCATTCATCATCCAGTTCAGCAGGGCACTGTTCACAAAGTGGTCATCAGTGTGGGATGTGGCCAAAGGACGTCCAGTTCTATGCCTTTATGTGACTCTTCCAGTCTCTCTGTATCTCTGTTGCAACCTGCTGATGACAATCTGTGACACTCTAAGCTCAGTGGCCACTTCCGTCTGAGAACATCCTGTTTGAAGCCTCACAATGGCGAGGTACTGTTGATCAATTGTTAGGTGTCGTCTTGCCATCTCATGATGTCAGAATGTGAACAGCATGATGAGGAGGACTGTTTAAATACCAATTCTCATAGAACCAGGAAATTTATTGGTCGATTCATGGATCAAACACCTGTTGTGAATTTTGCCGTTAAGGTCCTTGTTAGAGAACAGCAAAAAAGTACTGAAACATTGAACAGTTGGACATGTGCATTCAAAAGTTTAGAGAAGGTCACATTAAGTTCACCTGTAAGAGTGCATTTTAGGTTCATCCTGAAATTTCACCCGAAAGCCAAATATCCCTAACATTTTGTGAGTAGTGTATATGTATTCTGAAAGATAGATCAGAAGCTGGATTTATGCTACATGAACTGCAAATACACAGTATGCAGAACCATGTTCCCTGAACTTATGTTCACATATAAAAATAAATTAATAAAACAAGAAAAAAACAAAAAACAAACATGTAACATGGAATATGCACAAGTAAGGAAACATGTTGGGTATGAGCCTAAATCAGTTAGCTGTGAGCTGTTTGGCTGGGGGGTTCAACCTCTTAGCAAGAGCAAAAGCACAGCTTCAACATATGGGCCATGTTAGCCTGTAGGGGTTTTCTTAGCCCTTACTGCTGGTTCATAGCCCCAGAGGCTGGCTTCCTGACCCAGGCGAGATTAAACTCTAGCCCCTGGTCTCTGTGGCCTACACAGGCTCAGCAGTTTGTGGGAGCTTGCTGGGCTAGCCTAATGCGACCCAGCTAGTTTCATAGCCCGGCTTTAATTGCTTTGAGGCTCAGGGCCAGCCACCGGGAGGCCAACTGCACGATGTACAGTGCTTCTGAGAGTCAGCCATTAATAAGTAATAGCGCTGCGCTCTTAACCTCTCTCGGAGCCAAGCGGGGTAGACAGACCACACCGTCTGCTATTCCACAAGTCTCTCCTGGGAAGGAAAGGAGGTGAGAAAGAACTGGCAGGAGGGAATCGTGGTGGCTAAGCAGTGGATCTGAAAACTGATTTGAGTACCATTTGTCCGACAGGGCATGCTGGAAGGCAGAGATTTTATTTTTCATATTGTCTTTGAATGTACTACAGAATTCTCAACCTAATGTTAAATTGCAGTTTTCATAGCAAGATATCTCATTTCAATGGATATTAAATTTGGAGTTTTGTATTTAGGATAGATTAGATGGATTTCTTTCATTGTGTGATCAATCTATGTCACGGAGCGGCTGTAATATTGCTATTACACATTGGCTGTAGATGTTTGACAGCAAACTGTATATCCCATTGTTTCAGTGGAACTGTGATTGAAAATTCTGCTGCCACCGGTGGAGACAACAGTCTACCACAGCAGTCTACTGTGCCTCCCATCAGGAGATCAACTGGTGCCATCAACCATAGCAGTGATATAAACCGTTTTTGGGAACTTCTTGCTTGTTTCCACCTTCAATACGCAATCAACACTTCTAAAGCTCTCCTCTGATAATCATCCAGTAATGCTGTCACTGTGCAAACATTTACATGCCTTCATGCCGCTGTCGGGCGCGCACTGCTCTAAGGCACGGAATGACAGGTTATTTAATGTAAACACAGAATAACAGATCGTTACAGTCTCTCGTTAAATTAACTGTCATTATTACCAACATTCCGCAAAGCTTGTGCACCAATTGCTATGGAAAAAAAATGCCTATGTGGGCGGAGCATGCTGAAAATAAAGGCTGTATTTGCTGGTTATTTGCCGCTTAATCAATGCAGCCTATTTGTGCCGTAATTACGCATTTGCCGCTAAAATTACAGTTGTTATCATGCCCTGTCGCTGGCCTTCATTTTTCACTGTGTAGGAGAGATGCCAATAGTGTACTAATGCTCATTAGAAAAGCTATGTTCAGCCATTGTCCTGCTGTCACCTACACTTTCCAGTCACATCTTTATAAAAGCTTGTTTTCCAATTTCTGTACAAGCTTCACCTTCAGGTTTGGCTGCCTGAGACGGTGACATTGGGTAATGAACTGCTGCACTGCTTAGTATGTGAGGTTAATAAATATGCTGCTCACCTGCAATTTCACACATAGATTCTCACTTTGATAATGTCAGTTTATGGCTTAAAGATACTACCTACTTTTAACCATGTGCATTAAAGGACTTTTTCATATTATATTCTCATATATTCTCATAGGGGCCAGATATGATACCAGAACTACAACAAAGACATATTTTGGGCCAAATATGGGTGGGAACCTAAATTTATTAGGGTAGGAATAACCTAACCTAAATCATTCCAACACTTCTTGGAGGCTGAGCTCAAAGTAAGGGGCATTGATACACTAGAGGTGGTAAAAATAAAAATGTTCTCATGCAAAGGAATAACAAGTTTCTTCAGCTAGCAAAAGTGTTTTGCTAGCTAGCTTGTTTTGCTTGTGTTCTCAGTTCTCTGGATACTTAAAGATCAAAAAATAGGAGAATGTGAGGGGGCATATCCTTGTTAACCAAAGATTTTGATCACCAAGAGTTTAAGAAGTTGTCTCCAGATTAATTGCTCCATAGAAGTATCTGACCATGTCGGTCATGGGAAGACAATTGTGGAAACGTCCTGTTTATTAGGCTGGTTGTTTTTTACTACCATAGAGCTACTTTAAAGCCATGTACCAAGGTTTGGGCGCCCCTGACATGATTTGTTGATTTTCTAAGCATAAATACGTTAGCACATCTTCTACAGAAAACAAACAGATGTTTTAATGTACAATAAGTGTTTATTTGTTTTAAGTGAAAAACATAAATGGCAGCCTTCACACTTTGCTTCTCAGTAACTTCTTCTGGCACCAAAATTTGAACCAATGACATGAGTTAATTTAAATTGACCGACCATGTCAGAAATGTAGGTCATTTTTTTTATGCTAAAGTTAATTGGCTGATAGAGGTTCAAGTCAGGTTTGGATTTTGTATAGATTTACATTTTGGACAAGGAAAGACCAATTCACCACCAGGGGGCGGTGGATACCATGGGCGTGGTCAAAGAATTAAAGGAGGGCGCCAGGTGTAACATCAAAGACTTTAATGAGGCAGAACATCTGAGGCAGCCACTATGGGAGTGAAGACCATCACTTTTCCCCAAACTGAACTTTGCAACAGAAAAAAGGAATGACCTGTTGGAGCATAGGAGTCAGGATTGGACCAGCCAAAGTAAATCTCGCCCCCTTGCAACTTTGAGGTAGGCTAGTGGTTGCCTGGATGGTCATCTAATTGCACCATGCATATTAAGACATGATCACACTGGATCAGTTGGGTGAAGCATCAAGTTGAACCAAAGTTCAGTTGGTATGGCATGCCTTGAGCATACCCTAGACATTGGACTAGGAATTGTCTGTCTGCCAAACCTCTCCTCTGACTACTTTAGTACTTCTGCTGCAGTACAGGAACACATACCACTCTTTTATTTCTATGTCATCTACACAGATTGCTGCTTGATGAGGCCTCTCAATTTTGACTATGATCTGTACGCTGCTCTTAGTGCTATTAGGCAGCTTGTGGTAACAGTTTTATTGAAATAGCTTCCACGTGCACGCTGGCTACTTTTCTGTCTACTCTTTTGTGATGTATTACTAAGAATTACTCAGAATTTCCCAGGCTAAATCATTAACCCTCGCCACTGAAAACCCATCATCATTTCAGACCTAGCAACAGTGTCCCAATGGGCCCCGTTTCTTCAACCCTAAGCATTTTCCATTTGGTTTCCGATTTGCTTCCCTGTTCACTTGTCCATGCTGCTGTTGTACAGTGCATGCTTGCTCAGGGAGTTGTCACCTATTTCTTCAGCCTGAATCCTCCTCAAATGGTCTCGTATCACTGAGTGCAAGTGACTTGGCGATTTTCCTGGTTGGAGCGGAAATTTTAACAGCTCTTGCTACAGTAACTTGGGGAGATGGTAACATTGTGTAAGAACACGGAACAGCCATTTTTAAAAGGCATGTACATTTCAGAGTAGGCCACTTAACATCAGCACACACTGTATTCTAATTAGCAATTTCATAGGGCCTTTAGTTCATACGTGCCACTGTCCAGTGTGAAGACTGCCCCTGGTGGCAGCACATTAGCCTCATTTATTAGAATAAGCATTGTGAAAATGTGTTTCTGGGGACCTTAAAAAGCTACACATGATCTGGATTACTGTATTTTCGTATCACCTGTTTTGATATGATGTGCAATAGGTAGATAACCTTGCAGAACAATGCTGTCACCAGTGACTGGCCAGTGCTTACATTTGACGTGTCTGAAGGTTAATATATATGCTAGGTTGGGCAAAAACAGAAACATTTGAACGGCCATATGACTTCATTCTGTTCACGTTTACCTAATTTATTGGCTTGTATTTCCTCATATTGGCCATTAAATTGTCCACCCGTCTATATATTGTTTAAATCAACCCTTTGTTTGATGTCACATGTCAGTTTGTGTAAAGACGTATCGCTACAAATCTGGCTATTGTCTCTCTGCATCAAGTGTGAAGCTGTGGGGGAAAGGCAGAAGGTTACATCTGAATCATCAGATGCCATGACTTGGTGTAGGGGCATGAAAATGATCATTATTATTTTAGTAATGTAGATATCATGAAAGCCTGCAATATGCAAATTTGTGTGCTGTGAGTATCCTGAACAACGTCAGATGTTTGAGAGTTCTTTGGGAGATCGCGGCGCACGGCTTCTCTGCCTAAACTCTGCCAAAATGACTTTTATTACATGTGATCAAAACCGGAGAGCCTAATTATTATTCTAATTAAAACTGACCCTTCCTGCTTGAAAAAGAAGCATACAGCTTCAGTGTTTCCTTTCATTTTCCTTCTGCTCTGTGTTCTTCCTGTAATGAACAGCTTCATAGAGGCAGATAATACATCTCAGCTCTGGACGCGACAGGGCCCCCTGTGCCACTTTCATGTCCCCGGATGTGCATTTATGTTCTTAAGTGCTGCACAAAGGCGATAAAACAAATGAGACCAGCAGGATTACAAGCTGAGGGTTTGTGTGATGCCTTACACAGCCCAACCTCACTGCTTTTCTCCCGTTTTAAGGGTACCTAATCTCTGTCCTCAAGGACACATTAGCCAGAGACAGTAGCCTACTAATTACCCTCCTTCCAATAAAGGCGCCAGCATGGACTTACCCTGAGTAGAGTGGACTTGGCCAGTAGGTTGCTGTCGTTATTGCTGTCAGCACTAAAAGAGCAGTTTAAAAAAGCATGGGTAGTGTCTAATAAGTAGTGACAGATTGGAAATCAACTCTGACCATTTAATTAGGATAGTGATCAGATGAACTAGGACTAGGATGGTCAGTGTGTGAAATACTGTGACCTGTGTGGAGCTGCTAGTGAGCAATAAAGCCTTGTAAACAATTCACATCTCTCCACAAAGACGGACAAGATTGCAACCTTTAATAACTTCATATCACAAACTGATATAAAGATAGCTGCTATAATAAAATTAGCATTTTTATAAACCATATCAATCTTTATAATAATAATAACTTTTATACATTTTTATGGACATCATACATCATTTTTACATTGAAACATATTCCCTCAATGTTATTGAAGAAACAACTGAGGAACCTCCAACACAGGCAGAAACTGTGTATATTTAGTGACTACTGTGAAAAAATGTAATTGGTAATTATGGGGATCTATGTGTGAATTAGAACTACTTGTATTTTTTGTGCATATAATTATTTTTCCTTTCTGAGATGCAGAGGACAGTCACTAATATGGCTGATGCAAGAAAAAGGTCACATGAAACGGCAAATAGGAGGTGAAATAAATTTTAATTGCCACTACAGCCTACTAAAATTGGACTGCCTCACTTGGGGGAGCTGCATCACTTGGGGGGAATAATAGTTATTGACAAATCATACCAGAACTGGGAAGTTCATGAATGAACTTCAGGCAGCTTTAAAGCAGGTGCAGAACACTGCTGATAGTTTTTATTACTTAACTGGGTTCATATAGTCATTCCAGGTCTCACTGCTGTGGTGTCCCAAGTTTGTTTGCTGAGATATTGCCCTGCCATTTCTATGCTATCCCAGGTGGTTGCTAATGTGTTTCCAGTTCATTGCTATGCCATGATATCCATGGCACTTGCTAATATGTATGTTGTGACTCGTCTGGGGGAAGGGCCAAGGACATTGAGTGGGAAAACCTGATAAAGAGCTCAGAGACAAGCACACAGACAACCACAAAACTTCATTCACTCATTTTTATATTGAAACCAACACAAATAAAACAAAAACGTGGCTTACTTAGCCTGAATATAAAGAGACCTTGGTTCTCTCACAGGTCCCTATGTTCTCTCTCTCTCTCTCTCTCTCTCTCTCTCTCTCTCTCTCTCTCTCTCTCTCTCTCTCTCCCTGACTCGCTCTGTCAGCATGGGTGTGGCCAGTGTCCTCTCATCTCACACTGGAGAGAGAGAGAGAGTTTTTAGAGTCTGTGCTGTGCCTTCTAGTTCAGCATAGGTGTGTGAGATCAGAGAAGGTGCACAAGCCACAGTTTATATATATGCTTGATAGTATTATGAGTTTCTATGTCATGAGAGTCAATTTCGTCTGTGACATTATTTGAGAGTAGTTTCTGAATATTCCTGTTTCTATGTTTACTACTTTCACTGCTTCCTATGAGAAAAAAACTTGGAACAAGTGCTGTAAAAAAACATTAGTTTAAAAAGCACCAGCAACATACTTGGTATGGGCTTTACAGACCTGCAAAGTTGTATGGCTGTAGTTTGAAAGCTGAAGGAGGAACATCATTGCAAATGTTAACAATAATAATAATTGAAGAAGAAGAAGAAGAAGAAGAAGAAGAAGAAGGAACAGAGAGTTGTCAGGAAGGAAATGCATTAGTAGAATTTGACGTCAGTTCAGGGATTACTCTGCTTAGCATGATGCTAACACCACTTTTAACTGTGGCACAATGACTGTAACACATGGCCTTTCATTGCTAATTGCTTTATTTATAGATGTGTTAAAGACATAAAGAGTTGGTTATGGGAAATAAAGACAATAAATACGTAAAAACCTGTGAGAAATCCATCCGTTACGTCCTATCCTCCATAGGCTGTCCAATAAAGCAACATCGTCTGCTGGCGTTTAGGGGGTTGTAATTTGGAGAGTGGAGACAGATTGAGCTGTAAGTGTAGCAGAAATGAATCTGGCCTCCAGATTGTGAGCTGATGAGTTTTGGTAATGGGGACAAATGTGAGAGAGACAGAGAGAGAAATGAGAGTGGAAACCAATGTGTCTGATTAACGAGAGGAAGAGACAGAGAGAGTGAGCATGTGCGAAAGAGAGGGAGAGAGAGAGAGGGGGAAGATACGAGTGGGGAGATGAGGCCAGAAAGACAAAGTGGGAATGAAATAATGAAAGTGAGAAAGTAACGGTGAATTGATTGAGAATTTAAGCTGATAAATACAAGCCACTTACAGTCCATAATCCATCTTATTGAGCTGAAGGTTATATTTCTAAACATGTGCAGTAGCCGTTTGCGCTGCGGAGCACACCTTCACTTGCTGATGAGATTGAAATGTCAAATGTGAAGACACTAGCCTTGGTAGAAAAATCAATTGCATGCTGTTAACACTCCTATGGCTACTGCAACAGCAGCTCACAGCACACACAGACAGAAAAGACGAGCAGAAAACATGTCGGACACATCTACAGATTAAGGAGAGAGAGCGAGAGAGGCGGGGGGAGGAGAGAGAGAGAGAGTGAGGGAAAGAAAAGCTCTTATCTGTGTATCTCTGTCAGTTTGGCTGTCTTTGGCTTCATCATTAGACTTCAAGCATGCCCCATCTTCTATAGTCCAATATAATAACCATGTATACTTACTGTCATATCACAGTCTTTCGTCTTCATCTTCATGATGAGTAGTTCAGCCAATACGAAAGATTACTAAATGTCCTATATGTTGTATTATTAAGGGTTAGTACACTCATCATCGAAAATAAAGTTGCACCCAGGAGGAATCAACCGACAGGAAGGAAACTTGGTGGGTAGGTTTAACATCATAAGACAAGTGAAGGATTCGAGTTTCACACTGTATGTGACATAAGCAAGGACAGGCCTTATCGCTTTGCAAGCAAAGTATACCTCATACATACGACTGCATGTGCTATAATCAATTAATCAACCTACCTTTATTTATACTCAGAGAACACAAAGGAACTGAAAAGGGTAAATATACAGTTGTGGTAGTAAAAGTATGAGACCATATATATATATTATGGCAAGCCAAACAGGAAATATTGAATGAACTTTGATATATATGGAATGAACTTTGATATATATGGAATGAACTTTGATATATATGGAATGAACATTGATATATATGGAATGAACTTTGATATAT
>CM067500.1:16144063-16216474 GCA_034552555.1 Semaprochilodus insignis | reverse complement strand
TGTGTGTGTTTGTGTGTGTGTGTGTGTCTGTCTGTCTGTGTGTGTCTGTGTGTGTGTGTGTGTGTGTGTGTGTGTGTATATGTGTATATATATATGTATGTGTGTGTGTGTGTGTGTGTGTGTGTGTGTGTTTAGGTTGAAGTTTAAAATGGCCAAGGTGACACCAGTGAGTGGAGTTTTAGCGAGTCCTGTTTTTCCAGCTCCTTTCCACTCATTGGTACATTGCAACTAAAAGCAAATTTTCCCAATTGAGAATAAATGCAGCGCCTGATTTAGTTACTTGAAAGAGTTAATAATTTCCATCATTTACAATGTAATGATGTAAGATGTCATACTAGAGAGTGCTCTAATAAACAGAAGCCATTGTGTTTCCTGCTGCGCTGCCTGAGAAGATCAACCTACTTTTTGATACAGTGCGCAATGATACGTATTGTAGGGGTCTCCAGTGGTGGACTCTTTTTTTTTTTATTTGGCTCTGAGGTTTAATTGCTTGAGGCTGTGGACAGGTGAATGTCTGAATATTACAGGATCACCAACCCTTATTGCTTATATTATCAATAATCATTTTTTTTAATGTGCTTTGATAAAGGCATGGTATGCTGCACTCTAAAGGAGTTATGTGTTGATATGTGGCACAATAATAGAGTTGCACATGTTGGTATGCTAAACTATAATGGAGATATAATAATTTAATTGTATTTGCTGTGTATAGTAAAAATTGATGAAATAACAATAGAGTTGTGCATTGTAGTATAGTGTTAGAGGCCCACTGCCCTGCGTTCTTTCTGTTGTTCCTGCTCCCAACACACCTGATCCAGTGGCTATATTAAAGAAGAAAAAGCTATGTGCAGGGCAGTGGATCTCCAGGGCCAGGGTTTAGAAACACTGACTATAATGGAGCTGCATTTGCTACTATGTACCACTATAATGTAGTTGTATATGCTGGTATACTTCACTATATTGGAGTTGTATATGTTGGTATACTTCACTATATTGGAGTTGTATATGATGGTATACTTCACTATAATGGAGTTGTATATGATGGTATACTTCACTATAATAGAGTTGTATATGTTGGTATACTTCACTATAATAGAGTTGTATATGTTGGTATTCTTCATTGTAATGGAGTTGTCATTATGTGCCACTATGATGGAGTCATAAGTGCTCGTAGAGTCAACTGTAACACAGTTGTAGGTGTTGGTATATTCAGATAAGACACGACTGTTAGAATGCTAAACTGTATTGGAGTATTGTGCTAATTTATTTGTCAATTTGGATATAATGGTATATGTATGCTTGGTCATAGGAATTATAGGTTTCATATTTGAGCACTGAAAATATAAAATGAAAAGGAAAAAGTCGGTTTCACATTTTGTACCAGCAATTATAAGCACACTGAGAATTTAGTCATTTTATCTGCCATATTTGTTGGTACCATGTTTCCAGACCCAAGCTGTGTATTCCAGTGGAGCATGTAGAGTTCAGTGTAATCCTGCTCTAACTCACCTCAGTCACTTCCAGAGGTACTTAATCGTTAGCTAATGATGGTGCAGGGAAACATAACAGTGCAGGTAGACTATGGAGCAGGAGAACCCTTTCAGCAAGCTGATGCTTGACTTTCAGTCTCTTTCAATCAAGTCCTAAAAGAGAAAGCACACTGATGTGTCAGGGCAACCCCAAACACGAAAAGTAGTCCTAAGGAAATGTATCCTGTGTGCAGCCAGTTTCTGGAAATGCCAACACTGGCTCATCTCAGTGGTGTTAGGATCTGCCATGAGCAGAGGAAGCATCCCAGTCTGCTTGCGAGATAATTATCCAAAGGTTATAGCCTACCTTCAGCCTCAATACGTTGGCCTTAATTTAATTCTGTACCTCTGCGGACGGCAGGGATGGTGGAATTATTATCCAGACTTTTTACAAGTTGTTGAATTGCTTTCTCAAATTGAGCACTTTGGTTTGCTAGCCTTTGATCCACACTTTTAAACCGAATGCTAGGAAAGGCTGATCAACTTGTTTTTGGATATACTGTATGGGAGTGGAAACCCAACATTCTCCATGTGTTTTTTTTTTTAAAAAGGGCCTATAGCATATTAGAACAAAGATAATCTTGCATCATGCAAAGCAAGTGGGGGATTGTCAAGTTAAACTTTTTGACAGGCTAATTATTTAATAATGACTCAATAAGCTTGAACTAACAAGCTGAACTGCTGCTGATAAATCGCTGAATTTTGTATGATTATTTATTGCCATTGTTTGTGTAAAGAATTCAACTAATAAGGAAAAAAGCTCACTTTACTACTCACAATAACAGACTTTTGCATGTCACTGTATGTGTATATACAGGGGTTGGACAATGAAACTGAAACACCTGGTTTTAGACCACAATCATTTATTAGTAAGGTGTAGGGCCTCCTTTTGCGGCCAATACAGCGTCAGTTCGTCTTGGGAATGACATATAAAAGTCCTGCACAGTGGTCAGAGGGATTTTAAGCCATTCTTCTTGCAGGATAGTGGCCAGGTCACTACGTGATGCTGGTGGAGGAAAACGTCCTTCTTGGTGGTATGCTGACATTACCCTGGATACCGTGGCTCTTGATACATCACAAAGACTTGCTGTCTTGGTCACAGATGCGCCAGCAAGACGTGCACCAACAATTTGTCCTCTTTTGAACTCTGGTATGTCACCCATAATGTTGTGTGCACTGCAATATTTTGAGCAAAACTGTAAAACTGTGCTCTTACCTGCTAACTGAACCTTCACACTCTGCTCTTACTGGTGCAATGTGCAATTAATGAAGATTGGCCACCAGGCTGGTCCAATTTAGCCATGAAACCTCCCACACTAAAATGACAGGTGTTTCAGTTTCATTGTCCAACCCCTGTATATATTATATAATACACAGTTGTTAATTTTTTGGTGTCTATGTAGTTAGCCAGATGAGACCTCAAGCCTTACATGTTCGATTGACCAGCAATTTTTGAATCAGAATGACCAATTTTGTGAGTAAAAATGTCAGTCTAGAGTTTAAGGAAGTCTCTTGTCCCTGAGCATAAGCATGAGCTAATAATCTAACCAGGTTTCAGTAATAAATAAGGTAAAACAGCGGCGGCAGCTCCTCTCTGTCAGCGCACTTTCCTAAAAGAGTGTTTCATCTAGATGTTTTGGCATTTATACAAAAACTGAAGGCCTAATTCTAACAGCTTTGATTCCCCACTTCATGTGTATATAGCCCGCAATTTAATTCAAATCAAAACTTCATGTGTGAATGGGTTTACAAATGTAGTCTTCTGTTACACTTGACACAAAGTGTAAGACTCATGGGTCATGGGCCCTGGGGTTACAGGGGGTCATGGGACCTACCTCAATCAGAGAAGCCAGACCAGCCACCCATTCCTACATGAACCCAGAGTCAGGCTGTTAAGTCTAATGGTTAAAAATGTACATACATGTAACAAAAAAGTTGAAGCTAAAGCTGAAGTTTGCCTTGACAGGTTCAGTTTCAGTTTGGCACCTGTAACTGCTGCACCAGTTAAGATGGAAGGGAGAATTAGAATAAGAAGCCAGGTCAAAAACAGTATGGAGTATGCTCCACTAAATTTATTAAACTGATGTTTAAAAAGCAAAACTGCAGCACCTTTTACTAAGTAGCATGCATTTGCTCACCACAGCACACATCTGTCCAGACAACATAACTAGCAACATGGCAAATTTAAAGACCTGAACCTAATCATTGAAACCAAAATCATACTGCCACGGTGGGCATGAAAAACATGTTCATGTCTTACCTTTGATTATAAGGTTAGCCTTGATTGATTGAAAGTAAAGTTAGCCATTTGCGATGTCTTACGGCCATATCTTTGACTGGGTGGAAAACAACATACTCTAAAGGACAGAATCTCCTACCCACAGTTATGTGTTTTAGCCACTATTGGAGCCTCAAATTAAAACACTCACGTGCTGATAATGAACTGCAGGATGGCAACCATTGCTGTCGAGGGATTAGAGGGCTAAGGAAAAATGATTATTAAAATGTTCTCTCCCCAGTTGATAAGCCAGGGATCACACTGGGAGGCCCAGGTGGTGAAGGGGGCATAAATACATCTAAAAAAAATAATAATAATAATCGACCAATCAGAGGGCCTGCTCTACTCAATGGGGGGAGGCCCTGGGCTTCAGCCCAGGTAAGCCCATGGCCATTAAATCACCCCTGCTTATCACTACACTGAGAGTCGCCAACATCTCATACTTCCAGAATAAATCTGCCAGTCATTTTAGTTCCAACTAGATCAAGAACAAGACCAGCAAACATCTTTGAAGTCAACTTGGAGGAAAAAGTGCAGCTAATCTCCTTTTTTTTGCATATTGGAAACCTTTCAGAACGGAAGATTCTGAGGATTAGAATGACGCCTTTGGGTGCATTGTGAAAAGCAAGTGAATCTTCAATGGTCACATTTGACCTCCATTTTGTCTAATGACAAAGTAAAGAAAAAAAAGGGTGTGTTGTATCTACAGAGAGAAAGAACGACAGACAGAGATATCATCTGCCGAAAGCGCACACAGGAGAGACACAGAGTGTGGATGTGTGTGAGTAAAGTTAAATTCGTAATCCTTCCTTTGTCACTGCTGCAGCTGCTAATCTTTTTGATATGGGCAAAATGTTCCCCTGGAGTGGAATCAAAAGGTCTATTTGCATGTATTTAATGGCTGAGGTTTCTAATTTGCCTGACTGTGTGGATTAGTGCGACTCAAAGCGCTTCGCAAACCAAAGATGGCAATCGTTCTTTACTCCGCTGTTTGTTGTTGTTGTTTGTGCTTCCTGACGAAAACGAGATCGTTACAAATTAATATAGAGGCTTTGTCTTCACCCCGGCTCGCTTGCACCAAATTACACTGGGATGGATTAACATTCCATCCAATTTATTATGCAAATCTGCCACACAAATACATTTGCATGAGAAATGCATGATTGGGATGTGGGTTAGGCTAGGCCCGCTAAATGGTGTCAGGACCTGTTTGAGCCTATAAAAGGTAAACAATGCCAGGCAGCCAGGGGGAATTACAGTCTTTCTATAGAGGGATACTGGAAGTGAATGGAGGGCGGCTTTTGATTGGCTAGCTGTTGGCATTCATCCACAGTAACAATTCTAAGTGGAAGTAGCCACAGTCAATGAGTCTCCTGCTACGTTGGTTTTGTGAAGGTAGCAGGCCCAATAAGTGTACAGACATAGAAAGCATTGTTTACCATAAAAGTTCATCCACACACTATTATGATCATAACTAGCTATGGGAACACTACGGTCTGGGTGTTTTTAGAAGACCTCAGTATTTTTTTTTTTTTGTCTGCAGTCATGAGACTCAGTGTGCAAACAGTAATGTCCTGATAAAGTGTCAGCTTACTAAGCAGAAAAGCTTGCATCCCAACACTACCTAGGTCTGCATGTAACGCTACAACTAGAACAACATTGATGTCTTACAATGTGCAAACAAATATCAATGATGATCATATATCCAAAAATACTGCATAGTCAATGCTAATGCTAATGTGCAAGAAGAAACACAACCTAACAATGGAAAAACATACAGAACTGAGAAGAAAGCAAGAAACAGGTGTCCATGTAATCTTCTGCAAACTGCAGATGGGCAGCAATGTTCTCGTTGGAGAGCAACGGCTTTCTACCTTGCAATCCTGCCATGCACACCATTGTTGGTCAGTGTTCTCCTGATGGTGGACCCATGAACATAAACATTAGCGAATGTGAGAAAGGTAATCAGTTGCTTACAAGCTACCTTGGGCTCCTTTGTGATCTCCCAGAGTATTACACACCTTGCTCTTGGTTTTATCTATATTGGTTGACCACTCCTGGGGAGTGTAATAATGGTCTTGAATTTCCTCCATTTGTACACAATCTGTGTGACTGTGGATGACTGTGGAATCCAAACCCTTTAAAGATGGTTTTATAACCTTTTCCAGCCTGATGAGCATCAGCCGTTCTTTTTCTGAGGTCCCTATTCTTTAAATACAACAGGGTGCCCACTCAAACCTGATCACTGTCCCATTGATTGAAAACACCTGACTCTAATTTCACCTTCAAATTAACTGCTAATCAGATCAGTTTCCTCAGTAAACCAAATGCCCAAACCAATATTCTTGCCTCATTTGTTCAATTTGGGTCTTCTTATTTACTTGTAGGACTTAATGTGAAAATCTGATGAAGTTTTAGGTTAAATATATGCATAAATATACAACTTTCTAAAGGGTTCACAAACTTTCAACCACCACTGAAATACCAATATGAAGCCTTATTAGCCAGTATATTACTTTTAGCAGATAGAGCACACATGATGGTCAATATTGAATGGTGCTTTGAAATCAGAAATTCAATAAGAAGTCAAAAAAATGTGTTTACAATACAAATAATCCCATTTTACTCACTATCCAAATACATCAGTGAGCCCACACGTCTCTTCTATTAGTTCTTGTATGTAATACTGGGTAGAATTGAAAAAAAAAAAAAACACTCATTGTCAAACAAAATGCTGCACCCAAAAGGAAGTGTCAGATTACAATGCTATTGGGAAGGAAGATAAAGGTTACCAGGAAAAACAAATGATGATAATTTAGACTGATATGGGCAATATGTATTGAGCTACACATACAGACGCAGTGTCTCTCAGTATGGCGTCGGGCATGGAGTTGTGTCCTGCGATAATTCCTCCCATGCAGCTTGAATATCCTCGTGCAGTTCCTGCAGATTTTGTGGTAGGGGTGGAGGTGGAGTGATACCAGGCCTTCTGGACGTGTGACGCATGACAACAAACCTGTTCATCTTGGTGCTGACCATGGTGCCTCCACACATGGATTCGTTGAGTGGCATGACACCATTGCAGTCTTGCAGGCGATGTTGACGTGGCGTTAAGGGCAGTCATCATAACAGCCTGCGTGCGTGTCTGCCAATGGCGCTGGCACTAACAGGATGACTCATGGTGGACATCACTGCTTGCTGAATGTTGCATCTGGCTGTTGGGTCAGACAGGTATAGCAATAATGCTTAATAATAATAATTAATAATAACAATAATAATAATAATAAGGCTTTGCTTACGTCACATGCATGGCTGAGCATGAAACGTAGATCACATCTCAAACTGTCAAACCTACCCATCAAGTTTTCCTGTCGGTTGATTCCTTCTGGGTGCAGCTATGTGTTGGGTTGGGTGGAACTATTTTTGTGATAAGTGTATTTTAGACTGAAATATTATAGTAAAACAATGTCTCGGTCATCAGGAAGTGTCTTCATAATCAGTTCATTTAAAAAGTAGCTTGTAGAGGTGGGCATCTGGTTCCCATCATTACCACTGTGAACAGTTCTAGAGTTCTCTGGTTTCATATCAAACCACTCAGAATTATTTTATTTACATCCCAATGCTGGTGCTATGCAGTTCTGAAAATCGCTTTTCCCTTTATTATAATCATCATTTAGATTAGGATACAGATTCAGTATTTAAAGGTAATCAGCAATCTGAACTGGAAAACAGTTTTAAAGTAAATGAATGTTAATGTGAAATATAAAACTGCAAAGAGTTAAAATGGCCACACATCATATATCATTGTTCATATCCCTTTTGGTGCAAAGGCAACAGAACAGTTGTCTTACATTCTCCTGTGCTATATATTCAATTTTGCACTAAATTTCAATGCAGCTGGTGTTTCACCATTACAAATCCTATTTAGTGAAGGGTTTAGGTTTAATCTGTGTCTGGAGAAACACAGCCTTTGTGTTTAATGCATAGTATACAGTATACTCAATTCCAAGCCCATCTAGTCCAAACAGTTAACTGAAGTATTATGGTGACTCTGGAGCACTGAGATCGTTAAAGCCTTTTCAGAAATCTCTCTGGAAAGTTAAGTTGCCTGTGTGTGTGTGTGTGTGCCAGTGTGTGTGTGTGTGCCGGTGTGTGTGTGTGTGTGCGCGCATATGATTCCATGATGGAAGTGTTAAACTAGACTAAAGATGCATTGTTATTGAGACTTTATTAAGTTTTTTGGGAACAGCAAGATAATAATAATGCCTTATGTGTCACATTTTAATTACATTGTTTTTACATATTACCTTATAATTAAGTGCATACAACATTTTAGTTTTTACATACTTTCTATGTAATATATTAATATTCATAATTAATATATAATATATAAAAATAAAATGATATTAATTTTAAAATGTAATGATACAATACAGCCCAATAATAAAACAATACAGCCCAATAATAATACAATACCAGCACTCAGTCCAGATTGGGCCTCCCTTCAACTAGATCATTCAACAGTAATTATAAATAAATGAGAAATAAATGAGAGAAGAATCTCTCTCTCTCTCTCTTTCTTTCACTCTCCCTCTCTTCCTTCTCTGTATTGTATCTGCTTTCTCCTTATCTATCAGTCCTCCTTTAATTCATCTCCTCTTTTTGTTTTCTCACTCGTTTTTTGAAGAACTTTGAAGAACATGCTCTATCACCTACTTTCAATAAATTCTCTCTCTCTCTATCTCTCTCTCTTTCCCTCTATCCCTCCACACCTCTTTTTTCCTCTGTGTTGTGTATCTTTGCCTCTTCTTTCTCTGTCCCCTCTTCTTACTCATAATCTTCTCTTGCTTTCTTTTTTTTTATTTCTGTTTTATTCCACTTTGCTTTTTCTTCTCTCTGTCTCTCTCTCTCTCTCTCTCTCTCTCTCTCGGAGTCCATACAGCCCAGAGCTAAACTAATTAAATCTTTCTAAGTGAGTCGGCTGGCCGTGCTTGCCTGGGTCTACAGTGGGAAAAGGTCAGCAAAGACCCCTCTGACCCCTCACTCTCCCCATCACTCTCAAACACACACACACGCTGTGCTTGTTTCTCCGTTTTGAAATTTAGCAGATTGTTAATTATCAGATTACAAGTTGGTTCTTTAAAGGGCACTGCACTGCCCCGAGTCTGAAAGACACAGTGTGTGCATGTGCGATGGGCGGTGAGTCGGGGAGTGAGTCACGTTTCTGATTGGTCCCTGAGGAAATGGAGATGAAGTGACTGAAGCTCCAGTGCATTCTTCCCTACAGCACTTTAGAACTAGAGAGAGAGAGGGAAAGGGAGGGAGAGAGAGAGAGAGAGAGAGAGAGAGAGAGAGAGAGAGAGAGAGAGAGAGGAGGAGAGAGAGAGGGCAAGAGGATGGAGAGGTTTTTTTCAAACTATGGACCCGATTAGTTTTGATGGAGCACAGATGCAAGCTGCTGCTGCTTGGTTGAACATGCAGGATCCACTTGCTTTGGGATTAGCTCGAGTTTTCACCAGTGGGCACTAGGGGTGCAATCATTCTGAAACTGAGACCGATAACACAATACAAACATCCATGATGTCTTCCAGAACTTCAAACCATGAAACCACCCGGCTCCTCCACCCCACTGCCACCACTGCTGGTACGTCCCACCTCCCCCACAGACTCCTAAAATAAAATAAATACAACAAACAAAAAAAGTAGAGGTATAAACTGAATCAAGGATTTGGAAAATCATTACAGCCCTATAGGACACAGACACAGGGAAATCCTGGCAATATTTTAGTTGGCCCAATTTTGGCAAGTATTTGTGCTGAATATAACAAAATTAAACAATAAACAAAAATCTAGAATATTGTAATGTTTCTTCTTCTTTTATAAAATAATAGCATTATTATTATTATTATTATTATTTATTTGTTTATTTATTTATTAATTTAAAAAAAAAATAATACTCCAGTATTTGGAACAGTGGGAATACTGTAGTTGATCCACTCTAAAACATTAGTGTTTAATATGAATTCTGCTAAGCTATTATTTGGCTAATAATAAATAACAATGGCATAATAAGGTCTATGTATAACATTACTCTTAGTACTGTATAACAATTAGTTAATAATAATACGTTATTCCATTCCATCATATACATGCAAATATCTACTTTATACCACATGAATACATACTTCCTGGTTGGGTGACACATTATAGCTTTATGCTTTGATTGTTCTCCTCTCCTCTCTGCAGTACTCCCAATAGATGCAGGTGTGGGGTTTACAGGGGATGAACACCAGCCTTGACATTTAGAGTGCTCTCTCCTGTGAATTTGGACCTATTGATTCAGTATGAGCCTGTGTGTGTGTGTGCTGTAGACTCTGTAACGATCAGGAAACGGATCATAACACGGTCCGCCTGACAGCCTGCTCCGCCTCATTAAGAGCGTTTGAGTGCTGAATGGGATTCTCAGTAGTGTCTGCTCTTTCTGTGGGATTGCAGTTGTGTTTTAGAACACCGAGAACACTCTCAGCATTCAAATAGAACCATAGCCGCTCTTCGCTTCACTCATCCCGTTCTTCCTCTGACGTTTCCCTTAACCTCACTTTATAGAGAGGACAGAGTGCATATGGCAAACCTGGAATACATACACCTGGAAATAAAATGTTTTTAATCAGTTAATCAGCATTCATATTACAGCTTCTAATTACAAAGTCTTCAAGTCGCATTGCCAGTCAGTCAACCGTCAAGTCCTTATCTCTGCATCATAAGACTGGCGACCTCACCAAAATACAGAAAGCATAAAGCTTTGTCAAATATGATAGTTAACTTGTTTTTGCCTAAATTATAAGTAGCTGCTGTTGTTGTAAAATAGTCTTAATGTACAGACTTACTTTGTGTGCAACATCATTTCAGTTTGCAGGAACTTTGAATGCTTGTATTATGCATGAAGCATTATTCATATTTAGTCTCTTTAATGAACTAATTTTTCAGAAGGTTCAGACATTTTGGGGGAAAAGTGTACACAGGACAATATTAGTTGGTAGTGTTGGTCCAAGTCAAAGCCAAAACCTGAATACATTTAGCCCAAGTCGAGACTGAGAACATATTTAGAATGGCTTGGAATGTATAATAATAATAATAATGCCACAGCCATCCATTGCCAGGAACCCAAAATAACATAGTTGGCCTTGCTGTCCCTGGGTGGGTGGCTCTCCCTCCTCCCATCAGTCAGCCCAATGGTTGTCATGATGGGCATCTGTTAAATGATGTAATTGGCAGTTACTGTTCTCCTCCAAGTGTGTTGAGCTGTGCAACAATGTTGTGTTAGCAGCAGTTAAAATGCAATAGAACACGTCTCAAAAGTAGAACACACTAGCTTTCACTTTCCCATTCACTCTAAAATGGAGGGAAAAATCTAAATCCCAAACATGCTTTGGCTGATTGACCACATCTGAAGTAACTGGGAAAGCTGTATAAATCTTATTTGCACATCTTTGGCTTCCCAAAGTCTGCAGCTTTTTGAAGAACAAATATATATGTATGCATATTTTCTTGTGAGGAGCAAAAGTGGCCACAGTAAAGCTAAATACATTACACAAAAACATAAACTTGGAAACAATACCAGCAATACTACTCTGTAAGTGAATTTAAGCAGACAGTTTTGAGATGGAATTTGGCATAAGATGCACATTAGCTCACTCCATGATCGTTTTTTTGCTTCTCTCTCCCCTTCTGTCTGCATGCATGCTTCTTAACTAGACTTCAGCTCTTCCTGGGTATCCCAGAATAGTCAGATGAGGACATCATTTGACCCCTGCACCAGGGCACATGACATTTTACAACCCTCCAATGAGCAGAAAAAAAACAACCTACATAAATAACCAGAGACCCTGCAACAGACCCTTACCAAATTTGTGTGAAAGTATTATTTAGAGAATGTTTTAGGCAATGTGCAAAATAAATAGGGTCCCACATTGGCTGGCTACTCCAGTGATAGTCATAGCGGCACACAGACTAACTGAGAGCTTACAGATCTCCTCTTTTGTCTTGGTTTTGAGAAATGCAAAACTCTTTCAACCAAAAAAGTAACTCTGTTTAGCAAACTTGTGGTAAATTTGGTAAATTTGTAAATTTATAAATATGGCATTGTAAAGTTTTTCAGAGGTATTGTGTGACCAGTTAGGTGAACCAATTTGTAACAGCGTCAGCCTAAGACATCTCTAGTTAGTTGAGAATATCAAAGGCCGATGCTTGCTGTTGTGAAGTGAAGTGAAGCGGATTAAAGTATAACATTTCCCTGCACAGACAGCATAACAACATAATCTTCAGGGCTTATCCAGCATTTTGATTTTGTGACATTCTAGGGGTCAAAGAGGTCCATTTGGGGTCCCACTTAGCTTTGGGGTATTTAGCTCTTGTGGTCAATTACTACAGACAACAATTTCAACAAGTCTTCTGTTATTCTTACTAATAGGTCATCACAGTAGACTTCCAGCAGCAATTACTGCGATAAACTCCTTACAGTAGCCGCTGGTTTCACTCGTAACAGTGACAGTTTTATTCAGACTTTCAGACCTGTTTCTCACTGTAACAGTTATTGGTTATTCTATTCCATGTTGCATATAATGGTAAATTTCCGGATGTTGTGTCGACCTAAGAAGGATGTATTCCCCTTTTGAGTCTTGGTTCCTCTTGCTCCAAGAGAGAATTTCCCTGCCCCTGTTGCCCTTGGCTTGTTTACTTGGGGGTTGGACCCGGATTTTCTGTAAAGCTGCTTTGAGACAACATCTGTTGTAAAAGCCGCTATATAACTAAACTTTGACGTCTCAAAATTCACTTTTGAGAGAAATCAATGTAGTTGCTGTTTTTGTGGCTAAATGTTTGAAATATGGGTGTATACAGTATAACTGAATTCTAAACTACAGCCATGACAGTCTAACAATACAAGTTTCAAGATGTGGGAGACATGAGAGGATGTTTGACCAAGGCTGCTGTTATGGAGTTTTAACTTTTGAGAACTGAACAAGCAGCTTTGTTTTTTCCAAAGTGGTTAATAAGACTTTCTGATATCTATGGTGATCAGGCAGAGCCTTCAGCTTATCATTCTGTTCCCTAATTTGCACTGTCTACATTACTGTGCTGGTAGCAAGTTACCACCAATTTGTCCCTCTGCAAAACTAGTTCCATCTCCAAATAAACAAATTATGCGGATGTACAGTTTCATTTCCAAATACCTTGATATGAAAGAACTTTGAAAGTGTAACAAAAAGTGTTTTGCATAAATGTTTACTGATAGAATTCAACAACAGCTCAACATCTTCTATTCCAACTATGTTTCAAAAGTAGCTTCCGTATAATACTGCTTACATACATTGCATATTGTAGCAACCCAGTACTTGACATGGATTTGTGGGAGTTGTGGCCATGCAGAGTGGTGATGGTTAGTGCCACCATGTGGTAAAAGAGATTTTTACTTGTATATCATTAGACTGTGTTGACCTTGTGTATACGTGGGCAGTAATGTTGATTGTGTTGTGCTGGGTGGCCTGTGGGCTGGTTGGTGATGTCTGTATCTGCTCTGAACGTGGAGTGTGTGTGGTTGGAGGTGACGTGTCTGCGATCCCGGATGTTTAGGAGCTCTGGGCGACAGTTTCTCCTCTGTTGTAATGTTCAGTGAAAGAGCATTTACTGTGTCATTTTCTATGTAATGTATTGAATCTATGTTACTACCTAGTCCACTGCAGTCACTGTTGTGAAGCGAAATGCTTTCCTTTTTCCTTTTAAAGTGAATTATTTGCAATAAATACCAAGTACTAATCCACTAAGTGCTTCACAGATGTTACCGTCTATCTCATCCTTCTGGAAATGTGTTTGAGAGTTCTTGGATTGCGAGAAGCAGAAATGACTGAAATTTCCAGGTGTGGAAGAAGTACTTCTGAGTAATTCTGTGCAATTTAATGGCTGTTTTTGACTAGAAACTAAATAAATGAAGGCACGATGTGAAGTGGGGTAAAACCCAGTTTCCCCTGGTGAAATCACAGTATTGCATGGCCTCAAGAGGGTTATTGCTTATATATAACGTCCAGCTAAATGGATGTTTGTGGTCATCTTAAAGACACAGGCTTACACTTAACATTTCCAAGTGATGTCTGAAACAATAAATATCCTGATATACCACATACACTCTTGATGTATCACAGTGTTACAGTGCCATATCTCCACCTTTAATATATATTTTGTCGCTCAAAAAACTTTCTCTTAATAGAATTGGTCCAAAACTGCTTAGACAAACATCTTATTATATTAACCTCCTGCAAGTTAAGAAAGCTGTTTATCCTCCTGTAAAGTTCCATTATGGATTTTTTTTTTTTTAAGGCGGACTTAAAAACATTAAGCTAAATATGAGTAAACCTCCTATGAGTAGCTGTGTCTGAACTTTTGACTAGTAGCAGAGGAGATAAACAGACAATAGGCAGTTTTTCAGAAATTAGTTTAAATTATTAATGATAAGAATCAACATAAAGAAGGATTCTGCCAAGAAAGTAGTTCCAAGGTATGGTATAATTCCTAGGCACACATGGACCAAGCGGTCAGCCCCCTCTTAGTTTAAACAGAAGTTCTTACTTCATCAGTACAGTCGGTGGTCCAAGCAAGCAGCATTAGAGTCAAAGATTATTCCCAGCACAAAGTTTTTCGTGCCATGGAACAGTAATACAGAGTTTAGTTGCTGTGAGTCATAGGTGTGTGTAGATCATGCACTTGACAATGACTTTAAACGAAGGTCAGCCAATCAGATTTTAGTACCGGAACTATCCCTATTAACAAACAAGTTAATGTTTATCTAAATATAACTAATAGTAATAGTAAATATACTAAGTTATAAAGTAAATAAATTATATAAAGAAAAAAATAGATGCAACTTTCTCAGTTTGAGTTTACTGTGAACTCGTCCAGTGACTGAATTCTAAGCCTACAGCTGTAAACAGTAAAGCTCATATAAATAGCTTATACATTTAAATATGAAACAATAACATGAAGAATATATTCACTCAGGACAAACAAAAGGAAAAAGGCTAAGTCAAGTTGACTTTGAGTTCCTGTGACTAAACTAAAGGCCTGCAGAACATTCCATTAAAAATAAAATAATAAAATAAAATAAACAGAAAATAATTATGAAAAAAACAATGAAATAGAGAGAGAGAGAGAGAGATATATATATAAAGAGAGAGAAAGGGAGAAAGAGGGAAAGAGAAAGACAGAGGGAGGGAGTCGATTGTGTAGCTGTAAGGCTCGTCCGGGTGTGTGAGTTGACGCAGTGGTGCGAGAGAGAGAGAGAGAGTCATCAGGCCAATCCGGAGAAGGAATTGGTCAGACAAGGGCGTCCTGAGCCTTCAGTCAAATCAGCCTGCTGATGTGCCTTCCTCACTGAGTCACTCTTCTTACTGTCCTCCGCCCGCACGCTCTGCCCTGAGAGCGGCTAACCGGCGGATCTGTAAGGGATCAATTCTGTAACTCTGTGCGAGTGGAAGAACGGACAGAGCAGAGTGTCCGACATGTGTAACCTTTTCCTCTCAGTTTTTCCCCTCCTGCTCCTTGTCCTCTGTCACAGTGGAGAGAATCTGAATGCATGAGTGAGCCCCAGAGTGTGTGCCGAGAGAAAGAGAAAGAGAGAGAAAGAGAGAGANGAGAGAGAGAGAGAGAGAGAGAGAGAGAGAGAGAGAGAGAGAGAGAGAGAGAGAGAAATAAAAAAGTTGAATGGGAGTGAAAGGACTGTTAGAAAATGGAAGGGAGAGATAGCGCAAAAGAAAAAAGCGAGAAACAAAATGAAAGGCAGACAGAAAAAGGGAGAGAGAAAAAGAAAGGAAGTGTAGAATGTTGAAATGAGAGTGAAATAAAGGTTCTAAAAAGGAAAGAAGAAAAAGAAAGTAAGCAAGAAAGCAAAACAAAGGGAAAGAGAGAAAGGGTGTAAGGAGAAGGAAAAACAGAGTGAGAAAAAGGCAAATTGGAGACATGAAGAGAAAAGAGGGAGGGGAAGATGGTGAATGAGAATGAGGGAGGAAGAAAAAAGAGGGAGTATGAAAAGAGAAACAGAGAGAGAGAGAAGAAAGAAATGAGAGAATGTTATGGAGAGGGAAAAGGAAAAGAGAATGTGACTGGGAGAGGATGGAATGAAAAGAGGGAGAGAGAGAAAATGAGTAGGGAAAGGGAGAGGAAAGAGAAAAGTGACAGAGAATGAGAGACAAGAGCATCTGTAATCAGTATGGAGAGAATATGCTTTCTGATATAAAGTAAACAGATAAAGGGAGTGAAGGAAGTATTGGAGGAGAAATGGTAAAGAGAGGTGTATTTGGGAGGAGAGAGACTATAGAACCAGAGGAAAGAGAATGTAAATAAATAAACACATAAATAAATAACAGAGGACAGAGAAGGGAGAACAGAGGCAAATGAAAAGAGAGTCCAAAAATAACTTTTTCTTTGAGAGAAATGAACAGATACGAGGAGGAGAAACGGTGCTGGTTTCACTAATTGCACTAAAACTTCTCTTGGTCAAAGCCCACCATGAAGGACATATGAAGGACAGTCTGTATGACCATATAATGATGCGCTAATGGCCACTAACGCTGTCAGCCCAGAGCTGCGTCTGACTGCAGACCAACACGGAGCTTTAATGTGGTTTATTATCATACAAGTGGAAACACTGAGTACTGAGCACAACTGGAACAAACTGCACAGGGTGTTGCTGTTGATGGGAGATGTGGACATCCAGCCCCCAATCTCTCTCTCTCTCTCTCTCTCTCTCTCTCTCTCTCTCTCATTATTTTCATTACTTCTCTTGCCTCTAATGATTAGCCTTCCTCTTTAGTGACATTGCAGCAATAAGAAGCTAATTGGAGGGCTTGTTAAGACTTTGTAGGTGACATTGCTGAGCGCAGGATTTCTGCAGTCTGCACTTTCACATCTCTATGTGCGCTTCATTATCATACTCCAGGTTTGATTTGGTCATTTATGTGCTCTGACGCATGATGATGGTGATGTTGGTGGGTATGGGTGGGTGGGAATGTGTGTGTGTGTGTGTGTGTGTGTGTATTACAGTACACAACGTGTACGTGGGAGGTGACTGCTCAGTTAGCCAGATAAGTTCAGGATTATCCAATATGATTGTCCCTCAGCTCTTCTCCTCTCCTGTTGGACACACTTGACCTTAAATGATCTGGCTAAACTAAGAAATATGGCTCTGTGAAAGACTGTACCTCTCTCTCTGTCTCTTTCTCTCTTCAAATCTATGTCTCACTCTGTTGGTGGTCAAGGGCACCTAATTAATACTGACAGCAGACAGACACCAAATATGCTGTACTGAGAGAGAGAGAGAGAGAGAGAGAGAGAGAGAGAGATTATAATGAGTCTTGTGCTTAGTTCTAACTGCTTTTGCACCCTTTCTCATTTTATTTGTAAATTAATATTTATCTCTCTATCTCTATGGCTTAATTATGCAAGACTGTAGTGAGTGAGAGAGAGAGAGAGAGAGAGAGAGTGCTCTGTGGTCATAGCTTTTGGCTGATCATATGGTCATATATACATTGTGGGCTCGGTTGAGATGTTGGTTATGACATGTTTCTGTTTTCCTAGCACTGCCTGTGGTGAGGTCATTTTCAACTGAACCCATTGACTTCTCACCCAAGTTTAAAGGAACACTTCATCATTTTCCAGCTGCTGCATGTGCAGGATCTGGACAATTATTTTCGTGTCTTTACTCGGTAAACAACCGATCTTATAATTTAGGGATGGTAAGTTAAAGAGAAGTTATTGAATTCTGTAGAACAAAAACATTAAACTCTATGAATACTGTTATTTTTTCATTCATTCATCTTCTGAGCTGCTTATCCTCCTGGGTCGTGGGGGTTGCTGGAGCCTAGCCTCAATGAGTGGAAGGCAAGATCACTCTGGACAGACAAAGTTCCTATGAAGTTTTATTTAACTTTGAAACACAGTTAAAAGGCAAATTCAGTTACTTTTAATATCCCTGTGGTGAGGGAGCCCCTGGCAAAACTCCACCCACTTACTGACTGGTAACAAACAACCACAAATTTGGGGGTGGATTAAAGCATTACTGATGCGCCTGTAATAACGTAGGCAACTCATATTGCACTGGATGCATCATTTCTAACATATTTGCATCAGTATGGAATGGAATACAGGCTCGGCTGTTATTAACTTTCATTCCATGCCATTCAGACAGAACTGTGTAGAACTGTCGTCCTTGTGCACCCAATGAAAAGTTGCCTTTGGCCTGATCAGTCAGCGTAAGCCATGTGTAATGTAAGCCAGCTCAACATTTCTTGCTGCACAACAAATTATGTTGACACCACTCACTGTTCCACAATCCATTATGCATTTCTTTCACGTTTCCAAATCGAAAATGAAAGGGCTTTGATTGTGCAAAGTGAAAATGATGCAACATTTGCTATCTTTTTTCTGTCATCTTTGGCAATGGCATAGTAGCAACCAAGAAGATGAATCGAATGTTCAATAACAAAAAATAGATCAGTGGTGGATGAAGTACACAAATCATGTGCTTGAGTTAAAGTAGAGATACCAAGGTAAAATATTCCTCCAGTAAAAAATAGCAGTTCCTTCCTTTAGACCTCCACTTGAGTAAAAGTGCTAAAGTATTTGCCATGAAATGTACTGTTTGGAAAGTGAAGGTAACATGATTTATTATGGCTCTAATGTCCTATTATCATTTCTGGAACAAGACTCTTAATCAACTCACTGTAGGTGAAGAGACTCTAGTGTCACTCTCAGTCCACCAGTCTTTAATAGAAAGTCATTAGTTAGTCTGACACTGAAGCACAAAACACTGAAGGAGAACAGTTTCCATTACCTAGAACTAAGCTCTGTCCAACAGGTCAAAACAAGCTCAAAACAAAGTGACTACTGTACCCTGATTGGTGGGCTCGCTTCAGTCTTTCGTTTGAACATGTTACTTATTGGTGCACACATAAGCCAAAAGGAATGACATGTAGTGGAGTATAAAGTAAGATACTGGAATTTGAATCGTGGTGGAGTTAAAGTAACAAGTCACACAGGTACATGGAAACGCTACTTCAGTACACTAACCAATTACATTTACTGTTTTACTGTCCGCCACAGTAGCTCAAAAGGGGTTCAAACTGAGCCACAAAGATCTCAGTGTAGTATTTGTAGGCACTCCCAAGTTTCAGCTTCTGAATGTGAAGAAGCTCTTCATGCTGCTGTCACTTTTCCCGAATGTGTCACAGTTTGGCTGTTCTGTGAGGAGACCTGGTTTGTACTTGAAGACATTCTTCCCATGTCTTTTTGTGCCTTGTCACGAGTGGAGCTGCATCTCCAAAAGCAGCTTAGACTTGGAGTCATGAAGATCCCAGCTGTGAGTGAAATTGCTCATAAAGTTTTATCGCCTTGATAAGGTGGTATTATCAGTGGCAATAACAACACTGCAAAAGTCCAACAAGAAATTTCTATGGTGTCTTTAGTTTTGATGCTGTGTTTGCTGTGTAATGGCTTCAAGAATTAGTATTTTGGAATTGCATGAAAATGTATTGATTTATACCCAATCCACAGGGGACTCCACTACACCAGTGTTTACAGCTTATTACAGTTATTCATGAAAGTGCTCTACAAAAATACACATACCTCATTACAGTTAATTGGCAGAATTCAGCAACTGGGTTCAATAACTAGTGAATTTTGAGTCAATGGGCTTTTAATGGAATCTATATGAGATTATGGTATGTAGAAGTAAATTGTATTTTGCAGATGTAGCAGATAGATTAGGTTTAAGGATGCTGGAATGTTCCTGTAATTTTCTAATGCAAACCGCCATTTCATATTTTATACAAAGCACATAGTACACGGGAATATATTCACTACACCCTCTCCTATCCTGATAATGTAAATGACAAGGTGCTAGCACTCCATATCTCTAGATCAGGAAAGGAAGGAGGATTTCCTTCCATTTAATTGGAATGCATTTATTCCAGTCTCAACATTTAGAGTGCTTAATAAGTGCATGCAGTGGATGGAATCTAAATGATGATGTGAGTTTTAAATAGAGATTTGGCTGAGGGAAGAGAAAGTGACATGACTCCTTTCATTACAGGGGGTTTGCCCATTTGTCACATTCTCCTCTATTAGCTAAGGTTAGGGTTTCAGTGAAGGTGATCCCACAAAATCTTTTTAAAGGAATAGAGAAAAAAATTGCCCAGTTTTCTCCTTTTTCCAATTGCAATCAATCCTCCAAGATCTGTTTGTTGTCTCAAGTTTAATTCCTTGCATTTTACATTGGAGCTATGTGGTTAATGTAGCTAACATGCGATGGAAGCTGACACCTTGCTAATTAGCACTGTGCAAATTAGCATTGTGCCTGTTAAAATAATCTTTGATTCTAATGCTGCTTGCATGGACTACAGAGTGTATTGGTGAGCTAGAAGAACCCATTTTTGTTTAAAGTAAGGAGCTGAGGGACTTAAAACTGATCAGCTAGCTACAAAGCTAAACATAGCTTACAGGCTAAACAACTCATTTTAATAACTTTGAATTAAAGTATTTATTGTAAGGCTAAACAATGTCATGTCAGTGTTTTACTTGCTTCGGGTATCCAAGTTTTAGTTCTGCCTTAAACTCAGGCCAGATCTCAAATAGCTCTCTCATTCCTATATAGCGCACAGAAAACGTTTTGAAATTCTGGATTCTAGTGCAGAACTCATCCAGCATGGCCATGAATGAATTCCAAATCACATTATTAGACACAGTTTGGGGCCATTTGTATTTTAACTGGTACGTAGTGTCCTGTGTAGGTAGCAGGGGGGCATTTGAGATTAAACCCCAGCATATGAAAACCCTATTAGCTAGGTACTAAATTAAGCTGCTTTTACACTGCATGGTACTGGTTTGACTTGCCTTTTTTGGTTTTCCTTTAGCGAAACCTGGTACCTTTGTTGGTATCATCTCCATCAAGGCTCCAAAACAATAATTACTTACAATGCAGCATCTTTTGCATTAAACAGTGCCCTGTCACGCTCATAAACTCATTCTTAGATGACAAAGTTAATACTTCAGTGACTGCAATATACGCTTGGTGAGAGACGGAATGGTCTTATCCTTTTTGAGCAGTCCATGGTTGCTTGCTAACAAAATACTCTACAAAGTGAACTACATGTATTGGCAGAATAATGTTTATCTCAGTTATAATGAATAATTAAAAGTATGTGTTCCAAAACATTTTATGCGGTCACCAGGCCGTGCATAACCTGATTTTATATTGAGCCAAGGTGTTTTACTCCACGTCATGCCTGATAACACTCTTACCCATGGTAGAACACACTGCCTCTGTCTTACTGCTCTAATAGACTGTTATCACTTTCCAGATTTTCAGGCAGGTTATAATGAAAGAGTTTCTTAACAGTATGTCATACAGTATCAGAAACCACACAAACAAGTTAATTTGAGATTACAACCCATCCCAGTTTGCACTGCATTACTTGTTAGCTACTTATTAGCCAGTGTAAAACTAAAGAAGTAAAATCAAAATGTCTGAGCTAAATGGCTACAAGGAGAAAAGCGTGCAAATGAGATTTTTCAGCAGAGGGTTTCTTTAATCGTTCATGGTTAGGAAGCAACTGCTGTTTTGAATCCATCTTTGCTGCTGATGCGGATTAGTTAGTGAATGTTTAACCTCTGAACCTGAGAAATCGAACAAGTGACCTGAGGGACAAAAAGAGCGATGTGTGGATGAACGAGGGAGAGGTGAGGTGGACGGATGAAGAGACGAGAGTGCACACACTTCTCTGTCTAATTGACATTCCAGGTGTCAACTTTCCAGTCTCTGCTGATTAGCTCTTGAACATATCACCTGGAGAGAAAATTAAATATTGATCTATTTTTCTCTTCGCATTTTCCCTCCTCTTTCTATTCCTCCCTCTCTCTCTCTCTCTCTCTCTCTCTCTCTCTCTCTCTCTCTCTCTCCCCTTCACTCTTTCTCTTTCTCTCGTTCACTCTCTCTTTCTCATTTTTCTCCTCTCTCTCTCGTCTCTGACGGAATTTCAATTCTGGCTCATCAGACTGCAGCTGAATCAGCCCAGAGGCAGAAAAAGTGCAGGTGACACACACACTCCCTCCTTAACAAGCCTCTGCTTCAGTTTTAAGCAACCGACTGCAGATCAGCCCTTCCCCCTATGTGGCAATCATCGCCACGGCTGCGAGATCAAACAGCGGACTGACCCAGGGTCAGCTGTTGAGGGCCTGAGAGATTGTCACTGTTTTAAACAGAAGGAAAAAAAGAAGAAAAAACTGCTCTACAGGAAGGGTTTAAAGAAAATCCAGCCAAACCCTTTAACTAACCTTAACCGAGTCTTCATTTTCAAATTTAACCCTCATCAGAAATCCACCTGCCTGAGGGGCTTTCATTCAGAGACTCTGTGTATATCCCCCAGGCTACAGTCTGGCAGGATGGAAATCTGATGTTTGGAAGGCTCGAAAACCTTACAAGAGATTCTCATATAGTGCTTACACAGGATAGAAGTGCAGTTTTTCATGAAATGCTATGAAATTAATTGTAGCTTCAAAAGATGCTAATTACTGTCGCAACTCTACAACATATTTGAAGAAACAGACAAGAAAAAGAACGGAAAAGGAGTAGGAGTAGTAGTAGGAGGAGGAGTATGAAGGGGGATAATTAGGGGTGTAAAAATGCATCGGTTGCATTCATTTTAGATTATTATCAATTAGTTACAATTATGTGAGATTAAAAAGCGCAGGCTATTCACAGTTAGCAATCTAAAGGCAGCTTGGAGTCTTGTTAGTATTGCACTGTGATCTAATCATTTCCTAAAGAATCTTTAATTAAATGTAATTGTCATGAAACCATTGATTTATTTCTCTACATATAATAATAACTATTTTATGCAGATTTCTCTGATAGATCATACACCAAACAGGATTTATATAATGTATGAAACCTGTTATTTGCCTCTTCCCCTTCAGACTAGGTGCGTTCTGTGGAGTTGTGTGTTTTGAGTACCTGCTGTGGCCTGGAATGAATTTGTACTGCAGTGTCTCTCTTGGGTTTACTAAAGCTTCTAAAGGTTCAACTTTTTTGAGTCACCTATTGTATTGTATCTTGAGGGAAATGCATTATAGTTTTTGTGCTAGTTTAATAACATAATTCTTTGGAGGCTTAGATGTTAAAATATCCCATTTAAATCCAAAACTGCACAAACTAGTTAATGCTAGCTACACTAAATGGCCAAAAGTATGTGTACACGTATATGACGTTCACATTCCAAAACCATGGCTTTAAGATGAAATTGGCTCCCTCTTTGGTGTTTTGGTTGTTCAGATACTGTATCTTGGAGCTTTAATCAGTCCCCAAAGTTTGGCCTCGAACCCACAGTCTTACCCAAACCTCAGCACCAAGTTTTGAGTCTGAACCAAACCTGGGCCTGATGACAAAATCCTTTCGGAAACTGACTCAAACCAGGCCACCATCAGCCAAAGCACCGTACTGCATAGTGAATACATTAACTGTCTCTATCACAGACAGTTAATAATATGACTTAATAAAATAATCAGCTCTGCAAAATTATATTTAAATTCCAGCAAAACATTCCATGCTGGTGCTCCTCTTACTTCGTTGTTCAAGCACAGAAGCCCATAATCCATTTTAAACATAAATGTGAAAGTGGAAAAAAAAGATGTTTTTATGATGCCTCCCCCTGACTGTGATCCTGATGATCTTGTCATTTGCAGGGTTATTATAGTTATATAATAACCCTATAGTTATTATATAACTATAGTTATTATAGTTTTTAAATTGTCATTTGTTTTTATTTTTGTTTAGCTTTTGTTTACATTTTGGTTTTCAGTTTCAGTTTTAATGCTGGATTAACAGTTTTAGTTTAGCTTTTATTTAGTTTTAGCTTCTTATTTTAGTCAGCCCCCCTGACTGTGATTTGTCCGAATCACCACATGGCATACGCGAATAGCTGCCTTTGACGGCGATTAGTCATAATCACCACCTTCTCTGTTCTGAGACCTCCTCCGACTGCTATTGGGCCATGTGACGTGGTTGCCTGCACGACTGCATGGAGGTAGCCTCTTGTGTTTCTGAGCATCAAAAAGACTTACAAGTTATCTTTAGGTATACTTACAACAGTATTCATCTGTACTTCAGCTGTTTAAAGATTACTGCCAGCTTTGTGATGCTGCAAATCGTCACTGTCCAAAGAAAAACATGCATCTCCATTTTTGTCAATTTTTACTTTAGTGCATTATTTGATGACATGAGCTGCTGTTTACAAGGTGTGAAAATTTCATGATCAATGGACCAACAAAAATGGTCCACACTCGCTTGGACAAAAGTCTGGGTCCATTGACTTACATTAAAGCTCCCATTCTGGAAGTATGTGTTTTTCTTTGGAAAGCGGCGATATGTTAAGTGCTGTCTTTAATACAGTTCCATGCTATCTTTTGGCTAAGTCTGATGTTCAAAGAAACTTTTTTATAGGACAGTCCCATGGAACTAGCTTAGGATACCAGCTGGGTTTGAGCCCATCACCTTCCTGGGTCATCTCCCATGCTATCTGATGCTTCTGAGATCTAATGTCTCCTTTATATGTAGCATCTCTGTGTAACAAGAGTAATGTAGAATGTTCTAACTTACTTTCATTTTTGCTTTTATCAACAAATGCATGTCCTCTTGGTAAGTTTAACCTTATACGAATGTTGGTATGGTAATTATGGTAACAGTTATGCCACTTAACACTGTCATAAATACTGGGTACTGTAACTTGTGAAGTGAGGTGCTAACCAGGTGCTTCAAAACGCACCTTTGTTCCTAATGCAGAGTGGCATCTTCGAATCAATAAAACAACAAACCCCCTGAGCTGGAACCTGCTACAAGGGCGTTGACACAAAAAGCTCTGCTTTCAGGTCCTCTCTCGTGCTGTCACTTCCAGTCTCTCTTGGCATCAGGCTGAGAAAGATATCAGAATGGCATCTGAAGAAGCCTCTCCTCTCCAGGCCTTCTGATTTTTCGCCTGAGTGGCTCGCTAAGTTATCCTGACAAGTCAAAAGAAGGCAGAGAGAGTCATTGTCATCATCATAATCTCTCTCAATCTCTCTCCCTCTCTCCCTGTCCCCCTACGCCTCCACTCTTGTTCTCCATTTCTCCCTACCTTTATCTCCCTTTTCTCCGATTCTCTGTAGGTTAAAGTATGTGGTTTGACTTCACTGATCTTGTGTGAGCATGTGTATAAATGGCCCTTATAGAGCCATGATAAAGGTGTGCCACACAGTGGCGATTTCACAGAATCATCCAACGGAGTGACTGTTTCACTAATCTGGGAATTGGTGAGGGTGGCAATGGGGGAGAGCTGTCATGACAGCTTTGATTGTACCGGTCATTTGTTGTCAAAATAAATCAGGGCAAAGATGCCCACTACTGCTACTTGGTGTAGTAGCAATCTGAGGAATGCACACACCAAGGAATCTGACAAAACACATGTCATCAATCAAAGTCTCCTATTAACAAACATTAGACAGACACGCACAAACAACAGATGCACACTGTTGTGCAAAAGCCCGAGATCAACATTGATGTAGTTAATGTCCATTCCTTTTTTCAGCAGACATTCACAAAAGAAAAGAAAATATGTTGTAACATCTACATACAATATCACGTTCCTGTATTTGTGTCCACTCTTAAACTTTGTTACAGCTTCTTAGGAGTTGGTTCCATTTTCTGCTTTTCGTGATCCAAATATTCCCGAACACATCCGGTTATGTTGAGGTCTGGACTCTGAGGTGGTCAGTCCTTTGTTCTGGCAACACCAGCAGCTTCTATATCTGATTTCTGTTTTCTCAGTAGGATTGCATAATTGTTCTCTCACAATGGGAAGGATGGACAAAAACTTGTCAATTTCCAAACCCTGTCTCTGAGTGAAAGCTTTAGGTGTCTGGTCTACCAGGTCTTGCATGATTTTCTCCGTAGCCCTTTTAATAATTTTTTAATAACTCTGGTTTTTGAAACTCCTGTATTTTTTTCCACTTACTTTCCTTCGACTTTCTCCCTCTTTCAAGTGGAATATCTAATCTGTTTAAAAAAATCTCTTCGAAAAAAATGTATGACTTGTACGTTATGACCCTTTGAAACTGGAAATGAAAGAAATAAAGAGTGGTCTATTACTTTCATACAGTATTGTATATAAGTGGAAGCTTGGTAAGTTAGTGTTATTGTAGTGTAGTTGTCGCCTAGCTTCTGTATTCTGTGAGTTTTTGTGGAACTCTGTCATGGTCTAGGACTGACTACCTAATCAGAATGTTGCAACTTTTTGGTTGTAACTTTATAAACTAGCTGTATGTGTGGTGACCAAGCAAACTAGGGAGTTTGATTGGTAATTGTTTTTTAGTAGTTTAAATAGAGGGAAGTAAATTTTGATATACATTTGTCGTCAAAACACGAATCCACAAGTACTTGCACCCAGGAGGACTCAGCCGACAGGAATGAAACTTGGTGAGTAGATTTGTCATCGTAAGACATGCAAGTGACATGTTCGGCCGTACATGTGACGCAAACAAGGACAAACCTTATCGCTGTACCTGGCTGACCCAACAGCCACGACTGCGGACATTCAGTGAGCAGTGATGCCCTCCATGAGTCATCCTGTTAGTGTCAGCTCTATTGGCAGACGGCTGCACGATGCAGTACTACATGCATGCAGACTGTTACAAAGACTGCCCTTAACACAATGTCAGCTTTGTCACAGACTGCGATGGTGTTGTGCCAGGCTGTAATGGAGTGACTCAGAATAGCAGCGGGTCATCTTCAGTGACGAGTCCCGCCTTTGTCTCGGTAGAGATGGCCAACGAATCTGTGTGTGGAAGCACTGTGGTCAGCGCCAAGATGAAGTTTGTCACACATCACACGTCCTGAAGGCCTGGTGTCACTACACCTCCACCCCTACCACAAAATCTGCAGGAACTGTGTGAGAATATTCAAACTACATGGGATGGATTATGATGATGTTGCATTAGCAAACATGGCAACCCAACACCATACTGAAAGGCACTACTTCTGTATGTGTAACTCAATAAATATTGCCCATATCAGTCTAAAGTTATTATTATTTATTGTTCCTGATGACCTTTATCTGCCTTCCCAATAGCATTACAATCCCACACCTCCTTCTGAGTGCAACAACTTGGATTTGGATTGCAAATTAGCTTCTAACATTATACTAAGGAGTTAATGATGCTCCACGAGAGGGAAATACAGAGTTTCACCAATTGAAGTCAGAGGTGACTTCTCGCACACTGGAGGAGAAACTCTGTCGCATTGTCAGTGGGTTGCTTGCACTGAGTAGCAGATAGTACAAAGCGCAGCTATAGCATATAGGAACCTGCATAGATCAGGACCAATTAACATCAACCTCAAATTCATTTTTCACTTTACTGATAAAGATATGATGCAATAAAAGCAGTTCAGTACCAATTTATAGATGTATCGCTTGGTATCAGAGTTAATTAACTCTCATCAGGGCTGCGTTTAGCCCCCAAAAAAACAAATGTAAACAATGGTGTTACACAAGCATTGCAACTATGGCAGCTGACAAGGCCAATCTTGGAGTCCTTTTCAAGAAAATTCTTGGGGCCTTCTTACTGAAAAAACTTTACACTAAAATACTTACGACAAACGTATCTTCAGCTGTTGCCTAGACTGAGCTGCATTTGGAGAGAACTTTATTAGAATTCATTGTCTGTACTGCCTTTTAAATATGGTTAGGTTTTATATACACATTGCTGCCAGCTGGGTTACACCGCAGACACTCTGTTCAAACAAGATAAAATGTACTTTAAAGCCTGTTACAGCAAAACATGCCGTTCAACCCAGAATCTGTTACAACAACATTTTGAGATTGAACACACCCCAGGCGTTCTTCGCTGTTTTCAAGCATATGGGTAGGCCAGTAACATTAATTGCTACAACTGTGAATCTGTGCCTGGGTTGAATATAGTAGAGGTCTGTGCCTGGGTTTAATATAGTAGAGCAATAAGATGCTTGTTCAGATATTCATTTCTAATAATTCCTTACAAATATGAATATCAAATTCGACTGGCTAAAAATGTCACTGGTCCATTGGTTAAAACTGCTTCCTTGATCCACCTCTTCTGTTCAGAAGCTACAATATAAACAGTTCTTTATGTAGTATATTGTAGGTGTGGGAAGAAAAAGTGGTAACTTTACAGGAGAACATTCTCAACCTTGATGTGAATGTAGTGAAATATTTTTACTCCAGTAATTTAGTATAATTTCTGTCTTTCTATTGGTCCGTTATTCTTCATGAAAGGTTCACACAATGTAAAGAACAGCTGGCGCTTTCAAATGAGGGGGAAAAGGTTTTCATATGAAAGCAATGATGTACGCATGTTACATTGCTTGTTTACCTGAAACATGAAGGTCAAGTTACAATGCTATACAGACCTTCTATGCAGCCATTTTCAAGAGAAGCCTTTAGAACATGAAATAGCATATATTCCATCAGACTGCAGCTCACTAGACTACCATTGTGAATATTGAGTGCTGTCTCCCTTTAATAGGTAAAAGTGGTTGTGTTCATGTGAAAAGACATATATCTGCCTTGAAACTCGTGCTGCTTATCTTGTCTTTGAGTTTAAATTCTGCAACAAAAGAATAGAGGAGATAAGAGCGATCCCGTTTTGACCTCGGCAGCAAGTCAAATGAACCACCCCAGACCTCAACATCATGGAATGACCAGTCGTTCACTGACCATCGGAGAGTCGAGACCAACATTGTGTTTGGTATTAATAGGATTGTGAATAGCAGAGAATGCAGCCAACTTTGGAAGTGTGGAAAAATATTTTTCCGGATGCTGAAAAATTACTAACCTGTATTTAATGGTGCCTACATAGAAGGTCAGGGTGAAAAATGTCCAGATGCGTGTTTACACTCCTATATACACCTCTATGATTTGGCTCTAGAATGAAATGAGCTGTTTTTCCTTTTTTGGTGAGATCATGAATATTTTAATGAGCTCTGCTCTGATTGACTGTTTTACAGCAAGACACCGCAATGATCACAAGGAAGAAACATACGGAAACAGATGGAAAAATAAAACGAACCTCTGGGTACATAAGCACGGTTAATCAGACTACTTAGCTATGGTAGATACTCGCTATGAAACCTTCAGTTTAAGATGATTAGCTTCAACTGGCAAACAGCATGGCTGCTACTTACAGGCTGCTGTTCAGCTTGTGATGCTCTAATAAAGGTGGAACTGTCTGGAGTGAAACGTGGAAATGCAAACTAACTACTGAAGCGATTTAATTTCTTTTTGGCATTCTCAAATAATGCTATAAAAACGTCTAATCTTTTAAAGTAATGATCAGTCATTCTGTGGTGTGGAGGCTCGAAGTGTTTGCCCTTCACATCAGGCCTAGGCTACAGGCCTTCCCAAAAATGGTATCTTGAAAACTCTCCCGGTCTTTTCTCTTGTAAAACTCTCCACACCACGACCGCACTGTCCCTGTTCTGGGGCTTCCAGATAAACCCAGGGCTCTGGATCCTCAATCAACTGGAGTTGGTTGAGGTCATGCTTGACTGTTTTAATCACCCTCACTATACATCAAATCCTTGTGGATGTTCCAAAAGATGTTGGTTCAGAAGAGTCACAAGGCCGTACATTATCTACAGAGAATTATCTACAGGGAGCAGTTATTCTTACAACACGACATCGTTTATGTAATTCTCTTTCACTGCTATAACCTGCAGCATTGCACAGAAACTCTCAAGACACCCAGGAACACAGAAGAGAATGCTCTTCATTACAATATCAATTACCGTTACAGAGCAAAATATAGTTAAAAATGGAAAAGGACTTTAAACTCCTAAGTGGTACCGCAGTTCTGTACAAGCTGTGGCATTTAAGGTGGAATGGAACATTCAATTAAGAAACTGGTCATTTAAAGATAAATGCCAATGATACCCTGACAATTGGTTCCTTGGGAAGGCCATGAAAAGTGCTGACATCACCTTTACAGCCTGGAACGGTACATTTCTAAACAGCCTACCATTTTCATTCCTGTTGCTCTGTTGTTGTTTTGCTGGATTAGAACATAAGCTGGTGTTTGTAAATTTTGGGGGCATAAATATTAATGAGTGGAGAATTGTAGAATCTACCAATTTTAATGACCTCTTTTACAAACACGTTTGTATTTAAAGGAGGAGACAACAGTACTTGAGGTTCATGGTCTGTAAGTCCTTTGTACTGAAATCTCCTTATTCAACAATGTCCTGACCACTTACTGCACTTTACAAAGGCCACCTCATGAAAAGTATGTTTAATATTATCTTTCGACTGACATGAAGGCAAATTGTATGTTGCTGTTTTTAATTAATTCAGAGACATAAATAAAAGCAAACCGAGAAAAAGCTCCATACAGTGACTTAACATTATACACCAGTGTTGTCAGAAAAGCCTAATTAACTGTATGTATAATTAAGACCTTGACGGTTCAAGACTGTAAAGACCTAGTGTTCAGCTCTGTTATTGTAGGAGATTACAGGGTGAAAGGATCAAATGGTAATGGTGCTGCTCCAATAGAGGCTCAAGCGCTATTGAGCTCCCACCACAGTAGAAAAGAAAGAGGGACAGAATGTATAATGCATGTTTTATACGGATGTACAGGGGTTGGACAATGAAACTGAAACACCTGGTTTAAGACCACAATCATTTATTAGTATGGTGTAGGGCCTCCTTTTGCGGTCAATACAGCGTCAGTTCATCTTGGGAATGACATATACAAGTCCTGCACAGTGGTCAGAGGGATTTTAAGCCATTCTTCTTGCAGGATAGTGGCCAGGTCACTACGTGATGCTGGCGGAGGAAAACGTCCTTCTTGGTGGTATGCTGACATTACCCTCTTGATAAATCACAAAGACTTGCTGTCTTGGTCACAGATGCGCCAGCAAGACGTGCACCAACAATTTGTCCTCTTTTGAACTCTGGTATGTCACCCATAATGTTGTGTGCATTGCAATATTTTGAGCAAAACTGTAAAACTGTGCTCTTACCTGCTAATTGAACCTTCACACTCTGCTCTTACTGGTGCAATGTGCAATTAATGAAGATTGGCCACCAGGCTGGTCCAATTTAGCCATGAAACCTCCCACACTAAAATGACAGGTGTTTCAGTTTCATTGTCCAACCCCTGTATTTACATCACTTCTTCTTTTCGTAAAGAAGACCTTCATGAAATGAATCAGGTTAAAAAAGTGAAAGCATTAAACTGTCAAATGTGATGTACTGTCCATGACCTATTCAGAGTCTTTGTTGTTGTAAACAATAACTTGTTCAAACCTGCCCCCAGAGTAGCTGGTGTGAGTACATGTCCACATTAGTTATAGTAAAATGTGTTTTCTATCACTGTGTGAAAGAGGCTCCATTTTGCATTCCATTTTGGATGATTCTCAGTGCATGAGTGCACATTCAGACCTTTCATGAATATGGTAATATGGTATGCTGTAGTAGGTAACATCACTGGCCTCCACATTGCAGGCTGCAGTTGATTTGCTGGTTGATTTCTTGCACAGATAAGCACACCAACCTTAAACATGACTCAACAAGACAAGACTCAAAATGTACAATAATGACAGCATTGAGAATGTAAAACTTGGGCATTAAAAGGTTAAACTCTCCAGTCGATTAGTTCGCAGGACTGGGGCACGACACCACTGATGCAGACTCTGTTACACTAACCACAAAAATCTTTGACTTTGTTACACTGTTAACTATTCTGATTAGAATTAACAGTGCTAGCATGTCTCAGAGGTGGGATAATGAAGTCATGTCACACAGAAAGGTCATAAAGCTGCTGAAACTATGGCACATATGGCCTAGTACAAATGCCAGAGATGAATAAAGCCCGAAGGACCAGTTTCACTAAAGCAACTGGCACATGTTGAAACTGGTAGCACGTGCACTTTCAGCTACATGAATATTTATGACAAAATGATACACAGCTAAGCACTCAGATGCCCTCATAATGTAAATTCTATGTGTAATGCATTTTTCATGCGTACATTGCGGACCCATCTAGAATTTTATCTGAGAATGTTTGACTCACGTTCTATGTTTTTAGCACAAAGTTTTTTTGTTCCCATAGTGTTGTTCTTAATTGCAAGTTAACACACTCTGAAAACATTCTCATGTAACGTAATCTGTGACCCTGGCAACATCTTTACAACATCCTCTGAAGGTTGCAGTTAAAACAATTAACATTTAACTTTCTGGGAACATTATTTTAAATGATAAATGTCTTAGAGCGTTAGATTAAAAGGTGTTCTTTAAAATGATATTAGAACTTGTGTAACGTTGGACACAATCGTGCTAATGGTCCCTGCTAGTTGGGGTTTCAGAATTAAGTTTTTGTGCCTCCCAACCAATCAAAGTGATGTAGGTTGCAAGGGAAATGAAGATGAAAGTTAATTTGGGTCAATCTACTCTTAATGCCTAGCCGTTGGTAGAAACTGAACTAGAATTACAGGCATGCTGATAAAAACTGATTTCAAGTACAGCTACACCACTGATATATGGACGAGTAGGCCAATGGTTAAGGAACTAGCCTTGTTCGATAACCTAAACCAACAGGACATGAAGTGCCTTTGAGCAAGGCACCTAACCCCTAATTGCTCCCGCAAGTGTGCTCACTGCCCCGTAGTGTGTGTGTGTGTGTGTGTGTGTGTATATGTGATTGTTATACTTCAGAGATGGGTTTAATGTGGTACACAAATTCCTCTGTGTGAAAACACAATTGGCAAATGGTTCTAAAGTCTAATTCTAATTCCATAGTTACACTACACCACTTTTGATTATGCTAAACCTCTTTCCATGGTTAAACTTTTTTTCTTCATTATCCTACATAACATTTTGTAATATCACTGCACCTTTTTGTAGTTTCTGTAGTTATGCTACACCCCTTTTTGTAGTTACAGCATAAGCGTGGTTAGACTACATCCCTTTTCGTGGTTAGGTTCCACCTCTTTTTTGTTTGCTACAACCCTTTTCTCTTTTCACTCTTTTCATAGATACGCTACACACCTTTTCCTTGTAATGCAAAGCCTCTTTTCATAGTTGCGCTACTCCTCCTATCATGGTTATCCAGCATTCAATTCTGTGGTTATGCTAAACCCCTTATTCATGGTCACCCTACATTCCCTTTTGTGGTCACGCAACATTCCTTTCCATGGTTCGTCTAGTAACAAATTGCAGCATTATTGGGCGAATGCTATTAGAGTGCAAAAGTAGACACAAAGTCACATGTTCAATACAATATAAACCATTGAGCAGATCAAATAGAGATGTAAGGCTATTTTGAATCATGCGTTAGCAGCTAGGTAGTGAAGTTAGCTGACGTTCCCACACTCTTCTTAATACTACAGCCTTGCATTTTACTGCTCTGCATTCTTCTTATTTTTTCTGATCTATTTTTCCTTTATATGTTATCTCTGTTTCAGACACACACACACGCACACACACACATACATTTCCTTGCATGAAAAAGATGATCACCAAGCGTGTCCTCAAATTCCTGGCCATAAGCTGCTACAGTCTGTGACGGGGCCTCCATAAAGCAGCGTATTGCATTTTGCAAACCAATCTCCGCTTGCCCCCCCGTCAGCCCATTTGCTCCACTTTACTGAGCAATCGCTGGGACAAAATGACTGACCTTTGAGTTTATAGACCATTAGGGCGAGTGGCGAAAAAAAATGTCATCATAAGATTCCTCTTACCGATGCGGATAAAAACTCTGCCCTCGAAGACTATGGGCTCTGTGGAGGGAACTGTTAAGAGTGTGCTTGTGTGTTGGTTTTCAGCCATTTCCGGCCCAGGAAAATGTACTGATGTTGTTGGGAAACTAGAAAACTAAAAGATCAAAACGATTGTTGATGATTGAGTTAAGTTTTGAAAAGTATTACATATTTTTATATAATACATTTATGAAACATGACATATTGGGACTTATGTGTATATATACAGCGACCGGCAACTCAGTGTCCATTTTCTCAGCTTTACTGACCATATAGGAGACATATGGTAGTTCTACACTTACAGACTGTATTCCATCTGTTTCTCTGCCTACTTTGTTGAACTCTTTTCACCCAGTTCAACAATGGTCAGGACCCCCACACAGCAGGTGCTACTGACACTGATGTTGCGGTGGCATGGTTTTGGTCATTGGTATCAGCATCCCCATCAGTGAAAATGATGCTGCATTTAAGTGCCAATATCAGTCCCTATATCAGTGCCTACATTTATGCAGTCTTGGTCTTGGTACAACCCAACAACCTCTTGGATTAAAGTTGACATGAAGCACATCAGTCACATTCATTGTGTTGGTGTACAGAGTCAACAGGCTTGACTGTATACTGTGTGTGGGCCATCTGTATGACCCCCTCAGCCTGACAGTGTATAAAAACAAGTGGGTGTGTGTAAGTGTGTGGACAGATATTGTGACAAAATGTGAACTTTTCATGCTTCATAAAGAACTTTTAAAAAAATATATAGCTTATGATGGACAAATTGACAAAGAAAAACAAAGCAATATCCGATAGATGTGCTTGGTTGGGCAAGCCGAGAGCAAGGCCGGTTTATAAAATGCTAGAGTCTCCCTGGGGGCCGACGACTCCTGCTTATCGCCAGTGTCAAATCCATCATCTCCTCTCTTATCTTTCATTACTGTAAAAATGGCATTTTGGCTCAACTCTCTGTGTAATAAGAAAAAATGGATACAGCCATCAGTTGTGTGGGAAGGCGAATTAGTACCGAACACCGCTTCACTGCTACTAATAGGAACTCCATTAATGAGCTCGTCCAATCAGAGACCACCTGTTTCTTCTGGTAATTAGCCGTTTGAGTGCCCGGTTAGACCTTGAGACTGGCCGACTCATAGTCTTGCTCACTCTAACCACTTGCTGCAGGGATAATTACTTCTCCTCGCACAGGATCTGCAGTAAAAATGAAGCTAAGCAGATATTCAGTTTACTAATTAGTTGCTTTAGAATCACTGGTTTTAAAGTAACTCATTAGGACATGCATGTTCCTCGCTCTCACACCGAAACGCCAGATTTTCAGATCCACCTACCTTGTACCTACACTAATTGGCCAGTTTATCAGAAATGCATACTGTATAGGTGCACCTTGTAGGCTACTGTTGCTTTACTGTAGCTCATTTGTTGTTGCACAGTTTATAAGCCTCTGCTACCCCGCGTACATCAGTGGAAGTAGACCACCATGGGACCAGCTCTAACCAGATAATGTTTGGGTTGTGGAGCATTCTCAACACACTGACATAGCAATGTCTGTGTGCATGTGTGTGTGTGAAATTTAACACAAAGACTTAACAACTATACAGTCGAGCCACAGGCTGGGAGTGAATTGGTAAGGTCCTGATAGGTTGTCATAGGTGTCTGGAGCCATGTTGATTGCAGTGCATCCCTCTGCTGCTGAAGGGTGCATGGGGAAAGAACGAAAGGCCGAACACAATGATTGAGGAGGTCCCATAGATGCTCAGTCTGGAGAATTGGAGGCCAGGGTAGTACTTGGGTAAGTCTTGGTCATGCTCTTCCAACCAATGTCGGACATTTCTAGCTGTGCGATGATATTTTTCTCGAAAAACTTGGTAAAATCTGACACATGTCTTCTGCACCTTGGTGGATTATTTTAGCACTGCATGCATCAGAACACCTTTAACTGGGACTTCCAAAATGGTCGTCGTCAATAAATGACTTTGATTTTATCAGTTCTGGAAAAGTTTCAGTTTGTTACTGTTGCTTCAATAGGAATGATTACTGGACTAAGACCACTTATAATAACTTACTATTTTGTAACTTACTTTATGGTAAATTTGTGCCAGAAATGTGTGCATCAAATTATATACAGCAGTTATGTATTACAAGGTAACATAACTGTGAATCCATTAATAGTCACTGTATTGCATTTCATGCATTTATGCATTCCTTAAAGCAACATACAGTCTGTTGATTATTTATGTAAACAAATTAAAGGTTTGAATGACAGAATTAGATACATTTAGAGTAGAAATTGAGACATCATAGCCTATGTTGTATCCTTATATATGCCACCTGCTGCATCACTGATGAACTGAATAGAATGTTTGATGTGATTTTCATTAAAAACTAACCAGTTTAGTGAAGAAATACACAGCACCTATAAAGCACACTTTAAAGCAAACTATAAGTAATATGTTTATTAAAAATAAGATTAAATAAGATTATAAGCAATTTAATAAGAATATAAGAATATAAGCATTTGTTTAAGATTCTGTGAGCAATGAATTGTCAAAAAATCATATATGTTACAAAATAAAACTCAAATATACAAAAGTATTTCTTTTTTGGCAGAAGGTCAAATAAACACTCCAGTTTCATAGAACTAGAACTTTCCTGCAATTATTTGATGGTTTAGGCTTTACAGGGTTATGAGTTTTATTTGAGTTTTATAAGGTGTTTCTTACATAATGGCAAGTGGGAAGGATCGATGCTGAGATCGCATTTTACACATCTCGATAAAAAACATGAAAGATACTGTCACGATACACTATACTGTCAAAAGAATTCGCTTGTCTGCCTTCACACGCATATGAACTTGAGTGACATCCCATTCTTAATCCATAGGGTTTAATATTTAGTCAGCCCACCCATTATAGCTATAACAGCTTCAACTCTTCTGGGAAGGCTTTCCACAAGGTTTAGGAATGTGTTTATGGGAACTTTTGTCCATTCTTCCAGAAGCCTGTTTGTGAGGTCAGACACTGATGTTGGACGAGAAGGCCTGGCTCGCAGTCTCCGCTCTAATTCATCCCAAACGTGTTCTATCGGGTTGAGGTCAGGACTCGGGCCAGTCAAGTTCTTCCACACCAAACTCGCTCATCCATGTCTTTATGGACCTTGCTTTGTGCACTGGTGCGCAGTCATGTTGGAACAGGAAGGGGGCATCCCCAAACTGTTCCCACAAAGTTGGGAGGATGAAATTGTCCAAATCTCTTGGTCTGTTGAGCATTAAGAGTTCCTTTCACTGGAACTAAGGCGCCGAGGCCAGCTTCTAAAAAACAACCCCACACCACCATAATCCCCTCTCCACAAAACTTTACACTTGGTACAATGCAGTCAGACAAGTACCGTTCTCCTGACAACCGCCAAACCCAGACTCGTCCATTGGATTGCCAGACGGAAAAGCGTGATTCATCACTCCAGAGAACATGTCTCCACTGCTCGAGTCATGTGGCTGTGTGCTTTACACCACTGCATTTGACGCTTTATGTTGCACTTGGTGATGTAAGGCTTGGATGTAGCTGCTCGGCCATGGAAACCCATTCCATGAAGCTCTCTACACACTGTTCTTGAGCTAATCTGAAGGCCATATGAAGTTTGGAGGTCTGTAGTGATTGACTCTGCAGAAAGTTTTTGCCCTTTGCACACTATGTGCCTCAGCATCTGCTGACCCCGCTCTGGCATTTTACGTGGTCTACCACTTTGTGGCTTAGTTGCTGTCGTTCCCAGTCGCTTCCACTTTGTTATAATGGCACTGACAGTTGACTGTGGAATATTTAGTAGTGAGGAAATTTCACGACTGGACTTGTTACACAGACGCCATCCTATCACAGTACCACACTGGAATTCACTGAGCTCCTGAGGGCAACCCAATGCTTGTAGAAGCAGTCTGCATGCCTAGGTGCTTGATTTTATACACCTATGGCCATGGAAGTGATTGGAACACCCGAATTCAATGATTTGGATGGGTGAGTGAATACTTTTGGCAATACAGTGTATATAGAATTTATTGAATGTATGTAGTTACACTCAGTTTCACCCAAAAGGAATCAACCGACAGGAGTGAAACTTGATGGGTAGGTTTGACATTGTCTGGCATGTTGCATCAGCCATCCCGAGATACACTACCTCTGTAAGTGTTTTCTGTTGATGATGAGTGTATTATAGAGGTTGAATACTACATTTTTGTGTGGACCTAGTAACATTTTCATATGATGAATTGTATGAAGTGCTAACTGTTTTTAAGCTGCCAAGAAAACCCCAGAAGATGATGAAAGTAGAAGGTGAAGAAGCACTTTTCAGTGTGTAGTGTATCACACTACTGTTTAATGCCAATTCACTGTGCAGTGATGGTGCAAATCACTGTAGGAATAATAATCTTGGGGGATGTTGCAAAAAAGAGCTTATTATTCCTCATTGTAAAAAAAAAAAAAGCCCATTCGATTTTAATGCTACCTTGATTAGGAAAGTTCATTACCTTTAGCTGTGCCTTCATTATTCTCTTGCTTTTCTTCTGTAGGGTTATTAGAAGCCTACATGACAGATACTAATGCGAAATACTGCATATGCACAAGACTCCAGCTGCATAACTCCTAGTTGTGGCCTTTTGCAAATTCTTGTTAGAGGGAATTCTCGAATTTACATGATTGTATTATGCAAGCTGTATTACCTTCAGCACTAAACAGCAGTTTTTATTGTGCATGTTTATTATTTCTTTTCTTTGTTTTTTTTAGAGCATGGGACCGTTTTTTTTTTCTTCACAGTTTGTTTTCAGAGCTGTTTGTAAATTGTTTGGAACAGTGACCGTACACCACAGTGACCCCACAGTGCTTTATGTATTTTGGCTTTCTTTTTCTTTCTAAGCATTAGTACTTCGAAGCCCGACACAGGGCTGCTCTTGTTCTTTTTCAATAACAAATTTTCAATAACATAAGAAAATGCTATTCATTTTTCCCATTGCCATGCCTGCAAGGCAAATTTAAAGGAGCAATATGTAAAATGTCCCTTCTCCCTTCCTTTTATTTACTCACCAATCTGAAGAATCATTGCTTGTTTGGCTTAAAACTCCCTCGCCATGAGCTCCAGCATCTCCAGTGGTGGACAGCTCTTGTTGTCCTACTATTTTTGTCACTTGTTTTCTTTGCTTTCAAACATGTACAGGGACTTTTGTCTTTTCAGGGCTGACGCTAGCTCGGTAGTATGCTAACTTTAGTAGATATCGCTGTGACAAGTCAAAACTGTTATTTCCTCACATTCTGATCATAAATTTAATTTATTATGGGGTGTTTTAAACTAACAATACTACATATTGGTTACATCATCTTCCATATTGCTCCTTTAAGGCAAGCATAAATACATACAGACATGAAAATACATAGGATTCATTCCACATATTAGCTTTACAATCTGAAATATGAAGTGCGGAATTCTGAGCAGGTCAGAAATGGCAACTCACTTTTGTGACATGCGTGCTCTATATGTCATGTGGTTGCAGTGTCACTAATTGTGAAGCTGTCACCATTGCCAGTAGAACAGCTTTTGACGGACACATAAAGGCTTATTTGCTTGGGAAAAAAAGTGTAAAAGAAAAAATATGCCAGAAATCTGTGACATTAGACAGAGATCTGTATAACAGTCTGTCTGTCTTCTTGCTTTGAATTCATGTTTGCGGTTGCCCCTTATTCGCTATAGTTCACTCTGCAATTTGATGATTCAGTGACATTAGCGCTTGCTGATAATTACCTGACATTTGTTGCTTTAGTTTCTACCCCAGTTCCTTCTCTTGTTCCTGCTCTTTTTCTCTCTCTCTTAATGGTACATAAATGGTCCGGGTACACTGTGATATATCTGCTCTGTTCTGCTACAGCCCCGCGTGGCTGAGTGTTAGACTCTTTGTTAGCTGATAAGGCAATTACGCCATTTAAGTAGTGCTATCCGTATATTCAAGAGCCATGATAAAGTACTTTAATAATGCATGTTTTAGAACAGATAGTTCCTTGCCCTTGGTTCTGACTGGCTGGCACAGTTTCAAAGCCAAAGCCAAGTTGCACTCTCTGAAATGCACATTGTACATTATTAAATATCAGCACGCTGGCCAGTGGATCTGTCTCGTCTGTCGCCTTGCTGGTGTTGGCAGCTGGCTTTATGATACATAACGTGTTTGCAGATTTGGTCTCAAAGTATCAGCACTCAGTTACCATTTCAAAGTGCATATTTTTCAGAGAGCTTCAGGATATACTGTTGGCAACTGTCACATGTAATATTGGCCTTGGCAGTGCTGATACCACAGAGGGCTACAATATGAAAATTACTATTAAATTATAATTTATGGTTTAATGACAAAAGAAAAGGCTTAAAAAGGACACATGGTGCAATTTTGTGTCTGCAAGAATCTTGTGTATGTATTCATAATCACTATGAAAGCACTTTCACACACACATTTGACATGACACATGCAGAAACCCCTGTCCTTGGACTTAAGTTTATACATGTACACTCATCATCAAAATGAGTGTCAGACTGCAATGCTGTTGGGAAGGAAGATAAAGGTCACCAGGAACAATAAATGATGATAAATTTAGAGTGATATGGGCAATATTTATTGAGCTACACAATATTCTCACACAGTTCCTGCAGACTGTCCTCACACGACAACAAACCATTCCCCCCGGTGCTGATCATGGTGCCTTCACACACAGACTCGTTGGTCGTCCCACCAAGACAAAAGCGGGACTCGTCACTGAAGATGACCCGCTGCCATTCTGAGTCACTCCATGACAGTCTGGCACGACACCATTGCAGTCTTTGGCGACGTTGACGCTGTGTTAAGGGCAGTCATCGTAACAGTCTGCGTGCATGTAGTGCAGGTGGTTGCTATGCCATTGTTATGGTATCCTAGGTGGTTGCTAAGGTATTGCTAGGCCATTGCTATGGTATTCAAAGTGGTTGCTAAGGTGTTGCCAGGCCATTCTTATGGCATCCCAGGTGGTTGCTTCGTGGTTGCTATGGTATCCTCCGTGTTTGCTAAAGTGTTGCTAGGCCATTGCTAGGCATCCCAAGTGGTTGCTAAGATGTAGCTGTGCCAATGGCTGTGGTATCCCATGTGGGTGCTAGGGCTTTGCTATATATTGCTAAGGGGTTGTTTGGCCATTGAAATGACATCCCAGGTGGTTGATGGGTATCCTATGCCTATGCGATGGGTACCATTGCTATGGTATCCTAGGTGGTTGGTAGAGTCTTGCTATACCATTGCTATGGCATCCCAGGTGGTTTCTAAGATGTGGACAGGTCAATGGCTGTGGTTTCCCAGGCGGTTGCTAGACCATTGCAATAGTATCCTAGGTGATTGCTAAATTGTTGCTATGCAATTGCTATGGCATCCCAAGTGGTTGCTAGGCCATTACTATATATGCGAAGGTGCACATCAATGACTATGGTATTCTATGTGGTTGCTAAGGTGTTGCCAGGCTAATGGCTTTGGTATAGTAGGCGGTTGCTAGACCATTGCTATAGTATCCTAGGTGGTTGCTAAGGTGTTGGCAGGCCAATGGCTATCATACCCTAGGTCGTTGATGAGGTGTTGCCATGCCAATGTCTATAATATCCTAGGAAGTTACTTAGGTGTTGCCAGGCTAATGGCTATGGTATCCTAAGTGGTTGATAATGTTTAGCTGATGTTTCAGACTGTAGCAGGTTTGCTGCTAAGAGAAGGTCCAGCAGTGTTTCTCCACTCTGGTCCAGGAGGCTCAGTGCTCTTCACATTGTAGTGTTTTCCTGCTCTCAACACACCTAATCCAACTAATCAGCCCATTAATAAGCCCCTACTGAGTTGAAGAGGGCATATTGAAGCTCGGAAATCCCTAAACCATGCAGGACAGTGGGCAGGCCGAGCAGGACACCAGCTGCTCCTAGTTTTTACATCTAAAATTTCTGACTTTTACATTTGAACATCAGCCAATGGCTGAACAATGATTGGAATTCCACCTTTGGGAAATATGAGTGACATTTGAAATGCCAAACAATTCATAATTCTCCAAAAAATAACCTCCTCCCCAATTTTCTCTCCTCTCACAAACAAAAGCGAGATTAGGTTCATTTATGATTAGATTCTGCAAAGTGATCAGGACACACACACACACACACACACACACACACACACACACACACACACATTCATTTAGGACTTGACCTTTTCATTACAGCCATGCATCAGACCACCTGTCAATCTCTCTCTGTCTGTCTCTCTCTGTCTGTCTCTCTCTCTCTCTCTCTCTCTCTCTCTCTCTCTCTCTCTCTCTCACTCTCACTCTTTATCTGTGCTTGTCTCTCTGTCTGCTTATCTTTCTATCTCTTTTTTTTAATCTTTTCAGTCTTTATCTCTCTCTGTCTGCTTCTCTCTCTCTCTCTCTCCCTCCCCATCTCACTCTTGCAATTTTTTAGTCTGTATCTATCTCTCTATCTGTTTGTCTGCCTCTATCTCTCATCTATTAATCTATTATCTATCTATTCTTTTCATTTTTAAGTCTGTATCTTCCTCTCCCACTCTCTCTCTCTCTTTCAGACTGCTTTCATACTAATATCAGACTTAGGGCTTCCACAGTTACTCAACTCACCTCATTTAAAAAGTTGATTAAATTGATCTTCTGATTAATCTGCAGTGATCAGGCAGTCTGTATGATGATAATGCTTATTTCCGAATAAATAGGATACAGTAGGAAACAGAGACGTTCTGAATGCCTCTTAAGCCACTTAGTGTTATGTTTTTAAACCAGTCTATCTTGTTAATGGCCTTGTGCGTCTTTCCAGTGTATATCTGGAATGTTTGAGGGACTGTGCTGGTGTGTTGTTGTACATTGTTGTGCTTATTAAAATTATTTTATTATTATACTTATTAGAGTTACTTCAGAGTGACTACAGCTTTAGCTTGTGGTTGCTATGACATTCAATTTGAATGCAAAAGTGTTGCTACGCAGTTGCTATCGTATACTAAGTGGTTGCTAGGCAGTTGGTATGTTGTCCAATGTGGTTGCTAAGGTGTTAGGCGGTTGCTCTGGTATAGCAAGTGGTTGCTATGGTTGTTGGTAGGCAGTTGCTATGGTATGTCAGGTGGTTACTATAGTGTAGCTAGGTGGTTGGTGTGGTATACCAAGTATTTGCTATGGTGTTGCTAGGCTGCTGCTACAGTATGCCAGGTGGCTGCAATGGCATTGCTAGGCAATTGCTATGATTTTCTAGGTGGTTACTATGGTGTTGCTATGATCTTTCAAGTGGTTAATATGGTATCACAGGTGGTTGCTAAGATGTTGCTAGGTGGTTGCTATGGTGTTGTTATGGTGTCACTAGGCTGTTGCTATTGTATTCAAGGTGTCTGCTATGGTGTTGCTAGATGGTTCCTGTGATATCCCAGGTGGTTGCGAAGGTGTTGCTAGGCAGTTGCTATGGTATGAGGGTTGTTTACTGAGAGCTATATGTTACTAAAAATAATTAGGCACATCATATTCCCAATCAGACCAAACATTCCGGTCATTCCGGAACGGTGTCAATATCTTTTGCAAACTGCAGGACTAGTTAGTGGACCAAAAAAAGATAAAGAAGAAGAAGAAGAAAAAGAAGGAGAAGCATTGCTCAATCACTAATTACCAAAAAAACTTGATTCCTAATAAAATCAATATTGACAGCCACAATAGGAGTGTCCTCTTAACAGACCTACAGGGTCTGAACCTGAAGTGTTGAGTTTATATTGTGCAGTATACGAAGGGCCTGCAGTCTATGTAAGGCAAAGCTGAAAGCAGGTTTGATATGTGTGTGAAATGGCGTGGGGAAGGATATTAGCTTGGTTAGATGAGCTCAGTGGTGGGTTGATGGTTATCTGAGATGTAAGATGGAGAAGACTGGCAGGGCCGGGTGGAGATAAAATGCAGGAAAAGCAGTTTTTGTGTGTGTATTTGTGTGCACGCGGGCGTATTGAGCTCTTTATTATTTCAGATGGAGTCATGTTGTGAAGTTCAGATGGGGAAGAGTGGATTGGAGTGAGTGTGAAACGGTAAGGGGTAGAGGCAGATTTGCTGGGTAATTGAGTGTTTAATCCCATCAAAGTCGGAGCTGTGCCGACCGCCTCTCTGCCTAATCTGAGAGTAATTACATATCCCCCCGACTCCGCCTAACACACACACACACACACACACACTGAGAACATCTCACATACCCTCTTGCACTAGCATTTACCCTTACTTCCAGTTTATTCTTAAAGTGATGATTCAGCCCAAAATCAAATTTACGAAATTTCCCCCAATAAACTCGATAAGCCAAGACATGTTTTGTGTCTGAAGTTTGGGGGTGCTGGAGCCAGCGCTCACTGGTTGGAGGACAGGAAACACTCTGGACAGGCCACTAGAATCGGCTCGTCTGTCATTTTGAACTGCGGCTCGTGATGCAGGAATGCTATGAGAGTCTGTAAAGAGTCGAAATAGGCTGATTATGCTGACAGTGTGTGCTGACGAGCTGCTGGAAGAGGAGGCTGTATTGATGAATACCCCTGTTTCATCATAAAGTGCCTTCCCACCAGCAGTGAACTGAGCCAGGGTTCGCTTGTAAGCAGACCGAGAGCCATGTGTTTTTGCCACACCACTGTTCAGCTGTTTGGTGCTGACTCTAGTAGAAGTAGTGTGGATTCAGACGTGTGGAAATGGTTGCTGCAGAAAAAAGTTGCTAAGGCAAAAAAAAAAAAAAACTGTTTAAGCACCCAGAACTGCTCCATCAAGTGGCTGCGTTGCACACCCTCAGCTGTTTCTCAAACTGATGGTGTTTAGATAGCCTACCACTTTCTTTTGTACGTCTCTGTTAAAGGTGCCTTAGAATAAATTTATTTTAGCCTGATGTCTGCATAGGAGTTAAATTACTTTGGTTGGGGATTAAAAATGCAGTTTTGCATTCTAGAATGAAATGAGCTGCGCTCCTGAAATATCTGATCAGCTCTGCTCTTACAGTGAGATACCATGTCGAAATGGACATAAGCACAAAAATATAACAAACCTCTGTACAAATAATCTAGGTTGTTACTTTCCATTCCCTTTTCCAGGATACTGAACTGTCAGTGGATATGATTGATGTTTATCTTTAAACAAGGATGAAACTGGCTTCCTATTTGCCAGCTTCTTAATCAAATGTTCCATTCCATCTTAAATGCTACACCTTGTACAGGCTATGCTAGCTATGCTAATGTTAGTTATTTGAGGTGTGTTCCCTATACTAGCTATTTACTTTCGATCTCAACATCAACACAAAGTAAGCTAAAGTTAAACTAAACTAAAATGTTACTCAATAGAGTAGTAGAACTAACTATTGCTTCAGTCTCTTCAGTATCAAAAGCTGCTTGATCTTGTCCAAAATCTGAGAAACTGTCTGAGTAAAATGCCCAAAGCAAACAAACAACTCTGATTTAAAGTTGTCCAGGATCTTGTTAAAGATGTGGACGCTGATGTCAGCTCCCTATTCGCCAGCTTGTTTTGTGAATTTTCCATTCCACCTTAAATGATGCTGCAGTTACACATTTGGGCCCCTATACGAGCTATAGACTTTAAGGGGGAATGGAACCTTCTACATTAAGAAACCATCAAATTGTGAACTGTAAAGAGGGTCACGAAATTATAAGCTGAAAGTGACCACGGCTGCCAGCTTGACACAATCCCCTAGGCCGTACAGTTACGATTGGGAGAGAGGTGCAATAACACTGTCAGGCCTCTGACGGTCAGGAAATGATATTCAAATGTGTGTGAGTTAAGGCAAATGAACATTTACAAAGATTGTGGGGAATATTCAAACCTGCCTTTTTACTTTCACATTCACAGACTGTAAGACATCTACAATTTATAGTCACAAGTAAGATAAAGATTTCATGGCACAATCTTTTGGTTCTGGGAGCAGTGCAACAAAACCGCCAAAAGTTTGCAAGCTGATCTGCATGAATGAAAAGTACAAAATGTAGGCAAAAAGCAAATTTGCATATAAGAAAATGGAACCAAATGGCCTAAAAACCCCCAAATTACTCACATACTTTTAATGTTTTCATGTTAATAACATTCAAAAGCTAATGTGCACTTTCAAATCACAATTTACAAATATATGATACATGATGGCTTAGATCTAACTGCATAATCCAACCACTTATATTTAGATCAAGATTAAAAAAGAAAACAAGTTTATCTCCAAGAATTTGTACTTAGATGTGACGCCAGAGAAAAACTTCATCTTCAATACCTCTTTCAGCTCTACACACAAACTGAAGTGGGTCTAATCAGCTCTATATCTGTGCTAAAATGTTTTAAATGAAGGTAGCAATTCAAATAAGTAAGGACGACTGGTCTGCAGCCATTGAACATTTTAGAGCAAACACTTTTGGCCCATTATTGAGTGTTTTAGAAACCTTTTGTAACATAAGAGATTAAATTAATTGAAAGATTTCACACAGCTGATCTATCAACATCTTTTAATACCCTTCCAAAGTCCTTATCTGGGCCTGAGCCTTTTCCTACTTCAACCTGCTGGAAAAGCCTCTTAGCACTGACCACACAAGGCCTGGTCCTTTCCTTTATACTATTTATTTCAGCAAGAAAAACATTGATATTAAATCTTGAATAAAAAAAACATTGAGCTCATCAGCAGAGCATGTATCTGAATTAAAACCATCACGATTAACCCCTTTGAAGTGTTTCACACTCTATCCAACCTTTTTTTTATTGTTATTAATACGACATAGATACCCCTCAATCTTTTCTTTCTTTCTTAACCTGTCCTTCTTCATTACTAGTCACACAGCTTTTTTAATTCCCCTCACTTCATTGACCTTGCCATCGCTGAAAGCCTTTCTCGTGTTATACAAAAGGATCTTTAATTTATGAGAGATCCAGGGTTTGGTATTATGAAATACCCTTATTCTCCTATACAGGATCATGCAATTCATAAAAAGGTAACATAGTCATAGACCACTTTAGAGAGACCATCAATACAGGCCATAGCCTCCTGAAAGAAAGAAAACAAAAGAAAAAAAGCAGATATAGAGGGTATCTGCAAAGGGCCTCTTTGGCTTTTGCCAGCGGTTGCTAACAATAGCTAAGTTAGCTAGCTAGCCAACAATAGAAACCACTGGCACCAAACATCTTCTCTTTCCCATCACAAGGAAAGCAGCAGAATGACAATTGAGTAGTTTTGGACTCTGATCTTTTCAAACAACAGGGAACACAGCACTGCAGCATGCTGAACAGACAAGAATATCAGCCAATGTGGTAAAGGCTTGGACTGGAAAGTCTTAGTAAGTGTATTGGATTTGAAAGAGACCTTTTTTTACCCCTTGATGGTGACTCACTAAAAAGGAAGTGACCATGAAAAGCTTCACAGGTTCCATCATTGTTGCGTGACTTTGGCATCCGAAAGAGCGTTTGGACCCAGATATGGCTATTACATCAGAGTTCTCTTGTATTACATCACAGATGACCCAAGTGGAGGGTATATGGCATACTTTCTAGAATTTCATTGTGAAGCATTAAAGATCTTACAAAGAGCTCATTGTTCTTGAATGTTCTAAAATGCCATTGTGACACTGCAGAGATCAGGCAAACAAAGGAAAAAAGCTGGAACCTTGAAAAAAAAGTCATGCACTAGATATGGTATCGAGATGCATACATGAACACTCACTTGACCCCACTTAAAAGGCGTTTCTGTACAGTAAAGCCCATGTGCGATCAATTGCCAACCTTAGCTTCTCATATAATGCTGGATAAAAACAGGTTAGCGGTGGTGAGCGTGTGCAGAAGAAGTGAGGGGAACAGTCCGTGAGCCTGTTTCATTGACAACCTCTTGATGGAAGTGCTAAATTGCCCCAGCAGGCTTAGTACTGCTGTAAATCAGCGCCCATTCTGCAGAGAAAGAACGAGAAAGCACGTTTAGTGCTTGGGCTAAAGGCTGAGTGCTAGGCCAGTAAATAATATGTTAATGGTGATGGTTTTATTTCTCTACACAGCCATCAGTCAAGCAGGAGCAGAGGCAGATAAAGAGAAGGGAGAAAAATGTGCGTGCGCGTGAGTGAGTGCGTACGTTCGCGTGAGATTTTATAAATCAGTGTGTGTGAAACTGTTGTTCCATGTGTGCAAATCAGTGTTTGTGAGGATATAACTCTCATGCACCTAGCATGCACATATATAAGGCCTGCGTGATAATTCTAATTCTAATTACATCACCCTGTGATGACTGACAAGTGATCTGATGATTCTTCCAAGCTTATAATCACTGTGTCAGAACAGAGAATTAGAAGGGACTAATTCAGTTTTAAAGAGTATTTAATGTGAAAGTAATAGATTAATCAGGCGCGTGAATGTGAATGGCAAATACCAGAGAGTATGACATGCCATCTGAGTATTATTATCAGCATTTCCCATACAGCTTGACTATATTGATAGATCAGATGAGTTGCATGCAAGTATTAGCATGCAAATTGTGTTTCAAACTTTGAACCCAGATCAGCAGGATCCCATACATTTTCTAACTTTGTACTGTATGCCTGCATGTGTAAAAGTGCATGAATCAATATGTAAGTTCATCCCAAAATGAACTAAATTCATCAACAGAATGTGAATAACAATTTTGACAATATGTCAAAGATGTCTGTCTTATGTTGCAGAGACACATGTATCTACTGAAGTTAGCATGCTAGCCAGCTAGCCCAGGCCCATCCTGTCTCATAATAACACTTTGCACCCCAAGAGGTGACAGTGAGTACCTGCAGTATTGAGTTGAGTCAGTCCAACATGAGAGGATGAAGAAGTACCTGCCCCCACAGCTGTCCTAACCTTTTATCAATCATGTTGAAGGTGCTGCTCCTGGTTAGATTATTTAAAGACAGGTAGCCAATGAAAGGAAGAGTAAACACAGCGATGGCTGGACCTCTTGGCAACCAATCATTATAATGACCACCGCTGCCCACTCTCAGCAATTTTCCACATTCAGCAGCGAACAAAAGAAGTAATATAAATAGGAGCAAAACAAGAGTTAACATTGGCATTACTTTCCGCCGCTGTAAACGCTCTTGGTGAGGATAAAGTTTGATACTGGACTTGTTTTCTTCTAGACTGCCAAAGAGTAAAGAGGGAGGTGGAAGGACTGTGTATTTCCCTTTTTCTTAGGATAGGAGTTTACAGCATACCATCTGTATTCTCTATATTTGTTTAGAGCATTAATTTGTCAGCTTTTGTTATCTTACAAATTGATAATTTAAGGGAAGAATACAATTATAAACATGTACAATTATACATACAACCCACCTAGACACGTACGGTTTATGTAACAGTATTATCATACTCAGAGGGTCAGCACATATTGCAGTAATATTCTTTTTTTATATATATCACATTTTCGTTGGGTGGGAATTGTTAGAACCAAATAGGTCATCAGGATATACATATTTTTTTTCTCTGTGATATCAAGCTGGATACAGCCAAACAAGCTCTCCAAATGGTTAGGACTATAGGAGCTAATCTAAAGGCCTCACTCGAGATATAATTTGTATGTTCATGTTTGTTACAAGCTTCAAATAAAATATGTCTTTTGCAGATTTGCAGAAATGTCTGTTTTAATGTAGTTTTATTAAACAAAAATGCTAAAAAAAAAAAAAAAAAGTGCTAATGTTAAGTGTTAAATGTTAAGTTGGTTATGCACTGGGGGCAGTGGTGGGCTAGAGGTTAGGGAACCAGCCTTTTGATCCCCTGAACCGACACTAAATGACTGAAGTGCCCTTAAGCAAGGCACCTATAGCCCAACTGTTCCCCAGGGTATAGTGGATAGAGCTGGCCACTGCTCCGGGTGTGCCCTCTAGTGTGTGCGCATGTGGGTGCTTCACTGCACGGATGGGTTAAATGCAGAAGACAAATTCATCTGTGTACAAGCACAAATGGTCAATGATTCTAAGTTGCAATTATAACATACTAGTAGAAGTGCCATAGGGGTGCAAGCGGAATGATCATTATCATGGAGCTGTTTTTGTTTCCTTGTTTTTCTTACTGCTGGCTTTCTCCCAGCTCATCGGAAATGGACTAATGTGCAGGGTTAACATCTATTGTATTGAAGCTTGCAGATATTTTATGAAAGTGATGGACAATATTTTCATAATGTGTTCTCCAGGCTAAAGAAGAAACATACCATCTAGACTGTTCAATGTGTAAAAGCCAGGGTCTAGTCATGTATGGGGGTGTTTTATTAGGTATATAGACATTTTGGAGCAACATGTGCTGCTTTCCAGATGATGTGTTTTTCAGGGACGTCCTTCCTTATTTCTGCATGAAATGACGGCAAGCCTGCGTGTTATAACAGTATGGCTGTGTAATCAGAGAGTGACAGCGCTAGTCTGACCTGCCTCAAAACGTGTGGTGAAATCAGAAACGCAAAATGCATATAGTTATTAATTAATGAATTCTTTCGGTCCCCAAACCTTTATTAAGTGCTGCAGTAAAGATAAAATAAAACAGTAAAAAAGTAAGAAAAAAGATCATTTTAATCCATTTAAATTAAATAAATTTTTTTGGGATGTGATGTTTGTATCCACACACATGCACATGTGTACACACACACACACACATATTTACAAAAGCATTAACCTAAGACTGGGGATGTAACTGTCTCTGTGTGTGGGGGGTGGGGGGTGTTTGTATTTGTGTGTGTATGACCCCTGTCAGATGCTCACCTGTTTGTCATGGTGTTGACAGGACCTTGGACACTTCTCTGTGACAGCACTGTCCCCTTCAGCCTGTTACTGTCTGCTCTCTCAGCACACTGACACTTTGCTCACACATAGGAGGAAAGGTCAAGCCTGAGAAAGAGAAACGCTGCAGCAGGAGACAGTGGAGGAGGGCAGGAGGAGTGAAGGTTTTAGCATCACTATTCGGGACAGGAACTGCACCATAATGCTGGACTAAACTGCAATAATAGTGATGTTTCATTAGTAAAGGGCTTATATCCTGTACTTTTCTTGTTTTTAGTCATTTTTATAACCTTCATTATTGCGTGACCATATTTCAACCTCTCTTCATACCTTTATTAAGGCTGTTTTTGTTAGTGTATAGTATCTATTCTAATTGGCTGCCCTGTTTTTGTGGCTTATTCAAAAAGCAGTCCAGTCTAAAAACTATAGCTGTGTCCCAATTCAGGCTGCATCCTTCTGAGGCTGCATCTGAAGACTGATTCTGTCACAGTGGTGCAGCTAGGCTGTCCCATTTTGAAGGCTCCTTCATATGCAGCCGAGAAAGGCATTCTTATTTTCCATGGCAACGAAGGATCCAGCGGGTGGATCCTTCACCAGCAATCATATCTGGAGGTTCACTGCTGGCTGGTGACCCAACAGGAAATCCACCCTAGAGCAAAGTGTGTTTGGCCTTCGCACTATACGTAGCCCCCGAAGGGTATGCCTTTGTAAACCAAATGATGAATAATTGGGACACAGCTTATGTGAATGTGTTCTAAGTTGCTAAGAAGGGAAGTATATATACAGACACACACACACACACACACACACACACACACACACACACACTTAGAATGTAAATTCATCCAAACAACTCAAGGGTCTCTCCATGTAAATTCCTTAGGACAGACAGTTTTAATGCTACTCGTCATTTTCAGAAAACTTCAGAAAACTTTACAAACTACAAAAGTCTGCACGGTTTTTATAGTTCAGACTGTGACCTGTGTGGCAGCGATGGTCAATCTTGAGCCATGGTCATTAATAGTTTGTTATATAAGTAGTACAGTGTGTTCTGCGCACCTTCAGCATTCCAGTAAATATTCCGGACGAAGGCTACTTGCATTATGCATTAGACTGTTCAGTGCAAAGCATGATCGATAATACTAACACTATGCTTTATGTTTGCTAACGGTAGCTATTTGTAGTAATAGAGAGAGAGCAGACAGCTAATTGTTGTGCTTTTTTTTCTTTTTAATTCATGAGGTTTCATGGCCAGTAGCACCACTTTTTCATTCATATCTTCATGAACATTCTAATAGTAGCCTGACAAGCTATCTTGAGGGATATGATGATGATGCTGATTTTTGTAGTAAAAACGTTCATTTGATCTTTACTTTACTTTTCAAAGTCTGGCCACTTCAAATCATATTTATGGAGCCGATCTAAATCAAATGCAGGTCTATTAATCTTTGGGGTATTATAGGCAAAACTTACCATCATGGTGTAATACAGATTACTGACTGTTTCGGTATATATCACAGTATACTGTATTCATGTATATTTCCATTCAGTTAAATCCACTTTGAATGCTTAAAAATGCTTTTGTAGATTAAGGATGATGCATTATTCTGGGTGCCCCTTTTAATAAGAATCATATTTAACAACTGAAGTAAATGTAAAATATATGCATTTTTTGACCAAAAGAGTAAAAATAATAATGAACATATATTGATAGATGTCACTACTGATTTTTAACCCTAAGTACCCCAAGAGTACATGAGATAAAGGCAAGAGGCACAGTTCTCTCATGCTGCATTCACATGTATGTGGTAGACGGACAAAGGCAAACTGGATATTCCATCGTTTTCAGTGGAATCGCAATAGAACGTTTTGCCACTGTAAATTGCAATATTCTACAGACTGCAGTGTGCATTAAATGGAACTCTCCATTGAGAGTTTAAGCTTACCAACATTTGCCGTCAACCATAGACATGGCATAATGGGATAATCTATGACTGTCAGATGATGCTGGAATTTAGTCAATATTACAAGCCATTCACTGTATCAGTTTTAGATGAGGAGTTGTGGAGCCTCCTGGCTTCCCGCCTGGAGTGCCCCCTGAAGCAGCTGGCTGAGCCAGTAGCGCAGGGCCCATGGAAAACAAGGTAGTCTCCCTGATAGGCTCATGGCTAACCCTAAGAGACTGGCTTTTCCTTCCATAATCTCTTCACTCCTTTACCTCAGTAACAATCTGATGTTGGACAAACTTGCTCCAGGCTACATGAGAGGAGATGAATATTAAAGGATAATGGTATGAAGAATTTTAACTGGTATGAACTGGTACGTCTCCCACTGTGAATGTCAAAAGGTCACTTGAATCCAGAATACCAGATAAAAAGCCCTAGCTCCCACCCTGCATCATTACTCTCACCTGGGTCTTGTTGTAGTATCATTAGTGTCTGTGTTTTAATGAGCTCTGTTAATAGTTTCTTGTTTCTAATCAAGACTATTTATTCATTACCACATTCTGTCATTTTTGATAGTGATTCAGCGGTTGCTCTCTATTTTGTCTGATGTTGTATTGTTAGTTGAAAGGTTTAGTTTGAATTTCAGCCAGAAATATGAACTGTTCTTGCCTTTTCTTAAAGTTAAATGTTGTTTTACCATTGATCATGTTATTTGCTCATGCGGTCACATTTCACAGCCTCAGTCCCTGCACAGGCAGCATGCATGTCCATGACATCTGTATTTTCAAAACAACAACAGACCCACTGAGTCAATTACAACCTTTTACACATGAACAAGCGCTCAAAATGAATTAATTAACTGGAGTGAACTGGAACTTGTGTCTCAAAATAACGAGCAGGAGTTTTAATCCAGGGGTCGTGACCCCGTTAGCAGCCCACGATCCGTCCCAGCCAAGGCTGAGGCCGTCACTTTGACACTGACATTTTCACACGGCGCTGCTTTATTGGACTGACAGGCCAGAGCACCCCTGTGACGGATTACGAGCCGTTCTCTCTTCATGTGTGTGCGCAGCCCCCTCAGCGTGAAGCCTGCAACATTTCTTCAGGATTAGAATCATGCCACTGAGGAGAATGTATAGCAGATTCCTGGCAGTTGGGAAGTGGGGGGAAATGAAGAAACTGGCAGGAAAAGGGGAAATCAGTAGATCGATTTTAAATCTTCATATCCACAGTGAAGTTTGGGGACATCTCGTCAAACTGATTGATTTTGTAGGTGGAAAGTTAACACACCCTCCACATTACATATGTACTTTTCCCAATATGATAAACTCATAAATACTTTTAGTCCAATATGACTTGCACTGAGTTGCCAGTTTAATGGAAACCCTTTGTATAATACTGTGGAAAAGTCAGAGGCCACCCTTTCATTTATTAGCTATTTACTTTTCATGTCAAAACAGATAGGAAAAAAAAAAAGTAGAAATAAACAGAAGACTACACAGATGCTTCACCAACTAAATAGAATGTTATGCAGAACGTTTTCCAGTATGTATGTCCACTCTGTATTACAGCTTCTGTTCTTTTCTGGGGACTCACTTTCAGTGTTTCAATGGAATCTGCAATTTTTATCACATTTCCATGTTCAGTCCTAGAAGTTGGTTGCACTTTCTTATTCTCATAATTCTTATTGGTCTATAAGACTTTATTCTACATCTCCGATGTCCAGTTTTGGCATTCTAGTCCATTTTTTGGACTATTTGTTTTCTCAGCAAAGTCGTCTTGACAACTGCACATCCTTTCAGACCCGTAGTGATTGCCTTCTCGCAGTAGAAGGATTGGCAGAAACACCTGTGGATGTTTTCAGAGCTGAAGAAGGACGGAGCTTCGTTTTCTTCAGTCATTTAAAGAGGAAAACTTCAAAGGAGCAATTTGTAAGATGACACAACCAGTCAAACTTGTACTCTAAACAACAGGCTAGAAGAAATGTTGCAAATTCAGCATCAAACTTCATCCCTTTACTCACCAAGAGTGTCTCGAGCTGTGGAAAGCAATGCCAGTGTTGTCTCTTGTATTGCTTGTACTTACATTACTTCTTTTATTTGCGGTCCAACATGGGTTCCTGCCAAGAGCTTCAGCTATTGTTGTGTTTACTGTTCTTCTTTTGTGATTGGTAAGAGGTTTGAAAATGGTGTTGCAGTGGTGGTACTTCATCCTTTCATGTTGGATTGCTTCAACTTAGCGCTACAGTGACTCACTATCACCTCTTGAGGTACGAAGTGGTATTACAAGACAGGACGGGCCAGGGCTAGCTGGTTAGCACGCTAACTCCAGTAGACATGATACACAGACGTCTTTGACACACTGTCAGAGCAGTTATTTCTTCACAGTCTGTTAATATTTTTATGGAATGTTTTAAACTTAAGAAAACTGCAAATTGGTTTGTTAAAATATGTTTTCTGTTTTTTTCTAAAGCTGAAAAATGAACAACTCATTCTTACTGGCTGCTTACTGTTTGTCCGAGGTAGGTGTATCACTCTGTATGGGGTGCAAAGGTATCTTGGCCAGCTGAGCTTTGCATATTGAAGATATATGAATGCCATAAACATGTAGAGCATGAAACATTTCTCTCCTTTCCCAAAGTTCTGAGTTGTGCTCTAGTGAAACAGGTGAAAGTGTATTTGTGTGTGTGGGTTTGTGCAGGCATACGGTGTTCCAGCCTACACTGCTGTAATTTTCTCGTCACCATCTGCACCAGTAAATGGCGCATTGCATATGAAAACACGCCATTTACCAAGTACACCCTGGTTTTGTAGACATGTTTCGCTGTGTTCTCCGAGCCTTGGAGCAGACTGTGTAATGCAGTGCAATTAGATTTCCTCAACAGAGATTGGTCTCGTTGTTTTAACTGTTCAAACAAATGTAGTGAACAAAGCAAAGGGTGAAAAATGGTGATATTGGTGATTTGCAGAGAGAGTCAGTGAGAATCAAGTTTATTTACAGTGGCCATATCCTACAACTTTATTGTATTTTATTGCTTTCCTTTGTGGTCCACTTATAACATTTGTGTGGAGTTTTCCAATCTCTCTTTTTCCCTTTAGAATAAAACAGGCTGTTTTTGATACTGCACATATAAGACTGATCTAAGATAAATGAGCTCTGTTTTGAATTGGCTGCTCTGTGTTTTGCCTGATTCTATAACTGCCCTTTAAAGTGCTCATTTTAAGGACTTATTTGTTTTTAAATAGAGGTGATGTAAATAATGTTACTGTTATAAAACATGTCTCTTCAAATTGATAATTTTATAGTGGAGGGCAGAAACCTAATTTATTTTTAATGTAAGTCAGTGGTCTGTTGGTCCATTCATCATGAAACACAGTGTAAATGGCATCTCCTGTGTTCAAATGATGCATAAAAGTAAAAATCAACAAAACTGGAGATGAATGTTTTTTACTGGACAGCGACAATACGTAAAAAAAAAAAAAGCTTCAACAGCAGCCAGGTTTGAGTTCATTGTTGTTGTGACGTCATACAAACACATTTACATACAGTCATATGCAGACGTTTACAGAGAACACATTTCTGCCTATTTCAATGTACATTAAATAGATTTTCTTAATTTTGTGTTTTTGTTTAGGTTCCTTGTAGAGGATATATTAACTTACTTTCATTTTAAAAAATCAAGAAAACATGTAATTTGACCAGAAATGTTCAAACTTTCATGATGGGCTATATATCTACCTATTTAGTTCTGTCCATTGACATTAAAGCTATAAGGAGTAAATTAGCCCAGACTGTGTTTTGAATGAGGCACAACCAATCAGAACATACTTAATTTACATACACCACTGTTTAGAATATTGGAATAATTTGTCATATTAGCAATTGCCCATTGTCTACATACAATGTGTGTGTATATATATAAAAGACATATGGGACTTGTTTAGGATGGTAGTAAACTGCTATTTGTGCTCGTGGAGGCATTACATGCTATTAGCTACGTTTCAGACTCATTTTTTAATACGGTAAGCTTATTATTACATAGAGTTAGCAATAGCAACTAGTGTCTCTCTCCCTCTCTCTCTTTCTCTGTTTCTCTATCTTCCTTTTTCATTCTCTGCCTCTTTCCCTTCCTCTTGTTCTTTCTCTCCTTCTAATTTCAAACACAGATCAGCACATATTTGTCAGCCATCTTGTTTTAGCAGCTGCTGTGCTTCTACTCTAAGCTGGACTGAGGTGAAACTCTGATGAAGAAAGAGAAACGGAGAGAGGTGAAGGTGAGAGAGATAAAGATGCAGAAAGATAGAGGCAGAGGAGGGGCAGAGAGGCAGAGTGAAAGACAAAGAGAGAAGGATAGACAGAATGAGAGTAAGGGAAGGAGAAACACACACACAGAGAGAGAGAGAGAGAGAGAGAGAGAGAGAGAGACAGAGGAACAGCGAAGGAGAGAGAAGGATACGTCCTGGTTGGACTCCACCTTGCTACACCGTGACTGTTCATCAAAGCCTCGCTCCCAGGCAACCCTGTCGCCTGGCAACCCTCAGACAGTTCACACAGACGGCGGAAACATCAGCCGAGAGAGAGAGAGAGAGAGAAAGAGTGAGAGAGGGAGGGGAGAATGAAAAGGGAGAGAAAGTCAGAGAAAGAGAGCGACACAGAAAGAGAGAGACAGGGTGAGAGAGACACACAGAGAGAAAGAAAGATAAGGAGAGTGAGAGACAGACAGTGAGAGAGAGAGAAGGTGGGAGAGACAGTGAGAGGGAGAGAGAGAGTGAGTGAGAGTGAAGGGGGAGAGAGTCAGAGAGTGAGTGAGAGAGAGACAGAGATAGAAAGGTAAAGAGAGTGAGACTGAGAGAGAGTGAGAAGGTAGGAGAGACAGTGAGAGGGAGAGAAAGAGAGAGAGTGAGTGAGAGTGAAGGGGGAGAGAGTCAGAGAGCGAGAGTGAGAGAGAGAGAGATACAGAGAGGCAAAGAGAGTGAGAGACAGACAGAGTGTTAGAGAGAGAGAGAGAGAAGGTGGGAGAGACTGTGAGAGGTAGAGAAAGAGAGGAAGAGAAAGAGTGAGTGAGAGTGAAGGGGGAGAGAGTCAGAGAGCGAGAGTGAGTGAGAGAGAGTGAGAGAGAGAGATACAGAGAGGCAAAGAGAGTGAGAGACAGACAGAGTGTTAGAGAGAGAGAGAGAAGGTGGGAGAGACTGTGAGAGGGAGAGAAAGAGAGGAAGAGAAAGAGTGAGAGAGAGAGAGAGGCAGAGAGAGTGAGTGAGTGAGTGACAGAGAGACAGAGAGAAAGAGGCTGAGTGAGCAAGTGAGTGACAGAGACAGAGAGAAAGAGAGAGGCTGAGTGAGTGAGTGAGAGACAGAGACAGAGAGAAAGAGAGAGGCTGAGTGAGTGAGAGAGAGAGAGAGAGCACGAGTGAGAGAGAGAGAGAGAGAGGCAGAGAGCGAGTGAGAGAGAGAGAGAGCGAGGGAGGGAGAGAAAGAGGTTTATCTGAAACTTGCTTTGTTCCCATCTTGATGGTTAAATGTCTCTCTCCCACATGTGGTTCTTGATTTATAGGAGAGGAATCCTTCAGAGCTTTCCAGCCTGATCTCTCACATCTCTATCATGCTGTCTGTTACACGGTACAGTAATGTCAACACATGTTCCTGTCCTTGGCAAAGAATAGAATCTGTTCACTGGAAACATACTGAGAACACAAGTCAAAGGGCAGTTCTGAGGGTACTGAAGCACTTGAACATATAAGTGTGAGTTTTTATTCCTGTTTAAGTACAGGAAGATGCCTTTGGTCCATAGTAACCGACCACCACATGCTTTAGATGGAGAAGATGGACATTGGCTATATTTTGGAACCAGTCTGGTTCCGCTGACTTACATTAAAAGTACAGTACACTCATTGTCAAAAGAATAGTTGCACCCAGAAGTAAGTGTGGGATTGCAGTGCTATTGGGAGGGAAGATAAAGGTTACAACATACCAGACGTCTCGGCAAGGAGCTGTAGAGGTTCCTAATGGTGTCCTGTGATAATCCATCCCGTGCAGCTTAAATATTCTCACACAGTCTCTGCAGATTTTGCGGAAGGGGTGGAGGTGGAGTGACACCAGGCCTTCTAGACATGTGACAACACACCGTTCATCTTTGCGCTGACCACGTTGGCCCTGCGTAAGGATTTCTTGGTTTTCTCCACCAAGACAGAAGCGGGACTCATCACTGAAGATGACACGCTGCCATTCTGAGTCACTTCAAGGCAATCGACGTAACGGTCTATGTGCATGCAGTCCCGCATTGTGCAGCCGTCTGCTAATGGTGCAGGCACTAACAGGAAGTCTCATGGAGGGCATCACTGCTCACTGAATGTCTGCAGTCGTGGCTGTTGTGTCAGTCAAGTACAGTGATATGACCCATCCTTGCTTACGTCACATGCACGGGCGAAAACTTGAATCATTCGTTTGTCTCCCAACGTCAAACCTACCCACCAAGTTTCATTCCTGTCTGTTGATTCCCTCTGGGTGCAGCTGTTTGTGCAACTATTCTTTTGATGATGAGTGTATGTTTTATCCTTCTCCTGTAAAGTTAAAATTTGAATATGCAAGTTTTTTTCCCAGCAGCAGTAATACAGCAGTAATATAAGACACGTGTAGGTTCACTGGTTATTAGTGCCTGAGTTTCTCTACAGTAAACCATTTCACATTACATCCAAATGCTTTGTTTACATCTGAATTTTGTAGATATATGGAAAAACTGATGGAATTCCCAGTTAAAGGGTAAAACACAGGTCCTTAGAGAGCAAAGTGAAATAATCATTTGCAGGATAAACTTGTAACAGAAAAGTATCACATAGGTAGCAGCCAGTCACTGCTATTTATGCCTGCTTTTCGTTGCAGCTGCAGAACATGGAGGTCCTTTAGCTAAAATTCTGGAAAAATTGCAGCCCTCTTTTCTAAGCCAAGGTATAATGTGGAAGCCATTTCTGTGCTGAGTGATGGAATCAGAAGTGTGTGTGTGTGTGTGTGTGTGTGTGTGTGGCTCCATTTCAGAACAGTTATACACTCCGGCTGCAATTACCTACCAGCGCCTGGTTACAGCACAGCAATCAGTAAACCATTAACACTCCATATTGAGACCTGACTGGCACCCCTTTCTCTGCTAACACTTGTTTATCCTCCACTCTCTCTTTCCCTCTTTCCCCCCTCTCTCTCCCTCTCTCTCTGTCGCTCTCTACCACCACCCTCCATTTTTATGCTCATTTGTATCCCCCTCAGTTTCTAAATGTGTCTTCTTCATGCCTCTGTTTGTATTCCCAGTCTGTTTCTGTAGTCTTTTTTTTTTTTGTCTTCATGTTGCATCGAGTGACATTGAAATGTTCTTTTGATCAAAGACATTCGCGCACAGATCTTTCTGTGTGATTGGCTGCCTGTCTGACTCTCTCTCGCTGTCGTTTTTTTCCCCTCAGTCTGTCCTTCACATTCTGTCTTCCTCCACGGCCTACATGATTGTGAATCTTTGACGTGCCATATTATTCTTTCTTGGAAAAATCTACAAGCCTGTTTCTTTGCTTGAAATTCAGAGCATATACACATGGTATGCTAAAAAGCCATGTTCCTGGAGGTCCACACATTAAATGCTCCTGCTTAATGCTTTGATTAGCTGGATTAAGTGCATTAGTCTGGTCTTTAAATCTGAAATCAGTTTCTGGGCCTCAGTTTTGTGTCTGCTGGTAGGCATGACATTAGATGGATCTGATTAGCAGATTACAGTTAAATACAAAATTCAGGACCAGAAATAGGACCTCGATTAATAGTCCAGATTTAGTCTAGCAAGTTGGCATGAGTTTAGGTACTGTTTAAATGTTCATTTTTGTGGCTCACATTAAGCCATGAAGCAATTCTGAACATTAAAACCTGTGAATAGATTGAGTAATACTTGATTATACAAGGAAGTTTTAATGATGGCAAGCTTTACACCCCCTGACTTATGCTAGAAGATCCTAATAACACATTGCCCGCACTAAAAACAGCTAGGAAGATAGTTTCTGAAAGAGAAATTACGTTTAACGTCAACACATGGAAAGATATTACACACACTTTTTTGGTGTGTGAGGATACATACATTATCTACACTATTTAAAGTACTGTACTGTGTCCAATCCAGTATGTTTCTCTTGAATATGTTTTATATTTTAAATATGTTGTATATGTTTTATTTTATATATATTTTATGTTGGATGATGCATTCTGGGGAAACGTATTGTATTTATTATAAAAATATTGTGAAAGTACACAAATAAATACAATATTGTAAGGTTTATTATAAAAATAGGTGCAAAAAAAGTACAAATCAGAAGAGAAACAATGTTGTTTCAACACGCATTTTAAAGTGTATTCTTAACCTTAACTAGTGCTGAAGTTAGCTAATGTTAGCTAGCTAGCAACCTGATGACTGTTAGCTTCTGTAGCATTATATATAACACAGGATATTCACGTGTGTTCATGATTTAATTTTGTCAGTTATGTCTTTTTATTTCAGCATCTACATAAACTTTGACTTTGTAAGCATGATTTCCATATAAAGTACCATGGCTATGATATTGCTAACTACTACTTCATTATATTCGTTTTGGGGCTTGAAATGTTATGTTAGCACAACTTATGTTAGTAACAGTGGACTATATTCAGTTTGGTTTTACAGTTATAGCTTAAACACTGACATTTTAAGCTTGTAAGACTTTTTGTAACATTGTAGCTTTTGTATAAAATCGTGTAGTAAATATTTAAATATTTAAAAAAAAATTATTAGAGGACACCCATTAGAATGTTAACCGCTTCTGGTGGATTATCTCTGCATATTTGTTTATATAGTTATTATCCCTTGTAGTCTGTTGCTGCATCACCACAGTGGCCATGTTGTCAGTCTGGTCATATATATATTTATATATATATATATATATATATATATATATATATATATATATATATATATATATTCTGGAATTTTCTGGACAAAGCCAGAGCAGATGAATGGAGACTGGACTAACTAAATGTCAGTCTCGCTGCTGTCCTCTTGGCTCCTTCTCTTTTTTTCCCTTTGACCTTCTGTCTCTGTGGCACAGTCTGAAGTGACTCAGTGTCAGAAAAGTATGAATAGAGACGCAGAAAGAAAGAGCCAAGAGAGAGAAAATACTTCAGCACTCACATACTCGCAGGAATTGTCACATACTTGAGCTTTCATATAGGTGAGTAATACAGACAGCATGCCGCGCTATTGAAGCTGCAGCCTCACAGCAAAGTGAGGGATGGGGATGAGTCAGCAGTGCTCAGACTCTTCAGAGAAGGAGAGCTATCTTCAGATTATCAGATTTTTAAAAGTTATTATGAGTTTTAAGCAAAAAAAAAAAATGGCGTTCAGACAGCATTACAGCTAGATTATAGACAGACATGTTCTGTGACACTGCAGAACTTTTAAAGAAACATGCCAAATGAGTTTTTTAGAAATGAAAGCACATGGTGAAAGCATGTCAAGAGGTATAAGCTCTGAGCAAGCTTCCATTAGTAGCAGAGGCAGGTAGAATAACCTCAAATGTAAATGTGTCATAAAACATAATTTAGGCTTTAAAAAATGGTTAGCTGAGTCAGATTTAAAGCTGTTGTAAAATAAATGAACATACATAAAAAAACCCAAAATTCAGTATGTGCATTGTGCACAGCATGTATTCGGGTTTGATACAATGTTCAATTCTGAGTGTAAAAGTGGAGTAAATGGTTCTGGCTAAAGTGGAACTAAGGAAAAAGTAGATCTTACAAATATAAAAGTAGTATCTAGTAGTATATTACAAATATACATGAATAGAAGTAAAAGTTTTAGTGTTTGAAAATGAATTAAATAGAAATAATAATTAATAGAAATCAAATAGAATTAAACATTTCAAGAAATAAACACAAATTTCAACAAATAAACCACTGATTAAACACACCCCTAAGATGAATATGTAAAACTATATAAACCAAACATTAAAAGAATAGAGTTTAGCCTTATCATTAAGTACAGTTTCTGAGATTGAGTTCAGATAAAACGCTAATTCAAACCCCAAAGTATGTTTTCATCTAACCTTTGTCCGTAAACACTAAAAATGCTTTATAAAGTAAACAAACAATTTGAAATAATCAAGGCATATAATAATCCTATAGGAACACTATTAAACTTGGCTTTACTGTAAGCTAAATTACATAACCCTACATAAATGTTTATAAATGCTTATTCCAATCGGGGTCATCTGTCATCTGTCATTAAGGCTACTTTAGGTAACTCTGGTAACTTTAATTGTTAAATGTAATCTTTATAGTGAAATTACGACTACTGGGGAAAGCCTGCATAAACATATATGTAGGGTTGGGTCCTGACAAGTATTTCTTAAATTTGACTGTACTGTCATTATGTAAATATGTAAAAATATGGACACTCATGAAAATAAGTGAACATATTCTCTGTAGAGAATTCTGCACATTTTACTGCACAATTAGTATTTATTTGCTACATTTAACATATCTGGGAAAAAAAGATTAAGGTATTATGTATATAAAATATAGTTTTTTCCAAGATGTTAAACAAACCAAATCATTAGAATCTGCCCTTAATTTCTCACAGAAAATCAGAAACGCCCGTAATTTGACTAAAAGTGTTTTTTACAGCATTATATTAACACAATACATCAATGCAATTACTACAAAAAGTAAGTAAACTAAAAGAAAAGGGTGACCTATACATGGATATATGAAAACGATGTACACAGTTGGTATAAGTAAATGCAACACTTGTGCAAACAGCAAAAAACTCAAAAAAACAATCATTAAAAAACATAATAATTAATATGTAACAGATGTGGTATGAACTTTTTTCCCCTCTTTGTTTTGTCCAAATGTTAGGCTTTGCACAATTGCCATCTGTTTAGATTCCGCCTCTGTTGCAGAAGAGGCTGAGATAACACATGCCTCCATCCAAAGCACATGAAAACCTTTCTTCCCCCACTGCTGCTACCAATGCAACATCACAGAGCAGCTCAGCGGGTTTATATTCTTGTCCACGTGGCTTAGAAAATGCCCTCAGCTGGTGAGAACACTGCTTTGTTGACAGAAAAACCCTTTCCATCTTCCAATTGTACTTCAGCAAGAGAAGCCAGCCATGAAGAGCAAGCTCTGGCTGCTTAACCTAATCTGTAAATTCAGCAGATATGCATGTTAGGCCTTCATGATGGTTCAGTGTTTTTGTACATTTAGCCCCAATTTCCAACCTCTAATACTGTAAAAGGCAGTATAGTGCAAAATACAAGCAAACATGGTTTGGCAGTGGTGAACTGTGACTCAGGCCTTCATTTCAGGCTGCAAAATTTAAAATCCAGGAAAAAACAACTTTACGATAATTCTATTATCTGCTACAGGATTTTAGTGACATGCTAAGCTAATAGCAATGTTCTAGATTAAACAAAGACATGCCATGTTGAACGCTTGTAATGGCCAATAAATTATTATGTCTTGTAGCCTCACTTGGCTGTATCTACCAAGATACTATGAGGAAAAAGACCCTGATTTGATGTTTGAAGATTTTAACCTTTTTATTTCCAACCAAAACTTAACAGGTAGCTAACTAGTTTTGATGATCCAACGTGCCATGCAAAAAGCCAACATGCCCCCAGAATAACTGATGTGCATCCATGCCAGGCAAGGTCAGCTTTGTAGCTTTATCAGTTCACGACTATTTGACCATGTTATGAATGGAAGTGCTCCTACACTTTGGAGATTTTTGGTCATGAAGGTGTTGCCATTGCACTGTTGTTCACTTCATTCCAATAAGTAGTAATGGTTACGTGTCCTAACAGTCAGAGTCAGTAAAAAAAACACATGCAATGACCTCACCAACTAATCTACAATGCAATTCATTGGCAATCAATTTGACCATCTATTTCAGTTGACTGTTTTTTGCACCCCTACAACAAACATGATGACCAGTGGTAGACGAATTACACAAAGTACCTTCAAGTACCTTCAAAATGTCCATGAACATTCAACATGACATATAATATTTCCAGAGAAACACTGTTGAAACGTGGGTAACACTTTACTGTACGCTAAATGACATAACCCTACATACATTCTACACAAACCATGTTCTTGACTTCAGTTAAAGTAAAAGTTCCTCCCTTTAGACCTCCACTTGAGTAAAAGTATTTACTTTCAAATGTACTTAAGTATGGGCAGTAACAGTAGCATGATTTATAATGGCTCTAATGTCTAATCATTTCTGGAACAAGACTTTCAATCAACTCATTTTAGGTGAAAAGACTCACTCTCAATTCACTCTTGGTCCACCAATCGTTTAAATAGAAGGTCTTTAGTTAGTCTGACTTAGATGTCTATTCAAATCATCATAAGCACAACACGCTGAAGGAGAACAGTTTCCATTAGCTAGAACCAAGGTCAAAACAAGCTCAAGACAAAGTGAGCTGTATCCTGATTAGTGGGCTCACAACTCCCTTCTTTCGTTTGGACATTTTACATATTATGCACGCATAAGCCAAAAGGAAGGACAGATTTGGCCATAATATAGTAAAAAGTGAAATATTAGACTTTGAAATGTAGTGGATTTCCCAGAAAGGAAACACTTCAGTACAGATACACCAACACACTACTTACAGTACACTAACACATTACACTTACTGAGTTACTGGCTACCACCGATGAAGACTGTATTGGGCTGGCCATCATGAATATGAATCTTGATGTTAACATGACATGATTGATCACATCTCAAGCTTTAGAAGCTAAATTCTAATGGTGAACTTTTTTCATCAGTGACTTACTTAAAGGCCTAAATCTGTATTTTCTTTCTAATTAAGTTATTCTTGTTCCTCTGGACCACAATATTCATGAACAAAGTATGTCCTATTAATAACTTTCCCAACCAATCACAACGTCTTTTGCCCCTCCCACACAGAACAGTTTCCGAGTGGCTGTTTTTGAGATAGCTGACAAAGGTTAGAACGGCGCATGTGTCAGCATACTGTGTTGGTATGTTTATCACCAGCATGTCCAGCGTGCAGTAGCCTGAAGACTCGAGCACAGGCTTGTCATGCTAAAGTATTGTATGTGTGTTGGTGTGCTTCCTTGAAATATCATGCTGGGGGTTGCTGCGCACAAGGTGAGAGGGCTCTAGTGGCTCCTTTTGAACTCTTTTCTGGGTCAGTTGAGCATGTTGGCATTAGCTAAGAGTATTTATTACTAGAATGTTATTAGAGTTATTCAAGTCTGTAAATGGAAACAGTTTGATTATAAATAAGAAAACAATTTGTTCTGATCAAAACTTTGCAAATTAACACAGTTAATTAAACTAAGCAACGCCAAAGTAAATTACCAGGTTTTTATTCAAATATTTTGTAAATGTTATGCGCATTTACAAAATTTGGGCAGAAAAGAAAAAAGAGAAGAGAATCAGCATTCGTTTATAGAAGCTGGCCACTTGTGTGGAGTGTACGGTGGTGGATGAAATGCTTGGTTTAACAGCAGTTCACCATTGTGTAATTGCTGTATGCCAAGCAATATGATCAGTTGGAACTGAATCAGGGGACTATTGTTTGTTTGAAAACCTCCTTTCCATTAGCTTATTCTATTTCAGCAATATTCTCATTTTTCTACCTGTTCCAAGTGTAAAAACTCTTTCTGCAATATTTTTTGGAACCACCCAGCTAACAGTGTTTTACTTTGGCTTTCTCACACTGGATTAAGCTTACAGGATGGTAAGATGCCTTGTAAATGATGTGAAATTGGCTACTTAAGATTGGTACAAATATTTAATTGATGTAAAAAACATCATCTGCATGACAGACTTTATAGTCTGTTTTGGGAAATCACTCCTATAAAGTGAACTGAATATGGGGCTGACATGGCATGTTATTCTATACATGCTGTAATGGACATAACCTCCGTTACACAAGTTCTGCATGGATAGAACAGTGTTTTGCCAAATTACCTTCTTTGTTCTGTATGTCCATCAAAATCATCACAGACTGCAGCCCACATAACGCACGTATATGATTCTGATAATATGTACCTAAGAGAGCAGTATAAAACTGAAGAACTGTTTTATTCTCCCCTGTGGTGTGATAATGTGAACATACATTTTTTCCCTCTCATATAGAGTGGCAAAGGGCTGTTGTTGAAAAAGAACAGCCCCCAGGATGCCATATATTATGTATGCAATAGTCGGTCTCCCTGAAATTGTTACTGTGTTAGACTATATTCATCACTGGTGGCTCAGAAAAGTTCAGTTCAGCACTTTAAGCAGCGATTTGAAAAAGCAGATATGGACAAAGACAACCAAATGACCACCTGTTTCTCTGGGAAAATTACACTTGAGTGCACATAAACATGTTTTACAGTTTTTCGCTGATTCACTGCGTATTGATTGCGAGCTGTTACAGGTATGTTTTACTCCAAAAGTCCATCTTGAGTCCTACAAAGACTTCTGGACACATTTTAGTCTTATTTTTGGAACCCGATTGAAAGAGAATCAGATTTACCAACACCATCCAGAATATCAGACATCACTGTAATGCTAGCAACACTGCAGCAGTTGTCATTCTGGAGATACAGCTGCGGCAGTGCTATCATTTTATAATAATAATAATAATAATAATAATAATGATGATAATGATAATGATAATGATTATTATTATTATAATTATTAGTTATTGTTGTTGTTTTAACCTTTTTTAATTGATGGCCATCACACCTGTTTCACATCCCTCAGACTGTGCTGTATTTTTTGCAATCCATATGCCTGGCAGATTAGCATTCCCTATGCTGAGCAGCTCAGAAGTTCATTAAAATCTATTTACTAGAAGCTGAAACTTTGCAACTGCACTTTCACTTGGTGGAAACTGCACTCCACTTTCTGCAACTGAACTTAGTGGAAAAAGTGTACACCTGGCAACCCTGACAGCCTATGTGCACCTTACCAATATAACATCTTGTCTTGTCTTTGTCTCTGACCATGTGCTGTTGTTTTTATTGTGGTTTAGCAGCTCCTCCCTGGCTCTGCCCCTATTGCCCCATCCCAGTGTCTGATCTGTTGCCCTGGCCTATGTAATTGTAATTGTTTCCTCCTATACGTATTAGAACCCTTATGTTTGTTCTGTTCCTTGTCATTGCTGTTTGTTGTGGTGCCTTTTCAAAGTTCTGTTTTTTCATATTCACTTCTATTGTTTTCCTTTTTGTCAAGTTTGTAATCTCAGTTGTTCCTTTTTTAGTTACTTTCCTAGTTTAGGCTTCTCCTTCGCTTCTGTTTATTCATTGCCGCTTCCATTATAGCTGATTCCATGCTAATAAACCCCCCAGCCCACACCTGCAGCCTGCTTTCTTGTCTCCTTCACTTACACCAGCATTACAGAATGCTGCACCAGCCAAGGATACAGCGAGCTGTGTTTCTGCTCAGGATGAGGAAATTAAATATCTGAAAAACTTACTGGCCACTCCTCAAACCTCTCTTGTTACCCTCTTCAGTTGCAGCCCCATGTGATAATATGGTAGGGAAGAAGGATACAATAGTGTTATCGTGCAGTGGGTAATTTATTTTTGCCTCTTGACTTGCCCTACCCCGTTAGACTATATTAAGGTACCTTTTATGTGTTCATTTTAAAAAGGGAAAGGCTTTGGAATGGCCCAACATCATCTTAGATAAGAGGGTAAAGGAGGCAAGGACTATACAGGGGTTTTAAAAGTTATTTCTATCATGGTTTTCCCAGTTATCTGCAGGCCTCGTATTCCCATGCACCCTCAATGACATAGTGCTTGAAGCAGGTAATATCTGTTGCAGGTGAAAGTGGGCCCCCTTGGTGAAGGGGTGTTTCAGAGAGGGTAGTCCTCCAGAACTTTTGCAACAACAGGTGCTCTGGAAAGCACTAGCAGCCAACTACTAAGTTAAAGCGAACTTAAAGACATTATACAGTATTTAAAGAAAGCAGTTTGAGACATGGGACAGTATGGGACAGTGTTTCAGTGTACGGTGGGTCTAAATAAAGAATATACCCTGCTTTATACACACCTGAGACTAAACAAATACATGTTATTAGAACAGGGTGCAAACAGCCTAGACCGTATATTATGAATATTATGATTCAGTGTTATTGAAAGTACAGAAACTGTGCTGTTTCTGGTTGTTTTCAGAGGGGGAAACACATTTCACAGTTTTTGCATACCTCACATTTTATTCACCCTCAGAGGGTGCTTTTTGTGCAGCATGCTGAGATGAACAGTTGTTGAAATGGTCAAGAAATCTCTGTTATGAGTGTTTATTTCCTGTGCTGACCAGTCAGATGCATGTGAAGACAGGCTCTTGGTGACGGTGTACAAACATGAAGTAGAAACTAGTGGTTGCATTTGCCAGGTAGACTAAATTTATTGATTACACGGATGCAAATTATAACAGCATGTCTAACTGGTCCAACTGACTTGCAAAAGAGCATACATTAATAGTATACTTGAAGTATGAAGTATAAAAAAATATTTTATAGAAATACATATAAAATGAAATCAACAGAATGACAAGAGATGTTAGATCAGAGATTCATCTGGTTGTGATAGACAAGTTCTGTTATTAAAAACTTTTGGTGGCAGACCAATTTTTAGGTGAGTACAAGTATATTGACAGACAATCTTGAAGTAAATTAAAGTAAATAACACAATATTTGGCATAACTGCATCACGCAGGCATCCCACTGACATCACCAAACTTCTTTCAGTTATGGTTTGTTTTGGAGGGGCTTCTCCGTTCAGTCTGTTCCTTAGGGGGTGAACCGCCTGCTTACTGGAGTAAAGGTCTGGGGATTGTCATGAAAAGTCTAAAACCATTCATCTTTTTCCACTAATGAAATCCTTTGTGTTGTGTTGGGAGTGTTTTTTGGGTCATTGTCTTCCTGCATGATAAAGTTCCTCTCGATTAGAGGGGATGTATTTCCCGGGAAATTGGACAGAATGTATCTGTGGAATTCAGAATTCACCCTGCTGCTACCATCATAAGTTAAATAATTTTTTTTTTTTTATTAAATATTAGCCTGTTCCAAAAGCACCCAAGCCATGACACTAACTCCACCATGCTTCACTGATTAATTTAAAGCATAAGCATATGGTCATGAGTACATCTTTTTTCTCTCCACACTTTGATCTTTCCATCGCTTTGATTAAGATCAACTTGGTCTCAACAGTCCATAAAACTCTGTTCCAGAACTTTTGCTCATCCCTGTATTTACTTTCTGGCATTCTGATTCGTATTAATGAGGTTTGCATCTCGTGTTCTTGTTTTTGTAATTCACAGCTTTTACAATGCTTCTGTCTTTAACTGCTGTTTTCCTTGCTCTCTGTTTTATGTTGGGGTGTTAGTACCTGTTCACTTTTGTTTCAGGACATTTCAATTAGCTTTGCCCAATGCTTGTGCGATGGCTTTTCCAATTTAAACATTGGGTATACTGATACTGATATTTGATTGCTAGCTAGTTTGTGTTGTTTTGCAACTAAAATTTACTAAAGCACACATTAAAAGGCATTTAAGCAACATCAACCTTACACTGACCTCAAAGAAAGTGTTTTATTTAGCATGGCCTTGTTCCCCATGTATGCCCTTTCCTCTCTCTTCCATACTCTGTCTTTTCACTTTCTTCCTCTCGTAGCACTAATCCTGTCCTTTGCAACCTTTTGATGTCGTTTTATTCCTGTCTTTCTCCAGCGCAAACTGCTCTCTCCTGGAACCAGCTCACAAATGGATGAATCTAAAAACTCGCTCGCTCACTCATCTTCTACACCGCTTAATCCTTCTGGGTCATGTGAAGTGCTAGAGCCTAGCCCAATGGGCAGAAGGCAGAACACCCTGGAAACACCCTGGACAGGTACGTAAACTTAGTTTAATCATGGACATTGGTTCCACATGACTGAACCAAACTGAAATGAATTGTGTTTGTTTAACATTATATATCCTGTTGGAAATACACAAGACCCTTGTGTGACAAAAACACAACTAAATTTGGCCAATTCAACTCAAAGCAATAATGTTTACCTAAATCAGTTATATTAATAAAAGGTCACATTCAGACACCATAATGTCATATTCAGCAGCAGAGAAAATGTTAACTTGCTCTTGCAACCATCAACATTAAAGACTGGCAAACTCTACACAATATAGCTACCGCTGAACACATAGGGGAAGGTAGCCTGGGAGGAATGACTATCCACTAATGTAAGTGAGGGGGGAAAGACATGCCCAGTAGGCACATAGATGGAGCCAGGAGCCAATGGGAAAGGTGTGAGGAAATGGACTCTAAAGCCCAAAACGTCAGCGGCCAATGAAAGTAGTTCTTAGTTAAAACAACAACATAACTGATACCATCAGCCACCATATATATATATATATATATATATATATATATATACACACGTCACACCAGCATATTTTCTGTATGTAAAACAGCCACTCAAATCCATTTTGAGTGTGGGGTTAGGCAGTTAATGTAGTTATGCCTCGATATCCAGGAAAGGCCTGTTGAAAATGTTCCAGTGAAATGTTTTAAATTGCATTCCTGGTGTTTTCACACCCAGGGTTACAAGTTCTGTTGTGCTATATAGAGAGATATTGTCTCTAAAGTGTGGAAGTTCTGTTGTTTTGAAAGGTCTGTCAACCTGATTCAATTATTTTCAAGAGATACCCATGTGTTAATTTCTGAAATATGAAATGGTTGTATCAGATATTCAAGACTGCTTGCAGCATAGCCTAGTAAACTATGTTTCATTGCATTCCTGGAGCTATTTGGTTGTCTGTGCCCGCAAAAAACATTTTAAACCTCATGCCGATTTACAAGTACGATTACAAAATGGCCTCAAATAGGGGGTGAGAGAGGGGATGAACAGTTAAGATTAGAATCCATCATAGTAGCCCAATTTCCCTGCTTTCAGTCTGTTCTTACTCATGTCAATGGCTCAGTGAAATAATGACCCGTCACCCGCTGAAATCCCAGCATGCGTAAACATTGCATAAACACTACTGCGATGTCACAATGCACCTCTTTTTGCTGTTCAATCTGTACATTTGTGCCAGCTAAAGGCAATTACTGTGTCAGTGGATTTGTGCGGTGGCAGGAAAAAGAGGGCTAGTGGCTGCCTAACCTCACTGAAGGACAGCTGGAATGCAGTGACAGCACCATTAGCGATGTGCTAATGCCAAAAGCGCCCTAACGTAGCAGCATGACACCTCTCCTGTTTGCATATTGCATAAAAGCTGGTGAGTCTGTGAGCCATCAGACAACTGTGAAACAGTTCTTGCTAATAGAAAAGTGCCAACACACAATGGCTTATAACAAGATAATACTGACATTAGCAGCGATAGCTGCTTCTGCAAGTGCTATAGCTTTTGTTTCTTTCACAAGTGTCATGAGCAATAATGAGCTCCACGGCTACCAGCCTCTTCTAGCCTTTTACTCAATGTAAGTTCGCCTTAGCGTTATGCTCAGGCCGTGTTGAGATGGCGGAGCGTATTCCGCAAAACAGTCTGCATCTGAACCCCAGTCCACGAGTGAAAGAGTGGAGCCTGTGGAATCCATGTCAATACTATATAATGCAAATTTGGACAATGCCTGCAGCATTTGTTGGTAACATGAGAGTAGACTGAACGAGGGAGGAGGTGAACTCTGAGAACTTGGGCTGGTGTTCTGGAACTGAAAGGCTGAAACCCACTCCCATAACTGTGGTACAGCTAATATAAGACTGAGGAACAGGGAGGAGATGGGGTGGCAGTGGGGATTATGAAAACTTTGACAAGGATGTGAATTTATAAGGTGTTAGACTGGAAATAACCCTAAACTTCAGTTACTACATAACTCCAATTGTCTGAAAACAATGTGCCATACCCATATTTTTTTTGCAGTCTCAGTATTAACCAAGTACTCATGAGCCTCAATTTTCAAAGTGCTATATATGTCTCTTATACACAT
>CM067500.1:16102045-16143697 GCA_034552555.1 Semaprochilodus insignis | reverse complement strand
TATATATATATATATATATATATATATATATATATATTTTTTTTTTTTTTTTTTTTTTTTTCTCAGGTAAAATGATGGTAAGACATAAGGTGGTCTAATTCAGTTACAGTGAAATGTCCAACAGGTTGTAGCTGTTAGATGTACAGTCTCCACTGTACTGTGAAATTGGGTAAAAAGCACCAAGTCAGTATAACACATGAAATAGCTGTAGACAAACAAAAGTACAAAGAGTTTATATAATATGTACCTAAATATTACAAACCCAAACACTGAAAGCAATGATTTTTATAATTTGGTTTGTGGCGTCATTTTAAGCGATGTATCTTACACGGTACTTGGAGGTGTTCAGAATTTACTTTCCAGCTTAGACATGTGAAATTACATTGATATTTAGTGTACTCATACTGACCTTCTTGCCTTCTTGTTACTCTAAATAATTAAAATATATTTGACTAAATCCTTTATCAACTTACCAGCTAGAACCTGTAAATATTTTAAGTGTAATTTAGTTAGACAGGACTTTAGTTGGACTAGTCATTTTACCCAAAATAATGACACAGCACTTTGTATTTCACACTTACCCAGTTAATACCTAGAACCTGGGCAAAACCTTGGTGCAGTTTCCTTAAACTGTTTTGAGTTGTAGCATCATGTTACCCAAAAGAATAATCTAGCACTTTGTACCTGATAAATGCCTAGTTGTTCAGCACAATCAGTAGTATGGCAGTAATAACAATCGGTAATCTTAGACACACTTTCAATGATGGACACTGGCTCATGAATCTTACCTTTGTATGTTCTGTATTTCACATTATCACAGTTCCGTTGTCTGGGGCATGGTTCCCCTGAACTTTTGGATGCCATCATTTGCCTGCCCTCCTCAGCTTCTTTATTAAACCGTCTGGCTGTCACACTTCCTTTCTGTGGCTTTTATTTTATTCTAAGATATCACAATGTGTTTTCAAAGACTTTCTACAAAAGAATGCTCTTGACCTGTTCTTTATCTTTCCTATTTCTATGTGCTGTCTTATTTGAGAGTGATGGATGAGTCATAAACATCAGATTCAGTCTGAATTATCTGCAGCACACAGTCTGGACTGTGGCAGTTTTCGGGCTGTAATCTTACTTATGTCTTTGGTTTGTTCTACCATTACTGGTGAATCTTAATAATCTTTCCTCATGATGATTATACCAAGTGCCTCTGTATAATCTTATTTGTAAACTTTGTCATACTTGTCATATGCCGAGTGCAGTATCTAGAGTAGCTGGGAGGGAGGAGAAGCAGGATGGGTTCTCCATTTAAGTACTGGTTCCTCTCACTGGTTCTTCCACATTCGATGTTGTCTGCTTTACTGAAATACACTCATCAACAAAACATTAGTTGCACAAACAGCTGCACCCAGAAAGGAATCAACTGACGGGAATGAAACTTGGTGGCTAGGTTTGACATCATGAGATATGCCAATGATTGAAGTTTCATGCTCGGCTGTGCATGTGACATAAGCAAGGATGGGCCTTATCGCTGTACCTGACTGACCCAACAGCCACGATTGCAGACATTCAGTGAGCAGTGAAGCCCTCCAGGACCCATCCTGTTAGTGCCAGGACCATTGCTAGACGTCTGCACAACGCAGGACCACATGCACACAGACCATTATGATAACCGGTACTCAGATTGGCAGAGGGTCGTATTCAGTGACAAGTCCCGCTTTTGTCTTGGTGGAGTTGACCAACAAATCTGTGTGGTGTGTGGAGGCACCGTGGTCAGCAAGATGGACAGTTTGTTGTCACAAGTGTCCAGAAGGCCTGGTGTCATTCCACCTCCACCCCTACTACAAAATCTGCAGGTACTGCGTAAGAATATTCAAGCTGCATAAAACGGATTATCACAGGACACCATCAGGAACCTCTACAACTCCTTGCCGAGATATGTGGCATGTTGTGATAGCAAAGATGGCAGCCCAACGCCATTCTGAGAGACACTACTTCTGTATGTGTAGCTCAAAAAATGTTGCCCATATCAGTCTAAATGTATCCTCATTTATTGTTCCTGGTAACCTTTATCCTCCTTCCCAATAGCATTGCAATCCGTCACTTCCTTCTGGGTGCAACTATTCTTTAATGATGAGTCTCGTAACCCTTTATATTACATACATAAATTAATGAGAGCAAAATTGATATGCTGCCAACTTTCCAGAGCAGTGTTAAAAATAAAGCTTACTGGTTCCTCATGTAACAACTGGACTCTTTCATAATATCATTCACAGCCATTTATGTAGCAAAATGGTACTAATTTTCAGAAACAAATGTGACAACATAAATTCCAAAAAAAATTCACCCACAGTTCTTCTACTCCTTTTGTGTAGTACCTTGTGATGTAGAGGCTCATGGGAACTGAAAAGGATACATTAGTGCATTCTTAGAATTCAGTCAAAAGAAGGATGCATTTCTCAGCTGCATTTTAAGGATCCTCCACATTCTTTGATAATGGGATGGCAGTGATGACCTATGCAGCCTAGAAAATGGGGATTTCAAAGTTGGCAGCCCAGTAAATGAGAGACAGTGAATGTCTTAAGGAATTTTACTACTTTTACCAGTTTTTGGAACACTCTTAGTGTTTCTTTCTCCTGGAGAGTTCTTCCTTTTGAGTCTTGCTTCCTCTTTAAACTTTACATGGTCTTAGAGAGTTTTTCCAGACAATGTTGCCTCCTGTTTGCACTTTGAGGGCATGTACCTACATTTGTAAAACGCTGGTTTGGGGTAATATTTATTGTAAAAAGCTCAATTCAAGTAAAATTGAATGGCATTGAATTTTATTGAATCTCAAGCATCATGCTTCCCTCACCCCCAGGTGTAGTCATCTGTTTCTTGGTCTCTGTGGGCTTCTCGATCTGGATCAAGCTAGTGGGGTTTCTTCAAAACTTGACTTTCTGACTGCTCTGTTTCACCCATATACAACTCTCTCTCTCTCTCTCTCTCTCTCTCTTTCCCTGTTCTTTTTCTCTCTCTCTCAATCTCCCTCTCAGGCAGCTGCTTAAATGAGAGAAATGGGGGAGCTTGGGGGGGAGAGAGAGTTTATATGAGCATGATTGGCAGGGCCAGACATGGTGGAATGAGTTCTGGGGATTGGAGGTTTCCCGCTCCATCTCTTGCCCGTCAGTTTGCATCACCTGGCTGCCAGGCCCCAGCATGCGTGGAGGGTAACGAGCGATGTCCGACGCCCCATCCAAGCTCCCCTGCCCCCTCTCCAAGATTCCACACCCTGTAACTCCACGTGAAGGGATGACATAGCTTGCCTTCCACAGCAGGAGTGCTCCCTAAAACACTGAACCATTGAGCTCTGTAGCTTGAGCGCTCTTCACCCTCTGTTAGCACTACAGTAAACCTTGGCTCTGCAGTTGTCAGTCTTGAATAGTTTTAAGCAATTCAGATGTGAACTTTTGAGTGCATTTGAACTTGAAAGAAAGGGAACAGTTTGTGCTAGTTCTTGAATGTACATTGTCTCTTCACTACCAAATTATTTCAAGTGTTCTTAGTCTAGAGGTCAACACAAGGTACAAAAAGTCTGTGTTTAAAAGAAAAAAATGACATAAAGCCCAACAAGTGCTTTATAGAGAAGAATCTCAACTACACTGCACACAAACAGAAATGACTGTGCATTGCATTTGCAAGCAGATTCTACTGTACAAGTGATACTTTCCACCTTTCTTCATCATCCAAAGTCTGAAGTGTTTATAGCGATCTAGAGGTTGATTTGAAGTGCGCAAAGTTTGCATGTATCAAATGACATCAGTCTCAAGAAGCTGAAGTGCAGGATCTCAATTTTATTCCATCCAGACAATTAAAAAAGGCCATGTACTATGTCAGCAAACTGGCATTACTGAACTAGACCTTCCCACCACCCCTCTTTACCATCATATCTTTAAAGTGTTCTTAGCAGTGTGGAGGCCAATGCAAAGTACAGCTTGTCTGTGCATATCAAATAGCATTAGCTGCAACAAGTGCTCGACTGAATCCAACATAAAAAGAAGAAAAATATGTGAGTGCTTTATTAGCAAACACGTGCTACTGCGCTACAGATGCCTGTCACCTCTCTTCATCAAAGCTTTAGGCAGGCTTATTAAAAGAGTTGCTAATTACTGACAGTCTTCTAGCACTTTGTGCAAATGGGAGTGGTCAATTTAGCAGATTATCCACTAAGAAATGTCCATGCAAATGAACACAGGTGCAATCAACAGCTAACCAGCACAAGTTAAAACCCTCCATGGGGTCACTTTCACATTTGAACATATGGCACTGCTGGCCCACCTTCAGCATTAATAAACTGCATGTGAGTCAAAATGACTAATTAAAAAATGCTTATTTGGCACACGTGTCTTAAAACTGATCTGGGTCACTTCTGGCAGAGATATGGCAGTATGCTGGCCTATGCAACATATTACATTTTAATTATCTGAAAGAAATTGGGTATTTCGCCACAATTTGCATCAATACTAGGAACAGTACTAAACTTCCTAGTTCACAATTGAATTCAGATTTGGTCTAAAATGTTCTTGCATTTCTCAAATGCTAAATCACTCATAATCAATATTTACTACCAGAGCAGGTGCAACATTATAATAATTTATCTCAAGTATTTTGCATTTACTATAAATACACATCCATAAATACATATGCAATAAGTCAAAAGTGCAACAGTGACTGCCCCATTGATCTATTGTGCCTATTTAGTAAATTGTGACAGCCAATTTTGTAACCTGAAAATGGGGTTTGCAGTGGTGCAAATCTGCGCATTAGGGTTCTTATCCATATAGAGGCTGGGACAAAAGTGAGTGAGTAGCATATAAAGTTGATCAAAAGAAGTGCTTCTGGTAAAGAGCCCCAAATGTATTCCTGCCAGTAAGATACAAAAGGCTGTGTACTACGTTAGCATACAGGTGCTACTGCACTAGTGCTACCTGCCATCTCAACTTTCCCCTAGCTGTGCAGAAAGAGACAAAGTGTTCTCTCCGCTCTCTCTTCTCTTCGCCTTTCTCTGCCAATTAGGATCAGCTGGTGAAACAGGAGGGGAAGGCCGAGCTTCTCAGAAACACACACCGGTTGACTCTGGTGCTCCCTGCATGCTGCGAGCTGTCAATACAATTAGATCGCCATGCGGGCCCCAGGAGCCTGACATTACTAACGCCCCCACACTCCCACTGGGACCAAGCTTTGCTGGGTCAGAAATAACCAGAGACAGCCGGCATGAAGCTTTCTCTCTCACTTCTCTGTAAACAAGACAAATTGGAACCACTGCCATTAGCATCCTACCACTCTGATCAGATTCTGAGCTCAGTGCTTGACCAAGGTCTTACCGAGCATTTATAGGAAATATTCCACATTTCTGCCAATGTAAAGATGGTTACGACCCCCAGCAGTGCTTCCTAATCTAATCTACTGTAATCAATCTTGAAATTGCTCAGGACATAAGAAATACGAGAGGACGTTTCAGTTCGCCATTTTTAGCCTTGCAGTTCACACAATTGCTCCACTGATCCTATCTTGATGAACGCCAGTGATGCATAGTGGTGTAATTCAAAGGCTTTTCTTCCAAGAGACTTACTGATTTAGCTTCCTTCTAACAGAGAGACAGCACTGGGTCCAACAGCAGCCCTTGATGTAAATGAGACTAGGTTAATTGCAGTATTTTGTGTAGTTAATCGTGATAATTTGTTAATTTGTCTTATTTGCTCAAATGTGACCCTAAAGAAAGACTTTGTACAGGTGTCCCATGAACACAGTCCAGAGAAGTCTGCAGAAAGCATTGCTGTAAAAGTTTTTTTAAAAGCCAAATTTAATAGAACAGGGCTACAATCAAAGATTTAATCATAGCCAAATACAGCGCGATGCAGCCTAGCTTCAGCTTGAGCTACTGCAGAGTTTCAAGGGTCAAAGTAAGAAAACTGCATTAATTGGCGTTCAAAATTAAACACATTAACACTATGTTAAGTTTACATTTACAGTATTTGGCAGACGTTCTTATACAGAGCGACTTTGATCACTTTGATCGGTTGGATAATTTTGTACACAGGTAGGCGAAGGTAATGTTAGGAATCTTGCTCAATGTATAGTGCTTGTCCCAGTAGGGCATCGAACCCCAGTCTACAACAAGGGAGGTGATGGTGTTACCCACTATGGTATGCCAACAAAACAAACTTTTACAGCTCTAGTATACATTAATGCAAACCTAGATTGTGTTTTTTTTTTTTTCACTGTAAATAGCCAATAACAAAAACGTGAGTGTGCTTGGGTGGTGGATTGGATAATATTGGCAATATGGGTTCCATTTTATTTGGATAGCTTTCAGTAGATCATCTATAGATGTTCAAATTATCAACAAATGGTCCGTTGAAAGTCAGTTGATTTTTCTAGTTATTTATTCACAACAACTTGATAATTAGAAGTGATTGCTAGTTATATTTAGCCATGAAATCCACTAAGTACACCATTTTTTCATGCTAGAATATACAATTCAGATTTAAAGTTGCACATTAGGGAATGCATAAAATAATTATTGATCATTAGCAGTAGCTACAAAATACCCATGATAAGATTTTGGCCAAAAAATGTCCCATAATGTAAAGTAGAGGATATAATATTTGAAGTTTTTTTTTTTTCTTGGAACTGTATATTTTAACCAAGAACCATTAAGAAACCAGTATGGGAAGTTTTAATGGGACCCATTGTGAATATGGAGTATAAGAAAATGCCAATTTATTAAGTACATACTGATTTTTAGTTTTAAGCTACCACTTTGTCTGAGCAGACTGCCCTTTAGGTGCCATTCTTATAAAGAGTGTAGCTCACTGACATGAAGCGTCTCCTCCCACAACCTGATGACTGATGGACTCTACCTAAACATCGTGGTTTGAGGTCCAGCAGGCTGCTGTGCTCTGGGACATGATTTTATCCGTGTGCAGAAGCTCCAGTCTGAAGCTCAAATAAAAACCCTATCAGACAGTTGGAAAGTCCTCGTACAGTCTTCTCCTGAGTCAAGAGAGCATCTGGAGCCCTCTCAGACCACAGTAATGGCTTTCCTGTGTACCCACATGTCTTTCCGTAGTTACACCATCCATATCCTGGCCTGCTGTCTCATCCTGTCTCCGACGACGCACTGACAATGGCTTTATTTAGCCCCGAAAGGCCTTTCGTGTTGCTGTTTCTGCTGACTTTTTCATTTTTCTTAGATTTTTATGGCTTTGCAAGGAGCAGCAGCAGATGATTGAATTAGAAACAATGTGCATGCTTCATGTCATGTTTGGACTGAATGGCTGAAGCTTCTGCAGAGCACGCCAAGGTTGGGTAAATGTCACTTGTCCCTCCACTGTTTTGTCTTTGTCCATGCTGTTTACTTGTTTAGCATAATAGCCTCAGGTAAATAGTTTCACCCTGTTATCAATGATTTTGTTTCTTTGTTTCTTTACTTGTTTGTTTATTATGTCACACGAACATTGTCCCTAGTCATTCTTCTAACCTTTTTCTTTCTTTCCTTTCTTGAGTTAACAATAGGGCACTACATCAAAAGTCCACAACGCCAGTTTTTGAACCATTAACATTTGAACAGTTGTCATGATCGATTGCCTAATTCTGAATGGTAGATTTAACACACGAGTGATTCATCTTGGCTCGAGCTGGGTGGCATATAATGCCCTGGCTTTGCTTTGTCAGTGGCTGATCAAAACTTTTCATTTTGCAGTTCCTTATGAGCCAACACGCAAGGTAAATAACACAACGAATACCACAAGATTCTTTTTTCGTTGTAGTTGCATATAGTTATCCCTCTAAATACCATGACAGATTTAAGAGAGACAAGGTTATATGTGTATCTGTTCACTGAGGGTCCACTTTAGACCCACAACAATTAATCAATTCAATCGAATCATTGAACAATGCCTGATGAGCAATGATTTTTGCTTTCAATTAGTTGCCCATTTCACTGAGAATGCAGAAACATTAGAATGCTGGCAGAGGACTACATGTATGGAAAGTGGTTCACAACAGGAGTGTATGTTACAGAGGCACTTTACCTTAGTCTTCTTAGAATACGGGTTAAATATAGATGAACTTGCACCTAAAAGTACTGAAAAGAGCTGAAACACTTATTTGTGTGTAGCTGTTTGCTCTAAGAATTTCTGAGGTTTGACTTGATAGAAAATATTGCTTTTGTTCACCAAAACACTAAAAACATTGTTGCACTCAAGTGTTTATTTGCACTGAATCAGGAAAAGCAGTATTATTGTTTGAGCTGATAAATCATTTTTATAGTTTACAACTTTTATATTATTTGAAATTTGTTTTCAATTTGGAAGATGGTGCAACCTGTCAAATTCATAAACCAAACAATAGGAGACAACAAGTCACCAGAAAATGCACAGTCCCTCCTCCTTTCCCTTCATTTCTTACAAGTGTAGAAGACACGTTGTGAGTTCAGCATCAGACTTTCTCCCTTTACTTGCCAAGAGCATCTCCAGCGGTGGGAATCATTTATATGATTACGTTTTACTTCTATTCCCTCCCTGTTCTTAAATGATCTAACGAGGAGCAAGACCTTTAACAATACATGCACACACAGTCATCATCAAAAGAATTGTGTCCTGTGATAATCCATGCCATGCAGCTTCAATATTCTCACACAGTTCCTACAGATTTTGCGGTAGGGGTGGATACGGAGTGACAGCATGTGACGCATGACAACAAACTGTTAATCTTGGCACTGACCATTGTGCCTCCATACAAAAATGGGACTCACCACTGGAGATGACCCGCTGTCATTCTGAGTCACTCTGTAACAGCCTGGCACGACACCATTGCAGTCTTTGGCAATGGTGACATGGTGTCAAGGGCAGGCGATGTAATGGTCTGTGTGCATATAGGCCTGCGTCGTGGCGCTGGCACTAATGGGATGACTCATGGAGGGCATCACTGCTCACTGAATTTCCGTAATCATGGCTGTTGGCTCACTCTGTGCATTTCAGACAATTTGTTAGTGATCTCTCTTCGTGGTTTGTGCAGGTCTCCCAGATTCTTCATGTCGCTGGTGCAGACCTTCTCCTATCCACTGCCGCCAACAGCGTGCTATCATGTTATACGCACGACCAAGACCGTTCCGCTTCCCAGAGCACCAAGTGCTACCAACACAACAGCACAATGGAAAGCTGGCACAACAGGATGACCTTATATAGTCAGTCAGGTACATCGACTGAAGTTGTTGCTTACGTTGTAAAGGGTTAATGCTATCAAGGTGCATACTTACTGGTGTCTAAAAAGGAATGTACTATCTACTTAATCTTTCAGTCTTCGAAAGCATGCAGCATGTGCGTTATGCTAGCCTGAAAGGAATTTGCCTAAGCTGATATGATTAGCCTTTGATGGCTCTGTGGAAAGGGCCCATTAATATGATCTTGTCATGTCCAGTTATGTTGGTATGAAGACATAAGGGCACATCTCTTGAGAAATCTTCATTTGGCCTGTATGTATCAGTTGCCGTGGTTACCTCACAAATTGGGTGCCTGAGTTCAAAGCAATAAACGGAGTTCATTCTTATACAACAAAAGCTTGGCCTGATCAGATTCTAATTGATAAGCCAGGATTGTAGTCATGCTGCCATTATGGAAATGAAGCCATTAAAGCAAATGTGCATTACAGCGACGTTCTCTCTCTTGCTGAAATAATTGAACGGGGCATTATATCGGTGCAAGCTTTTCATGCTAAATGTTTCTTAATTCAGTGATGTCCTGGATTGATCTACTAGCTACAGTAGCATCAATAGTCAAACAAGCGAGGGAAGAAACAATCTTGCATAATTTGAAATAGGCGCACCAAATGGTACACCGGCACATTTGAAAATGGTTTGCTATATTTGTAAGACCCCACCGCCCACGTTAAAAAAGGGTGGCAAAACGTCTAGCATGAGTTGGGTGGAAGAGTGTGTTTCATAGTTTTTTGCACCTGTCTGTTTCACCTAGGTGATGCAGAGTTGCCAGGATTGACAGAATTGTTACTGTGGAATGAGGGACGTTGGGCATTTCTTTTGTAGTGACTTGCAATCATATGAGCAAAAAACTAACAAGTACAAAGGTTAGGTTGTCAGTCTTGTGTCGTCTGTCAGCTTAATTACACAGTGCTGAGCAGTGAGCGTTCTCCTCCAAACACATGCGGCTTCCCTACAGTGCTGAAAGAGATGCAGTAATGAATTCACTTATCATGCCGGAAGCATGCGCCTTCACACTCCTGGCTTGTAACTGAGGAGATTCAGACAGCAGGTTGGAGATGACTAATACTGTGGAGATAATTCAGGAAAGAATAAATCACGGAAATTACACTAAATTGTTAACTTAAAGGTGAGATGTAGAAGCTTAAAGCAGTCCTTTATTGTCTAATTTAAATCTATTAGTACATATCAATACAAAAGTCAAAAACTTTAAACCTTATGTACAGTTTAAAGGTTACATTCAACTTGGCATCCAAATGATTAGCATTTTACAAGCTCCTTACTGGATCTAGTTACACTATGTTTAAGTTCTTTAAAAAGTGGTTCTTTCTAGTCGTGGTAAAACAAAAACCTTAATGGTGAATTAGTAATGTTGTAATAATGTGTTAATAACATGTAAATGCAATAAATTGCACTAAACACTTAGTAATTGTTTTGAACAGAGACACATTTTCTTAGTTAAGCCTTTCAAACCATCCTGTAGTTCCACCCTGAAGCCCAGATGCTCATGCACTGTTGTACTGTTGTACTATTGACTCACCCTCCGACTGCAGTTAAAAATAGTTTTATCAATGGTTCTCTTGAGTTATTTCCAGCTACTGCCATGCCATGAATGTGTTTATCTGAGAGCATGTTAAGGATTATTTATGGCTAAAAACATACTGAGGGTAGGCCCTGTTTCATATATGGACAATTCTACAGAATTAATTTAAACTGTGGTCCCATAGTAAAGAAGTATTAAAAACAGTTAAGTATTCAGACCTTTCAGATGTTTACAAGCATTACATTATGGTTTATTTAAACAGCAAGGACAGGTCTTATCGCAGTACCAGACTGATTATATAAGGTTGTCCTGTTGTGCTTGCCTTCCATTCTGACTCATGCTGTTGTGTTGGTAGCATTCCTCGCAAGCAAAGTATGCCTCAGAGAACAGTTTGAAAGTAATTCGAGCAGTTGGAAGAGTTGAAGAGGGGTCACACTGTAGGGCTCTGGGAAGGGGAATGATCTTATTGACGTATAGTGCGCCATACTGGTCATGCAGATACTACCATAGCATGCTGTTGGTGGCAGTGGATAGAAGAAGGCATGCACCAACGACATGAAGGATTATGGGAGACCTACACAAACCATGGAGAGAGAGAACCGACAAATTGTCCGACATGCATGGAGTGACCCAACAGCCATGATTGTGGACGTTCAGTGAGCAGTGATGCCCTCTATGAGTCATCCTGTTAGTGCCAGCACCATTGGCAGATGGCTGGACAACTCAGGACTACATGCACACAGACTGTTAGCATTAGCAAACATGGTGGCCAGATGCCATACTGAGAGACTTCTGTATGTGCAGCTCAATAAATATTGCCCATATCAGTTTAAATTTATAATTTATTGACTTCTTTAAAGCGAAGTTCAAATATTTAGTTTGATTTTAACTAAAACTGTATATATAACATATAGCTGCCCCAGGTTTTCACTACCAAAGCACAGCATTATATGGAGACTTATTTTAGCCATGCCCACGTATTCTGGAACAGGAAATTCCACATCTCAAGAAGACGACCACATCCCTGTCCCGCATGACCACATGGTAAAAATCAGTACGTAACATGAACTGTCCCTACCGAAATGAATATTTGTTTTTATAATGAGAAATGTTATGTTTGTATGTGTTGCACTGTGTTGGCTTGCCATGTCTTGGAGTTCTGCTCAAAATGGGCTAAAATTACCCAAATTATCCATAAGGTTCAGTAAAGTTTCACTAGTGTTATGATTATTTTAATAGTGCCAAAATGGAACGTCGAATCATTAGTTTTATTAAATTAAGGAATAGGGTCACTCAAAGCAAAAGGATGTCAGTTAAAAAGGTCTGAATGTGCTTTGAACTCTGACTTTGAACCAATTCAGTGGAATGATCCATATTCAGTGTAATAGACAATCTGCTTAAACACCCCCTTGTCGCTTATAGTCATTTATAGAATGAGCACATACATAGAAACACTTCTCATCATTGGCTGTGGAAGTCCTGCTCTGTCCCCTGTATCCCTCTGTTTATTGACCAGGTTTCCCAACCCAGATCATTGTATTTCGCCCCTAAATGGCACCATTAGTGTCCGATTCAGACTGAAACATTCTCTCTGTAGGCTCAACAAAGAGCCATTTGATTTCTAGCCCATGAATCCTCCGCTATTGATTTCTGCTTTTCATTAGGTCGGAGACGACGCTGGGATAGTTCCGGATGGATTGCTTATGAGACGGATGTCTTTATCAAACAGGGACTGTAGAAAGGAAGCAGCTCACACTGTATGCATAGAAATACCAATGCAGTTTTACAGTACAAAGGCTTTACGTTTCCACTGTGCAGTTGCAGTATAATTGTATTCACCAGACAATACGTATGTGGTATTGAATCCCACAAAAAGACTGTTGCTGCTTATATCGCTCTTCCTTAGAGTTCCTGTAGCCTTTAGAAGATGTAGTCCTCTCATTATCTCTCTTAAAGACGTGGAGGAATTCTGCTGAAACTGCAGATTCTAAACTTTCCTATTTAGAAGAGGAGGACATTTCATTCCAATTTGAATTTAATGAAATGTTACTGCCTCATGTATGTCTTTAACAGAAAGACAAAACATCAGTTATTTATTGCCATTTGTCGTTTCTGAATTGGTTTCCTTTTTTGCACAAGTTCATGGATTGTCAGGGAAGAGGGTCAAGGAGTGCTCAGTCCTCCTATTGGTCAACACCAGAGAACAAGTCATAGGATATGTAAAACTAGGCGGAACCCGTGATGCCACATTGCTGTTCTTCTCTTATGTCAGACTACACAGCCTGTTCCTTTTCCCAACACTCATACTTGGGTCTAGCCTGGGGCATGTCTGCAGGTGGGCTGGGGAAATAAGAAATAAGCCCATCATTAGTCCACCTAATGAAAAAAAATCACTGTCTGATTTGTACAGGTTAAAAAATGGATGTCAAGTTTTGAACACATGCATTTTAATACTGTCTTTCACACCGATTTCGAAATGTGTGACGCACTTAATGTTTTAATTAGAGCTGCTCTGTTTTCTGTTGTATGGATGCGTCAAAATCAGACTGACCAATCGTAGCTCCATAGTCATGGATGTCAGGATGGTGGGAGAACATATTAATCTCACTTGTAGTGGAGCACAAAAAGCTCTTACAGCTAGCGACATGCTGATTATAAATATGCAAAGGTTAAAGAACATATGGGAGAGCAGCTGAAAGGCTATGAATGACGGCGAATGACATTAAAGTGAATGTATATAGCCACAGTTAATTTATTCCTCTATAATAAGAGAAACAACAAGCATAAGTGTAGCCTCAAATTCCTCCACTGACATCCAGGAATACTGGCAGAAGCACTAGCTCAGCTTCATCTCCTGTGAGAATTGATCTCCCCATGTTGATATCTGTTTTGTGGAATGGGATGTACCCAGTGTGTGCACTGTTTAGCTGCAGTGTTTAAAAGAATAAAAGTTTTTGGAGAAAAACGCTCAGACCTGCTATGAAGGTCCCGCTGCGTTAAACGAGCTTCTGTTTTGTTTTGTTTTTTTTATTCCCAAAAAGATACACAGTATGAACAGGCCTTTAATAATGTTTTTGAGCATTCATAGGTTTCAGTTATTTTGTCTTCTCAAAAATGCAATGCTTTTCTAGCAGTGATTGTTTCCTTAAGAATGCTTGTAGTATTCCCTATGTTAGAGTGACGTATGCGTCATGACATCTGTACATGAATCAGTTTGTTTCAGAATTTGCCAAAGCTGACCGCAGACTAGTCCTGGAATTCATTTTTATACACTGGCATCCAAGTTTCCCATTTGAAATGAATGCACTGAGCTATATGTTACTGTTCTAATTCCTTTATATACACTGTGTAGCTATATACACACATGGTTGAGTTTAATAGAGGGATGACACAGAGAAGGTTACTGTCTACACCACAATCCTAATAAACAGCATTGGGTAGTGGTGTACACTCTGCTGTTCAATTTTTTGTAGTTTCCCCACTAGTCATGAGGCTGTCTTTCATCCTCTTACATCCTCTTTTAGCTCTCACCAAAGAGTAAAAACTAGTTCTGGATTTACTCTGGCTTTCTGCTTGGCCACTCTTCCTTCTTCTCTTCCTCGTTTCCTCCGTCATCTTCTTTGGTCTCTTTAAGCCTCTGCCATGATGCCCATGCTGGGAATACTGAGCCAGCCTTGGGTTATTGCTAGCTGAAGATCCATAGTTGATTATGTGTGAAGTTGTGCCCTCAAGTGTAGTTCTCTTGAGAGGTCTCATGCCCACTCCTCCAAAGTTACATAAGGCTATAGGTGGTGTTCTAGGTGTACAAAATCACTTTACCCACAAGCTGTTGGGTAAAATCCTTGCATGATGTTGCTTTAAAATGTATTATACATGTTTTTGCATTAAACTATACAAACATTGTAAGAGGAGCTTAGGACACATAACATGTAGGATGTCAACCCCCATGATTTAAGTATTTAAGTCTGCAGAAGTGTTTGGAAGTTGAATTATAGGCAGAATTGCCCCTTTGCTTTCTCTGTAGTTTATTACACTCACCATTCACTTTAGAAAGTTATTTATGAACACCTCCTGTTTTAACGCACAATATATCAGATGATTGGTCCGTTTCTGACCACAGGACTGCTATTGACCAAATATTACTTGACTGGCGGTTGGTGCACAATGTGTAAGGCAATACATGTCACACAGAAAGCCTTTTCAGGTTCAGCTAATATTAGCTATGCTATAATTGCAGGATGACTCATGTGAGCAGGTATGAAAAGCAGTGATCCAATAACATGCATGCAAGATTTTCTTTTCCAGCCAAGTGTTTTTTTTTTTTTTATTTCTCACCATTTGGAACTGCTAACTGCCTTTTACACTGTGTAAACTGACCAATGGGACAATCAAAATGGCTTGAAATAAAACCTCATTATGTAAGTTAAAGTTAAGAATGAGGAGGTATGAAAGCAGCAGTCATCCAAAATAATTAAAAAGCAAGTAGAAATGCTGAAAAGCTTCAAAAGTCTTGGGGAATCTGAGGAAATGATATATGTGGGTCTCCAGTGTTAGTAAATTCTATCAAAACCTTGTATAGCTGAACTGATCATTTTACAGGAAAAGAAAAAACTTGTACAGTACTGCACAAAAGTCAGAGACCACCATTAAAAACTTTCAATCAAAATGGTCATCAAGTGTCTTTCGGTGGCAAAAAGACATCAATAAGTAAATACAATATGTTATACTGAAAGCATATTTTCCCACACCTCCAAAGTTCAGTCTCATAAGTTGGTTCCATTTTCTGCTTCTCATGATCCAGGTAATCCCAACACATTTTGTGATGTTGAGGCCTGGACTTTTGTCTATTTTTCTTTTCTCACTAAGAGTTTTTGATAGCAACCACAATGAGCTGTTGATAGCACTTGACAGGTTAGCAATAAGGGGCTAATCATACTGTGATATTAGGTTAACAAATATTTACCTAATATTACAAAATATACCTAATTTGACTTTACAAGATCATAGGGCATTATGCCCCCTCTCCACCACACATCACCTTTTATTGTAGTCTTCAGTAAACTGGAGATATTGACAACCACATTATTCTGAAATGTTGATGTCAGACGCAGTAACTGAGAAACAAGACTGAAAGAAGTAAGCTTGTATTTTGCATCAAACCATTTAACTATATAATCACTGTAATTACAGCCTGTAACTGTGTTTCCATGTATAATAATTTATAAACATAACAGATAAGAACCAAGTGGAGACAAGTGAATAGGTATTTAACAACACTAATATCACAGTTTCCACAGAACTACATCATTTTTTAAAAAAATATATTATAAGAACCATAAAAGACTAACAAGAACTCTGGGTATATGTTGATTAAACAGATATTATGCTGTAAGAGCTGTATTTTATTTAACTGCCTTGGTCTCCATTCGTGTTCGACCCAGAGTACTCCATTACTGAAAGAAAGCATGCTGAAACTTATTTAAAGTATGCTAGAACTGTTTGTATAAGCCTGTAGGTTACAGGCTTACCAGACAAAAAGGGGAGGGCAGGATGTGATTTCTACATACACATTATCACGACCACTCACTATGCTTGTGTCAAACTAACTGAGAAAACAAGGGGAGTTTGGGTACCAAAAGTTGTCATAAGGAGGGAAAATGTAAGAAACTGACTGAAAAACGATAGCAAATGTGCCTCGCCCCCACTTTGTCTGCAGTTGGGACAAAATTGGATTCCTGTTAACCAGTTTCTGAATTTTCCTGTTCTACCTTAAATCAGTTTAAAGCAGTTACATTCTGGCATCTGCTGCACTGTTTAAAGTGGAATGGGGAAACTGGTGAATAAGAAGTGCCATAGACTTGGACATAGACAGACTTTCTTGAGTAGAAGGAGGTCTGAAGGAGGAAATAGTTGCTTATATCTTCTGCCTTGATAGGAGCTAATCTTTCAAATCTTTCACTCCTCTTTATAACAGAGATCACGCCCAACACATGCTCTGATTTTTTGTTTGTTCCTTTCTCTTATAATATTGTCTATACTAGCACAGTACAGGCGCCTTGCCTCCATGTCCTCCATTCTGCTTTTTACTTCCTGCCATCCATCTGGATTTTACATTTCGCTGGAATCATGTGATTGCAAACAGCCTATTAAATTATCATCCAATAGGAAGACTTCTGTAGACACACACATAAGAGTGGTGATGTAGCTGCTCCTACAGAGCTACAACACCTGAGGGAAAAAAATGTTGAGTATACTGGACATTTGGAAGGAGGAGAATAACCTCCCAATCCCACCAAAAGCTACTTAAAGAAGCATGTTAAAATGTTATGGCATGATCTGATTATTCTCATGTGAAAAACATGACTAAGCTTATAGTGCCTTCAGTAACCAACCTGGATTTTAACTGTTCATGGAGAGATTCAGATTCTGCCAATCAAGTAAAATTGTTCAGAGGTGAAGAAACAAGTAAGAATGATGGTAAAAATGTGAACTACAGGGTTGACCATGATTTAATTAACATTATTTTTTAATAATGGTAATTAATGACCCATTGTGCATAATTATGCAGACTGATATAATGAATGTAATGACTCCGCTTCATAGCCTCTCTAGACTCTTTATTTTAGCTGTTTTGTTAAGGTTGCAAGATACCAGACGATGTATTATTTGTTACATAATGACATCAAATTAATGGCATTAGAAACAGGAGGGAAATTATCCATCATTTAATTGGACCTAGGCCTTTAATCTACTGTATAAAGCCATGTTAGTCATAGCCAAATTGCCTCATAATGTTCTGCAGCATATTCATAACCTTTTTGACATTTAAACATAAATTCTTTATGTAATATTTGGACTAGCACCATATATCTCAGCCCTGACATCATCTTTCTTGTTTTGCTCACTTTATAACCATATTTGTATTATGTGCTGAAGTGTGAACTTAAAAAGGCTATCTCAGTGGTTCAAGCATACTGAGTTTTTATTACCATCATGTGTTTTTTGGCAATTATGGACCTCTAGTGTCCTACAAAACTCTCAGAATACAAACTTCACATTGCTTCAAGATGTTTTTTGGTTTGGTAATGACAGTTCAGACAGGATTCAGCCCAGCACCTTATTGAGGAAAGATGTTTTCACAGCTGATTATCATGTATTTGCAATCTTTGTGTAAGAGAGAGCTAGGTCGAACTGAATGATTCATATCTTGCAGTCACAGTGTACTTAAAATACAAGCTTTTTTAAAACAAATATTGACCTTGTGACTTTGCCAGTTATTTTAAGACCAAGTCTGAGGGGATGCAGTAAAATTCAAGGGTGGAGTATAAAAACATCACTTTTTAAACTTTGATGATTTGCTGAAAATGAAATAGCTTTTTTTTTTAAGACTTGCATTTGGAATTTATCTGGCTCAGATGAATGCAAAACAATAAGAAATGATGTACCGTAAGAAAAACAAAGTAAAGCTTATGGCTGTATGTTTAAATTTTGCAATTCTAGTACATATTACAGTACTAGTTCAAGCATTGTCTGGGTATAGTGAGACTCATTAAACTTCCTCAGGTGGAGCTTTTCCAATTGCATCAAAATCTGAGGAAAACCTATGGATTTATAGCCCCTTAAGTCAGAAACAACAAGGTCAAATAATTTGGAAAGTAGAATAGACTACTGGAGGTACTAAAATCTAATCTAATACTAAACTCTAGTAATGATACCATTTGAGACAATTAGTTTAAAATCCACAGACTAGTTTAAAAATGAATTTTCAAACCTTGAACAAGTGCAGAATATTGTTTTAAAGAATTTTAAAGAAACCTTTATTTATATAAATGTCAGTCTCGGTGTGAGGCATGATTTGAATTTATTTCTGTTTTATCCAAAATACAATTAATACGACTTATTTTTGTTTTTGTTGAGTGTGATCACCTCTTGGCCTCTATTAAAGAGTGCCTGTATGGACACCTCGCTTGTTTTTTTAAGTGCTCCAAATGCCTGTTAGAAGCTTATTGGCCAATGGTTTGTCCAATGATAATTTTCCCTAATGTCTTACTTATAAAGTAGACTAAAGATGCTGCATACAAAATTTCAGCTCAGTCAAACAAACAGATGTTAAGAAACAGATTTTTGGTTATAATAGCACCATTTGAATTATTGATGTTGACTGTGGTGGACTTTCTCTAAATTATGTTTGGTTTCCTGAGCATTGGCAAAGCAATCCCAGCCTGTAGCCATCTTTGTAAAGTAAGCTAAACCCAGAAGGGCTTAATTGGCATGTGGTGGACCTATTGTTTACAAATAAAAATATTATCCTTATAATATTATGTGGAAATCTGGAAAAACCTCAGACTTGTAGAAACATGTAGGAGCCACATATTTTGCCAATTATCTCAAAGATTTTGGGACTGGAGCTTAATAGTCCCACTAGGGCATTTGTGTGGAATAAAGCACGGATTAGAAGTAAGAATTTGGACTGTAAGCTTCATGGTTCAGATGAAATAAAAGAAGAAAAGCACTAGCAAAAGCATTAGGTTTCCATGTGTTTTCCGTGTTCCCTAATAAAAATTGGCTGATTGGTACATCCTTATTACCAAAGGATGGAAATCTAGAACTGACTGTACATGTAGCAGTAATTTATTGCTTGAGCTCAGTGTCACTGATTTCAAACCTATTACTGGAAATCTCCTGCAGAGTTATCAACAAAACTGATGGCAAGTCCATGCTCACACATACATCATCACTCCAATACAGACTCCAAAGTCCTCACGTACAGCTAGAACAACACCACATCTCTGTGTAGGTGTACTGTGACATTTAATTAAACGAACTCCACTCATAGTAACACAGTGTGTGACAGAGACAGTCACAGAGAAGCTATAATGTTAAGCTCAAGTTTCTTTTTTTATGCAAACAAAATCATCATCACTGTCAAATCAAAGCCTCTTATTTTTCAGAGCATTTTAACACACCATGTGCCCTTTACGCTGCATGAATATTTCATGACGAATGGTCTAACAGAAATGATTCAGAAGTAGTTACATGAAAGGCAGAGTAGGCGATTTTGTAGAACCTAACAAGTATAAGCTAGTTCTTGAAAAACTCTAGCCAAATGTTCCACCTCCTACTTTTAGCCCTTCTTATGAGCCACGAACGTGCACGGCTTGACTAGATATACAGCAACACTATCCACCTACCTTATGTCTCATTCACGTCTAAGAAAGCGCCTCACATTATCATAATGGACATACAGTTTGCTGTTAATGTTTATTCTGAGTTTTCAGCAAATTTATGTTGTTGTGTATAAATATACAGTATATATAGCCGGTGCTTATATACATAATAAACACAGCCAGCCAGCTAGCTTACAGCTTTACAAAAGCAGCTAGCTACATTGGCTGCTGAATTCAGGAAAATACCCCCCACCCCCAACAATGCAAAACAGATGTTACACATGTTACTCTGGTTTGCCATCCTGCTTTATCCAGTTGTCACTGGATGTTGTCACTTTCAGTGGTGCATGTGTAATTGTCTATGGGATGGATTATCGCAGGACACTACTAGGAACTTCTACAACTCCATGCTGAGACGCCTGCCATATTGCCATACTGAGAGATGTGTGAGCATCTGTATGTGTAGCTCAATAAATGTGCCTCATATCAGTCTAAATATATAATCATTTATTGTTCCTGGTAACCTTTATCTTCCTTCCCAATCCCATTCCATTACAATCCCACACTTCATTCTGGGTAGAACTGTTCTTTTTCAATGAGTATAAGTGGTTACTGATATGGCAGGGTTATGATAAGTTGTACTAATCTAAAATTACATGCTAACTGTCTAGTTGTTACTAAAAAAGAAGTTAGTAATTGTAGTCAGTAACAGGTCAGTGATAAAACTGACAAATAATGGTAAGAAATTTTCTCATCAACAAACAAAATCATATGATACAAAATGTAAGTAATGCTGTAATGCTACAAAGAACTGTTAAAAGAACTGTTCATTCTAGCCTCCCTTATGTGTTTTAGATTTTATATGGCGTGTGCACTGCCCATTATTTTCTCTGTCACAACTGTACCTGCTGCTTCCAGATATTTTTGGGGTTTGTTTGAGTGCTCCTTGGCTCTGGGGATACTCTTCTGACTAACTTTGTGACTGCCTGGTCTGAAATCTTGTGAAAGCTTTTGTGTGTGGCTGGTTGAGGGTCAAGTGATGTTACTTCCACTTGGGGATAATGGCCCCAGTGGTGCATACAGGAACATTTAGGAGTTGAGAAATCTGTCAGTAACTAGTGGCATTGCTATGCTGGTCAACTGGCTTGTTGCGAAGGTCTTGGAAAAGTTTTTTTTTGTCTCTGCCCATCATGAGAAGTTTCTTGCATGACAGCTTGGTGACAAATCTGTTTATTCTAGAGTTCTGAGGTGGGTACTGCATTTGACAGGCTTGCATGATGTTTAGTTAATGTTTTGGTTATTAAACCTGGTTTTTGAACCTGGCAGTAAAGTGTTGCATAGAATTGAATAAAGTTTTCTATATAAGTACTGTACTCTGTTAAAACAAGGGGCTAAATATCCGAGCAGATAAAAGCACAAGAAGAGTTGCACATGTCAGATGAATGGAATTACTGAGTGGAGCATTTAATTTTGCTAGTAACTTTAGTGAAATAAGAATTTATCTTGATGAATATATCTTGCTGTAATTTTGATACCAAAACTTTCAGTGAGTTAATAGTGGTTTCTTAGGTGTTATTGCTGCACTATTCTTGGTTTCTCTCTTAGTTCCTCAGTTGTTACCTATTAACCACAAAGCACTATTGTTAAGTGTTTTGTTTTTGTGAGTGAATTTTTTGTTTCCAGTAATTTGTACTGAAAGGAGATAAGGACTAATTAGAGCCTTGTTTTAAAAATGACTTTACTTTTTGGGTTTTGTTTTTGACCCAATCTGACTTTCATTTGGACTCTGTGTTGACTTGTACTTGACTAGTGATGGTTTTGCACTTGTATGGAAACTTGACAAAGGCAGTCTTGATCACAGCCCTGTATAGGAGAATCAGTTAGTGGAGTCGGCTGGTTTAATGCTTTTTTCTTACCATGTTCAATCCTCTTTTCCTGTGTTACCGACTTTATTGTACATGACTTTTCTAATGGGTTGGAATATTGCCCTTTCTATAGCTGTGTAGTTTTACTGGAGTAATACCAATCTGTGCTCTAAATGTCATGTGAATAGCTGCAACAGAGACATGTTTGATAAAAAATAATATTGACATGTTGAGTACTCCTTTCCACCACTGTACATGCAACCTGGGGCAGATCCTGACTTTTTGGTGCAATCTACAGATGTTTGATAAAGCCTACAGTATCCACACACACAAAATGTCTAATGTAAACACAGTGATACACCTACAGTACGTAGCTCAGCTAATGTGCTGCCGTCAAAATAAATCAATGGTTTAACTCAATGGAATATTTTTGGTGACACGTGTTAGGTGTCAAGAGACCGTAAACCAGGGGTGTCCAAAGTCTATCCCTTGGGCCAAATGCAAATGGGGACGTTATAGTAAATTTGCAGGGGAAGAGAGGGCAGAGAAAGTTGAGCAGAAGCAACCCTGGTCTCACAGCAGCAACTTTGCTTTAGGGAATGGTGGTAACAGGGGAATGTGAACAGAGCATGTTGTGGTGACAATGCTAATCCCTAAGCATGGAAAACCTTCCTCTGATGCTGAATAGGTGAAAGAGCACTTAGATTTGCCCTGAAAATAAACAGAACTTGATCAGTCTTGCATGTAATACTATATCTTAGAGAATCAAGGATGACATCAAAGACATCAAAAATTAGCTTTTTATTAGCTTGTGACAAAAGCATGGACAGGTCTGATTACTGTCCCACTGCTAATCTATGTGGGAGGTGTGGGTGCTAACATGAATATCATTCAAGAATTGCTGGATGTTCAGAGTCTAAAGAGCCAGACAAGAGGAGTGGGTTCATTTCAGTCTGTCCATTCTACAGTTGAAGACATGAAACCGGAATAACTATTGACTGCACACCAGCGATGACGGATGAGGGGAGTGGATTAGCCTCCCTCATTCGCAGCAGTCAGTGAGTAGGACGGGAGTGCTACCTAATTCACAAGCAGGCTCTGTGTGCCAAGTGCTGCAATTCGATCATGTTATTACTACAGTAATGAAAACTGTGAACATGATTTGCACTAAAGCCCTTTACAACCGCCAGTTTCAAAAGACTCTTCAATATGCCGGGCTGAATATGGTGATGTCCTCTGATGTCTGATGGCTCAGTCATAGATGTGTGGAGTTGTGGAGCTTTTTCTCATTTATAGTTCCGATAGCACAGTTTCTGACTGAAAAGGTACAACCTGTGAGAGGATTGTCTGATCCTGCTTGGCTGACGAAGCACTTGAATACACTAAACCCCACCCTACAAGAAGAAGATGCTGTGGTGTGGCCTTTGCTATCAAGCTCCAAGTAGCCAAGAGACATCTGTCACAAACTGAGCCAAGCATGACATCATGTTCCCCACGTGGTGAGAGGTGGTGGACTGTTTTACAAGACAGAACTCCTGTCTGAGGAGCGCTTTCAGAATTTCACAGAGATTGAAGAGGACATGCCCTTTTTCTATTGTCTCTTCACAATGGCTGGCGGACGTCAGCTCGGCATCACCTGCAGATGAAGCTGACTGAGATGCAGTGTGATGATAAACTTCACAGCCAACATCAGCAGGTCTTTCTTCATAAGGAGAGACCTACCCAGATGTGAAACCATGCCAGGAGAAAGCTTTTCTTATTAGATTATTTGTGAACAGATCTTCTCTGTTATGAACTTAAACAAGAACCGCTTGAGGTCTGGACTGCCTGATTCTAGCTTATGTAGCATTTTGCTCTTCACAACTACAGCTGTCAAACCAGACCCATGTGTGTCATGCAATCGAGGGTTTAGTTCTAGCCCTCATGTTAGTCAGTCTACCCAACGGTAGACTGTCTGTTCTGGTAAGTTGGAGCCTCTGATTTGAACTTTGATTACTTTGACATAAGGATTATTTGTACAATATTAATTTGCCTTTAGTTGGTTATGTGACTATAACATAATAAGGAATATAAAACTTGCTTTATTATTGAGTACCATAGGTTTGTTAATGCAGCTGAGTAATATTATAACCTATATAAAATAGTGAAATATTTAAGATGCAATGTAATACATATGTTTTAAAGAAAATGTTTAGCCTGTTCAAGTAATCAGCAGTACAGTGTAGGGTTTTTTCACTCTTTTTGTAATACAAGAATATGAATAATTTATGAATAGTAATATTTTTAGAAAAGGCATTTTGGTCCAATCTGGCCCCCTTTGGAAAAAGTTTGGAAACCCCTGCAGTAAACCTTTTTATTCACAGCTTCAAAACCATTTAAATTCACTCACTTTGTATGTTTCTACCATTCAAATTGTGTGACAATAGCATTTTAGCACAGTTATTCTCTTTACTGTGAAAAATTCATTTGGTATTTGCACTATTTTCTTCATACACACTGAGAAATGTTCTTTAAACAACAGAACAGTCTCTCACTCAGCTAAATATTCATAAATATTCAAGCACAATTAAAAACAGTTAGAGAGAGAGAGAGAGAGAGAGAGGGAAAGTGAAAGAGAGCAGAGTCAAGTTATGCTCTGCAATGATCTGACTGAACAAAGTCTCTGATGATGCAATATCATCTGTAATGTGAAAGCCATAAATGTATCTCTGCTAATACAAATACTAATTCATTCTCCAAATGCAGCAACTTTAAACTTTCAGAATGAAAAACACCCCACAGGTATTTCAGCATAAACACTTCACACGTATTTATGCCCTGATTATCCTTGGGTAACGCCATCTGCAGGAGCCTGAAGTTACTACAACCTTAAACACACAAGGTGTGTTTTGTCCGGTGAATATATTATATTGTGTTATCAGCTTATAGTAGGTCATTAGCACAGGCTGAGACATATTCACACATATTTGATTTTTGTTGGTCATGGGTGTGTGGCATTGAAGCCCATTGAAGCTCCAGTGTTTATCTTTTATAGTTGGTGGGCTCACATTTTCTCCGTATCTTTGTCATTTCCTTAAACTCCTGTTTTTTGACTTATTTTCCTTTTGCTTTCTCCTCCTTTATGCAAGTGAATTATCTCATATTTAATCTCCTTAAACCTAGCTCAGGAATATATATAAATATAAATATATTGTACTAATAACTTGAAATAAAGGGTGGTCTCTGACATTTGCACAGTAATTTCAGATGAAAATTGATGCAACTAATCATTTAATTGTAAATACACATTCAAACAGTAAAATAACAGTGATAATAACAGTAATAATAACAAAATAATAACAAAAAATAACAGTAACTTGTTCTGTTGTGATTTGTTTAATATGGTGAATTTGATGTTTCAGTCCAGTCCTCATATAATCTTTCATGAGGAAATTGCTCTTTCTGTTCACTGGCTGGATTACAACTTTTTTTTCCTGCCAGTAAATGTTCTTCTCAATTAGTCATGGCATGCTGCTGAGGGCTGTTCACACTGTGTCAGAGATACAATTGTCTCTTAATGAATGATGTAATGCTTTAGAAAGATCTCCGTAGCCTGAGGGCCATTTATTAGAGTGGAATCCATAAGTAACTTAACAGTGAAAGCATTTTATTGTTTTGGAAAGTCCGATATGAAGTCCAATGAAGTAGTGACTATGAGTTTAAAGGAGTGTCTGTATATATACATCATTCTCCATTTCACTGGCACCGCTTACTTATAGGTGCACTTTGTACAATTACAGACTGTAGTCCATCTGTTTCTCTGCATACTTTGTTACTCTGTTCCTTAATGGTCAGGACCCCCACAGGACCACTACAGAATAGGTATTATGTGGGTGGTGGATCAGTCTCAGCACTGCAGTGACACTGACGTGGTGGTGGAGTGTGTTGATGTGTGGAATGTGTGTTGTGTTGGTGTGAGTGGATCAGACACAGCAGTGCTGCCGGAGTGTTTAAACACCTCGGTGTCACAGAGAATAGTCCACTACCCAAAACTATCCAGCCAGCAACATCCTGTGCGCAGCGTCCTGTTACCACTGATGAAAGACTAGAGCATGACCAACACAAACTGTGCAGCAGCAGATGAGCTGTTGTCTCTGACTTTACAAGGTCCACCAGGAAAGTCTAATAGAGTGAAGAGTGTGGGTGAACCGATCCTCTGCTTGAATATGCCATTTTTCTGCATATTTTAGTGCAAAAATTCTAACTCATTTATTTGCTGAGAACATTTTCACAGGTCACATTTTACATCTTATTTTTCTCTATATGTGTTGAAGTCAGCAAACAAACTGCAATTGCATTAAAACTGCATTAAAAACATGCAGAAGTGAGTCCCATGTATGATGATAACGGAAGGGTAACAAATGCTGTAGGCCTAGCAGCTGTTCAAACAGTTCAAACAGCTGTCACGTCAATGATACTTGGCTAGCTAGAGAGCTAGTTAAGCCAGTGCCCAAACTGGCCCAGTATTCAGCAGTACGCTTTGGCATACAGGGGCTTTTTCTTGCATACTGGCACCTCTCACAAGCTGCCAATATTGGATTTAGTTCCCCTAAAATTCACAACCCCTTTCACAAATCAGGTCCTCAGGTATATTTACTGAAAAGAAACCAATGGTAAGCGACACTAGAACTACGGAAAGCAAGAACACTCAAAAAAGTATTCATCATATCAACACCGAACTGCACATAAAATATTTTTCAACACAATTGTTCAGTGTTTACTCACATTAAAACAATATTTTTTTTCAAAATCTCCATTATGCTGTGTTTGTATCATTTGTATCATTCAATATATATATATATATATATATATATATATNCACCCCTATGAGTGCCTTTCTGAGGGTCTGATCACTGAGACTCATGAGCAATTAGTTTCCATCACATGCTGATTATGAACACTAGATGTCAATGTGGAGTAAAGAGTGATTCATCCAGACTCCACTGTTTTGTACCTTCACTGTTCCTATTTGAACTGTAAACAACATAATGGTGAATAATGAGATTAATGTTGCTGCAGAAACATCTGTGAAGCCTACCGTCGTCATCATCGCCACCATCATAGTGCCCAAAAGTGACATCTAAAAAAGGGAAAACTTCATTATTACACTGGTATCAGTGCTGCTTTAGTGGGTCATCTCGGACTGGATATCTAGGGTAACATTCAAGTACCACTAAAGTTCAAGATAAATAATGAAGAATTAACAACATTGGTTTTATAACTATTATTATAATTTATTTTATTATTATTATTATTATTATTATTAGTAGTAGTAGTAGTAGTAGTAGTAGCAGTAGTATATATGATCAAATTAATAATTTTGCAAATAGATGTTCCTTTTCATGAACATCAGCAATATCATCTAGTACATTTTATTCACTGTAAAAAATTAAGAATTCAGAAATTCAAACACTTGATTAGCTGATACCGGCCAATTCACACACCAACATGTAAATAAGGAGACTACCAGCACCTCAAGCACAGAGTTAAGCTAACTTGTTACCAACAAAAAAGCAGATGGTCAAATGACAAGATTACACAGTACATGATCTATGTTTGATTGGCTGTTTCATAATACTTGCTTTCCAAGTTGAGATGGTTACAGAAGAGTTTCAGCTTTCCTCTGTACAATGCAAATGAAAAAGAAGCCTGGAGTGTGAAGAGTTAAACAGTCTACTTGAAGCGTAATTGGTGTCTGACAAGCTCTTTACTGTTTAATCAAAGTGTTCTTTAACTGACCATGTATGGCTGATTCATCCATTAACTCATTCATCCATTAAAGTGCTGGCAAAGCTTTGATTGGACATGAGATGACATTTGGTTCAAGCACACTCAAAGTGTTTTTTTCAACTTAAGAAATCCATCCTCCCACACCACCGATACAACTAAACATGCAGAAGCCTAGAAAAGAAGCAGGAAACTCAAGCAGTATTTGAGCTACACATTAACTTTTTTGAATCACTATAAGGTGATGGAAAGTCATACATCCCTGATTAAAGCTGTTTCATAAGATCAGCTAATAAATAAATAATTTAAAAAATATATAATCATATCAACAATGACAATAATAATGTTGATATTCATTATAAATGTAAAATTAATAGATAACACTTTTTAAAACATTTCTTCAAAAACAAAATAGTAGCACTGTTAGTAATAATAATTTTAAAAAGCCCCGTAAGTAGCATATCAAAGTGGTAGGTTGGATAAATGTGTGAATATGTCATGGATGTGGGTTCGAAACCCAGGTGACTTTCTTTTCATTTTTTTCCGTAATGGTAAGAAAAGCTCTCAGTGATTAAGAACGGATTAATTAAAGTACTGTAAAGTTTTCCACGTTGTCTATTATGATATATGTCTGTAATAAAGACTAACCTGACTTTTTTTTGTAGGCCTAGGCTAACGTTACACAGCTGACCCACAGTCATAGCGAATTGATAAATGCAGCTGTACTCATAAACACAGATATATATTAGGACATACATTAAGAACTAAGTGTTTGCAGAATTTGATGTTCTAAATGTTTGTACCAGAATTATTTTAGCTCAGTGACCGGTCTGCTTCTACTGCGTCCTGCGTCATTGATGACATCATCACCAGGAACTAAACTTCTAACCACAGGTCTACACCTGTAGTTCCAACTTAACGACAGTGTTTGTGAACGTTCGGTGGAACTACGGTTTTGGGAAACACCTGTGTCGCTTAACAATGGTTCGGACTATGGAAGTTACCAACGTAGTTACCTCCGTAGTTCCAACCATGGTTTTGGGAAACACTTGCATCGCAGCTGTATCATTCCAACTATGCAAGTTGCTAACGTAGCACCCCAGGTTTGTCAGCTGAGTTAGAATCAGTAAGCTTTCAAACTTTGTTAATGTTCTGCAATGTAAATACCATTATGTTTAAACAAAAGTGGGTCTAAAACACTAAATGCCTCCTATCACTTTCATCAATTCAGTTAAGTTGTTTTAATACGGGAATCAACATATACTTAAGTCCTATAATAATCCCTGTAATAACACATGACTATTACACATGACTTATTGTAATGAAACAAAATAAGAAAGCAGTGTCTGTATACAGAATATAAATGTACTTCATTATGTAACTAGCATAATTATGCAACTACAGAATTCAGCTGAAACAAGATTGCAGGTTCAGCTGATAACAGTGGTGATAACACTTTTAAGGGTTGATTAAATGGAAAGTCCCCTTTTGTTGTTGATGTATTCACAGGAAAGTGCGACTGATTTATGCAGTTAATATCCAGCTGTCTGCTCTCCTCCTGTACCGCCGCATTGAGCTCCATGACCATAATTTATGCATGTAGCCGCTCACATGGCGCTCTGTCAGGTGATATTTCTGAATAAAGGTAAATGGGGGTCCTGAGAGGAGGATGCTGGGGCTGACCCTGCGGCTGCCTGACTAGATTACATAGTCCAGTAATTCCATTAGGGCAGAGCTCCAGACACCACTTCCACCTTCAGGCTCCTTATAATCAGAACAGATGGCTTTGTTTCAGACATACTGCCGCTCAAACTCCCACCTTTGAGGACTCTGAATATGGAGAGTGAAAAAAGATGTAATATTATGAGGAACTGTATTCTATCGTTGTGTGTTCCACTGCACACCGGGGTTGATGTTTCCCACTGAGCCTCAATAGTTTCAACTACCGTTAAACTAAATAAATGACCATCACAGACCCTTTTGTTTAGTTATGAATAAGGTCATGAGTAATATATTCTTTGGCTTGTATGTGTGGGCGGCACAGCCAAACTTTTGGGATTTGTCAGCTTAACCCATAAGAGCCCTCAGTGACATGTGTCACAAGTCCATCAAAAGGTCTGGATGGTTTCATATACAGCTTTATCCTTTATCTAAACTCATGGAGTGCCTAAGTGACCTATACTGAACATTATGGGTGCAGTCATATGACACTTTATATATTTGTATACATGTGACCCCTTTTACAAAATGGTGATGTGATTGGTTAGTGCATGAGACAAACCTAAATCATTTTAAAAGCTTGTTGTTTGTATCTATAAGGTGTGTTCCAACCCAGTTAACATGTTCTGTATTACAAATAACCCATTCTGACCCCATTTTTAGAACTAACTGTTCAAATACAAGTTATAAAGTGGTTGTTGTTAAATCGGTATTTTGTTAAATCGGAATTTTGACTGTAGTTCTCTAGTTACAGATTGCTTCTTTGTCACAATAAGAAAAATGCTAATGAGCTGTTCAGTTAATGTAAGTGACCCCTCATAATTTACCTTTAAGGGGAAATGGGTCTGAGCTCTTGTGGATTAGTTCTGATAGACTATCCAAAGGTCCCTATGCGTGCACTACAGTTATTTCGAGCCGATTCTTTTCAGAAAACCAGTTGAACCAATGCAAAAGTTTTACTGAATTAAACCTTTCTGTACCAGAGTTTACCAGGCTGATGCACAAACATGAAAACCTGAAATAAAACATATCTTATTCCAGTCATTTAGCTTTATATTTATAACTTTGTAGAGCATTTTAATGCTAACTAACATTTGCAAAGTTCGATGCCAGAACCTTTTGATGTGCAAGTTGTCTTTGCTCATTCAGTAGCACACTAGCTAAAAAAATAGACAGTAGAGTTGTTAACTAATGCAGTACTTAATTTTAGTTAGTCATGACATAACACTGTAACAATGGTTGCAAGGCTTAACTAATCTGAAATGAACATATAACAACTACATGATTACACGTTAACAGTTGTTACATGTTTACTTAACATTAGTTAACCATTGTTAATGTATTCCTTCATCTTAACTAATGCATTACTTCATGTTAGTTAGTTAACACTTAATGTAAAATGTTACCAAACAGACATTCGGGCATGAAATACTGCCTAATTAACCTCTTGGACCCCCATGGATATCTCAAAATTAAAATTCTTGGGAGTCCATAAAAATAAACTTATGAATTCAGGCTCTTGGTTAGGCAATATTAAACACTCAAATACAAATTCATGGAAAGGTCATTGTTTAGCCTGCCTCCACCACCAAACAGCCAGCATCTGTCTGTGATACTAACTAACTCGTGATGCAGTATGCTTACCTTACCTTACCATTATCATGCATACCTCATGCTCACGCTCTTGCAAATTGGTTCACCCAGTTGGTCCTTCATTGTTCAGCATCTATACCCAGGATAAAAAACTTTACAGAATGCTGCAGCATATTTTGTAAATCAGAAAATTCACCCAATTATGAAATAGATTGGTGGAAGGACTACATTATTTCTAATTTCTCAGAATGAAACCAAAAGAGGAGATGTGCAAGATTTCGGGTTTAAGGTGTGGAAGAGTGCATCGCCAAACTTAAAGAACATTTCCAGAAGAAGAATTTTTAAACCAAGTGGCACATTTATGGCGAGTGAGTTAACCAATGCTGGAGAAGCCAGCCAATATGGGACCCCCTCCCTCGAATACCAGGGGACATTTTTCACACTGGTTGCCACTAGCTGTAATGCCCTGGCTGTAGTATGCTGGTCAGCAACCTCCCTGCTGGAATGTGAATGCGTTAGCTGAACTGAATATGTGACTCTTTGAAAGGCACAGTTCAAATGAACCTGTTCAGTGAAATGAATCTAACTTCCCGTCACTGGTATAGATGTATCTGTGGGTTTGAAAACTCAATGTTTGTGATATGTAACATTATATGACTATTTTAGTGTTTGTATATGAAACAGCAGCTGTGATGGAAAACATATGTGCATTGGATGAGTGGTCACAGTTATTCAGGCGTGGTGGGACATTTGCTCAGTGTGATGCTGTATTGAACAGCAACTCCTAACAGCCTGTAGAACCGCATGCTTTCTGTAAAAGGAAAATAAGACAAAATAACTGAATTTACCTTTCACATTTTCAGATGGAGGATGAGATCACGTGTAGCCTAACACATGTGAGCCGACAAGGGAAATGCAGTTTTGTTTCTGTCTGCCTTAATAGCTGGAGACCATACTTCAGTGTAAATGTAGATATATTTGTCACTCTTTACCTGCTTTAGCTGTGTATTACACTCATCATCAAAGAATAGTTGCATCCAGAAGGAGGTGTGGGATTGCAGTGCTATTGGGAAGGAAGATAAAGGTTACCAGGAACAATAAATGATGATACATTTAGACTGATATGGGCAATATTTATTGAGCTACACATACAGAAGTAGTGTCTCAGTATGGCATTGGGTCGCCATGTTTACTAATGCAACATGCCAGACTTCTCAGCATGGAGTTGCAGAGGTTCCTAATGATGTCCCACCATAATCCATCCCATGCAGCTTGAATATTTTCACACAGTTCCTTCAGGTTTTGCAGTAGGGGTGGCGGTCGAGTGACACCAGACCTTCTGCACATGCAACGCTTGTGCACCAAACGTTGTCAAATCTTGGCGCTGACCACAGTGCCTTCACACACAGATTTGTTGGTGTCCACCAAGACAAAAGCTGGACTTATGCTGCACAATGTGTTGATAGGACCATCCTGCTTCCTGGAGCCCCATGATGTTATTCCATTTGCTCAGATTGCTTCTCAGAGGCATATTTCCATTGTAAAGGATGCTACCAAACACAAAAGTATGAGTCAAAATGGAAAGCGCGTTCAACACAACCTTATATAGTCAGTCATAAGGCTTGTCCTTGCTTACAAGACATCTGTGGCTGAGTGTGAAACTTGAATCATTTGCATGTCTCACAATGTCAAACCTACCCACCAAGTTTCATTCCTGTCAGCTGATTCCTTCTGGGTGCAGCTATTTTTTCAATGATGAGTGTCATTCTTTTTCTAGTTGTTTGTGTGATCTGTTTGGCTAAGCTGAGTATTCCGCAATCGGAATGTCGGTATGACTTTCTTCAGCTTGTTAATGTTAGCTAACTGCTAACTTAGGTATGATGCAATGAGGAGGGAGTATGGAGTAATTTATCATTTATATTTAATGCTTTTTATTTTAATTGAATACCCATACATTACCCATAAATCCACACTGCAGATAGATAGAGCACATCGTTTAAATATTTGCTTTACTTATACGCTAATGCCTGTTTTTGAACCAGAGTAATGATAAAGGAACCCAAGACATTGCACAATGTACAGTCCAGCTTACTGCTTTCAGTCTGTAACTCATAGCCTGGAGTGAGAGAGAACCTCGACTACCTGCTGCCTGTGGTCTCTTGCATCTCTCTCTCTATGTTTCTTTCCCTTTATGTCTTTTCTCTCACCTCTCTTTCACCTCTTTTGCTCTCTCTCTCTCCTCAGCCTTACTTCTCTCTACAAGGCTTGGAGTGCTGTCACAGATAATGCTGTGGATTAGGTCTCCCACACTTCTCCCTCTCTCCTTCTCTCCCTTTCTCACTTTTATTCCCACATTTGCATAATGGAACAGTGAAGAAGTGTTACCTGTGTCCAGTTTTTATTACAGACCACATAGTACATCTCTATCTCCACTCTTCTGTCTGTCACTCTTCACTCTCTTTGTCTTATATTTTCTCTTTCTCTTAGCCTCCCCTTCTTTCTCTTTTGATGTTTCTCATTCTCCTCCCCAATCTTATGTATGTTTCTTTCTCTTTCTGTCTTTCTTTTCCTTATTCTCTCCCCTTTCCTTCTTTCTCTTAGTCTATCTCTCAAATTTTCTCTGTTGCTCTGTCTTTCTTTTTTTCTTGCTCTCTTGCATCCTTGCTACATCCATTTCTCTCTGTTTTTTCCTTCCTCCACCTTTTTCTTTCTGTCTGTTTTTTTACTCCTCCTACTCTGTCATTCTTTCTCTTTCCCTAGTAGTCCCTTTCTCTCTGTCTCTCTCACACACTCTCTCTCTGTCTCTTTCTCTTTCACTGAATATCATCAGCCCCACAGGATGATGATATGATTATTAAAGAAATCATCAGCTGTCTCTCAGCAGCAGCAGCAGCAGCAGTTTTTATCTCCATCTCTAACCTGGAAGAGCCTGTAAAGTGTTCAGCCTCATTCAGAGGGGCTGTAAAACGCTCAGCCAGAAAAGAGAGTCGACCACGCCCCAAGTCAAACTGCCATGCAGCATCTGAAAGTTCAGAGGTATTTTTAATTGTTTTTATGGAAGGTGCAACATTTGGTATTGACACGCATTGACACCCAGCGACTTTTGTCACTGCTTAATTTATCAAAGCTCCACAGCACACGACTTAGCCATTTGCTATTTCCCTCATTAAATTGTACAAGAAATCTTTAGTAGCTTGAAATTTATGCAGAGAAAGGCATTTGGTTTAAAAGCTTTTAGACAAACAGGCGGTTGTAATGGTCTGTTACCTCAGCTAAAGTTTGCCTAATCTTTTTTTTTCATCTCCTTTGCAAAGCTATATTCAGTGTACGGTCTGAAAACTAGACCAAACCAAGATGATTACATGAATTGTTTACATGACATCTGTTTATAGTTGCATGCCAGTAATCTGCTCCATCTACAGTGTCAAACTCTCACTTCAAGGTAATAATATTGATATTCTTTTTTTCCATTTCTGTAGAAAGTGCATCTCTTCCTCCTGTTTGTGTTTTGTCACTCATGTCTATAAGCTCACCAGACAAAAATGAGCCACCTTGCGTGTTTAAGATGGTAGTTTAGCCTCCTGCAGATGGGGTTGCACTAGGATGATGGGGCTGCATTTGCAGGTGTATGGAAGTGTACGGTCATATGGGTCTACCAGCAGTGGCAGTGTACAGGAAATTGTCCTCAGAATTGTGGGAAGGCATCCACCAAATCTGGCCCAACTGTGCAATTCTTAGATGCAGGAGTGTCTGAACATTTGATGCGGCCTACATCCAGAAACTTGTCCGGTCCGTGCCAAATCCAATCATAACTGTTATGATTGGTGGATTCAGTCAGGTGACTAATCTTTGGTCTGGTGAGCTTATATACAAATGTAGACGTTTCCATATATACAATTTAAGAAGTATGAGGTACATAAGAGATGAAACCACCGATTTTAGCCTTTAGCATAGCAGCCTGCTAACCAGGCATTTGTGCCCACTAGCTCCACCTGTGGAGTGCTTCCATCGGTCACGTGTATTACTCAGCAGTGGGGTTTCACATCCTGTTGCTTCAACCAAGCTTGGGAAAACACTTTACGTTGCTGCTTGTGTGCATCTATAATTAAACCTGACCAATTTGTTAAACAATATGTTTTATTATGTATTTTTTATTTTATTTTACCTTTGCACAGTACTATATGTAGACGCATATGTAGAAATAGCTCTGTGAATGCTGTTTAAGTCCCTATTAATGCTATATAAGCACAGCCAAAATGTCAAGACAAATGACAAAAATGCACTAGACAATAACAATTGTATTTGATTGCTTTTGTAGTCTAATATCCTGCTGCTCTTGCTGTTTATATGAATACAAATGTGGTTAAACAACAAAGATGTCTCTGATATGAGGAAGCACAATGTATGCACCTTACCAACGTGCTGATGATTCATCCTGTGTACGCCGCTAAAAGAAAAAAAAAGAATAAAATGTCGCTTGAAATAAGCAAGCTCGTCCGTGTCTTCAGACAATGTTGCTTTTTATGGAGTCTGCTTATAATTGGATTAGGTTTATTCTTTCCTTTTTTTGGCTCGCACTTGACAAAAAAAGCCTAATCAGTCCTATTTTGGGATTACACAGAGGTTACTGTGTCTTTGTAGCATCTCAAAATTGCTATAAATTAAAACACAACACAAATAAGACTCAAAAGCATTTGCTGAAGCCATATGCTGGTCATATGCTAGTACAAAAATAACTGTCTGTCGCCTTGGTATAATACTTCTTTCACTGCTGAGGAAACTAATGAACGGGTCTGATTTGAATTATGCATGAATCCAGGCTTAACCTAATCCAACTGCTCACTTCTCCGCCTCTCTGTTATGCTCAAATCTTGTTATTTGCAAGAGCCAAACAAGGTGTATGTGTGGACATGTGCATGTGTGGGTGTGCATCTGTATCATAATTTCCTACCAAAGTTATGACTAAAGTATATTTGTTGGAAACTGAGAAGCAAGTTCTTCAGGTGACTAAAACTAAGTTTCTAAAACTGATTGAACTTTCTTTATATTATATTTTCCCTTTTTATTTTGTGTTAGTTTCTGTACCAAAAACCGTCATAATTTGGTTTTGCGTGAGCATTTTTAACTCATTATGATTTTGTATTACATAGTGACAATCAAATGCACAGTATTTATTAGTGTGCCTTTAGGACTGATATGTAAATTAGTTCTTTTCTGAGTGACTGGCTTATATTGTGCCTCATTTAGAAAGCAAGAACACATTGAAAACTTTTTATATTGTTGGCTAACTAATATGAAGTAAAACATTAACCATGGTTATAAAGCTTAACTAATGTTGAGTAAACATGTAACAACTGCATGCTTGCCTGTTAAGTAAACGTGTAACAGTTGTTACATGCTTGCTTAACATTAGTTAACCAATGTTAATGTATTACTTTATGTTAACTAATGCATTACTTGTTCCTAGTTAGCTAACACTTAATGTGAATTGGTACCAACACCTTACAACTTCATTGTGAATGGTATGGTAAAACTGGATCAAAACTGGTAAACCACTGGAACTAGTTAGCTCAACTAGCTAGCTATTAATTCAACTACTGTTAATGTGAAAGTATACCAAGTTTGCAAATTTTTTGTATAAATGTATTGTTAAATTGTTAACAGACTCATTCAGAGTGGTCTGATGTGAAATGCTCCATTCTAGAGATCATAGTGGTGGTGACAGGAACTTGATGCTCATCTCTAAAAGCTCCCTAACAGCAAGTTAGTACATGAAATGCATATCTGAAAGAAAACCACTGTTGTCATTATCAGCATTACATATATTAATAAATAAATAAAATCACTATATTTGTGGTGCAGACATGGCATCCTCTGGTTCCTATCACCACTACTGTAAAGAAAGTTTCAGTAAGTTTCTGTTTATGACAAAGCATTTCACATCCAACCACTCTGACGACTGTTTACATCTCAAGTAGTTTATTATGCAAAAATTTTGATGGCGGAATTCCCCTTTAACATGACAGCTGCTTGAACAGCTGCTGGTGCCAGCATTTGTTCTGCTTTGTTAGCCTGCTGTGCAGGGACACTTTGTCCATTATGGGTGCTAGGGTCCTGCCTTGGTGCTTGCCACAAGCAAAATAGAAGAAATAACCATGCTGAAATATGCAATAATTTATGCATTAAAGTTTGTTTTGTAAAATTGGCCAAAGGTCCAAAAAATGTATTCCAATGTAGAAATCATATGCACAGCAGCTAGAATCTGCCATAGTGGCCTTCAGCACAGCGCCCCCTGTGGATGGCATGCTTTTACACAGATTCAGTGCCTGCTGTTAGCCAATCAGCAGCACAGAAAACACAGTCCTCATTGAAATGTGCCCTATGTAGTGTTGCAGACAACCCTGCTGTGTCCATGATACGCTAAACAACTTCCCCGGTTTCTATGTGAAGATACCTTGAAGAGGCCAAAGCTTTTGTCCACTTTACTGCTGGATGAGCGTCCAGGCAATGCTGGCATAACTTTAGCTGGGTAAATGAACCTCAGATGTACCTCAGATTATACACACAGATAGATAGATGTATAGCTGTATAGCCAGCAAGTTTACTAAGATACTGGTTTGCTAAGAATACCAAGTTAGCTTTAGCTCAGGTTGCTTTTTAGCGCTTAGGTTGCTCTGATTCAAAATGAGGGCAGAGCCACGTTAGCCTTGCAATTGGTCAAGGCAATGCTGACGGCAGCTACACCACTTTAGTAAGCCCATTTTACAGTGAGAGAGAGAGAGAGAGAGAGAGAGAGAGAGAGAGCGCAATACTGGTGAAATGCAGCTGACATTTATTAGACTGGGAAGATTTTCCTAAGACATACCATACCAGTTTAGACTTTCGACACACCAAACTAGGTAGATGCGTTTGGTTATCTTAAAGACTGATCTGACATATCACATATACTCTTGATGTATCACAATATTTTATTTTGGTAGTGTATATTGGGGGTCAAGAGTTACAAAAACAACTTCATCAGAAAGAAAACTTCGATTTCTGTTACCAGGACACAAACTTTATAGAAGACCCAATAAACCTTGTAAATGTGATTTTTGGCTTGAAACTGGGCGAATATATGTTGCATTCTGTGCTGGGCTGTGGGGCTGTTGGATGGGGTAGTGGTGCAGTGTTGCTGGTGTCTATCATCAGGGAGAGTTGAATGGCTACTTATGACCTGCAGTTCCAGCCATTCAATAGTGCTGGTCTCCACTGCTGCGGTGTTCAATAAAGAGTACTTGTTTAAAAGTGCAATGTTTCCTTAATCTCCGCCAGTCTGGTAGGTTTATTAATGTTGTAGGCCTCTTCTAGTTCTGTGGCTGAATGTCAATGTGCTGGATCTTCTAAGATCTTATTTTTAGGGATTGAGTATTTCAGTTGAATGCTGAGCTGTTTGTGTTTTGAACAGGCTGGATGCGATGAGTTGATGTTACACTGTTTGTGTCTAGGTTGATGCTGGAACAGCACTGCCGAGCTGTTTTGTCATGCGTTTTGTCTTTGTCTGGCTTGTAACTCTCGCTCTCAGTTTAGCAGTTGGGAGGTTCTTTACAAAGGTGAGATATTAGCATTCAAGGAGCAACTTATGTAAATAATGAAAATGATGGAACTTCAGCATAAGAGACACAATAGATGCATCCCACTCAAAAGGGGTTCCTAAGCAGTGTCACTGTATTCCCTCCTTAATCCAGGGATGCCAGCATTCGGGATACCCTGCAACGTCATAACCAAATATGCACTATCAAAAGACATACAGTGGCTGATGGATAAACTTTGCTGCAACCTTCTGCAAAGTGATAAACTGTGGTTCAGTACTCCCTCTTTGCAGCCAGCTTATTCATGTTTCTTTCATTGATTTCACAAATGCTGGCTATTCCTTCTGACAACTAGTAGAATAACAGAAGATATTGCATAATTTATTGTGTAAATTATGTTTCAAGTAAATTACAGTCTGCAACTAGTTTCACCAGGTAAAGATTCCTTTTATAGTCCTTAGTAGTATTAGGTAGTAGGTAGTAGTACCTTAGTGGTAGTAGTTCTGGAGTTAATTAGTTTTACTGACCTACAAGTTAGAAAAGAAAAAACTTTATGTACCTATATACTTTTATTAATGTTGGTAAAAACTGCAAATTTTAAGGGTTAATCATGCAGCCTAATAATGTGTAGAGCTGCTATCATTGTCCATGTGTTCGATGTCCAAAAGTTTTGCCACCTTTTATACTGCTCTAAAGAAACCAAACTATCATACATGGTTGATGTTCATCTGTAACAGAGGCTGAAGTTGGCTTCCTGTTCGCCAGCATCTTAACAGAATGTTCTGTTCCACCTTAAATGCTGGAGCTTGTACAAGACATGTTTAGCTCCCACATCTTAAACAAGATCCTGGACAAGTTCAGTTCAAAGCTGTTAGTTTGCTCTGCACATTCCACTCCGAACAGTCCTCCAACCAACAACATCACAAATGTTTTTGTGTTGAGATGCTGGAGTGCAGAAAGTGGCTACAGTTTAAATCCCGGGCCTTTGTAAAGCTCAAAGGGTGAAAGACCTGTCTGAAAGGCCAAGTGGAACATTTGGGTTTAAATCACTCTGACCTGTCAGCAGAAGGAACTTCATGTTTATGCTTTTATGCTGCAAAGCTACAAGACTAAAAGCCTTTTGGTATCTGAATGTGCTTTTCTGAAGCCCTGTTTGATGTCCGGGTCAAGATGTTCCTCTGACCATTTTCACAAAAACACACTTAAAAGATTAAACAGGGATGAAATGAAAAAGCTCAAAATGTGCAGTTATTTTGCAGGTAACATTATTTTTGTTTGTTTGTTTTACTAGTCCTCTGGTCTAATCACACATATCACAAAGCTCTGGATGTCTATGTTTTTGTGTACTGGTTTTGTCAGTCCTAGTGCCAGTAGCAAGCAGTTGCATCTCTATAGATAAGCCTTTCAGAGTGAGAGAGAGTTGCTGAATCAGAAAACATTTCTGCTATTCAGTTTTTGGACGTTATTCCTAAATTTTGTTTGAAACCATAGGGAGCATTGTTTGCTATGTCTTTGTCTGTGACCACTACTCCATTTTATCTAAAGCCAGTATGTGTTTATGGGAATTATATTAAATGTTCTGTGATTGGTCAATAAACAGTGGCATGCAAAATTGTTGGATACCCCGATTAGAATTTCTTTTACTGTGAATGGTTAATCGAGTAAAAGATGACCCGATCTACAAGTGGCTTGAAGTTAAAGATGACACATTTCCTTTATATTAGGCAGGAATCCTTTTATATTTCCACCTTTTATAGTTTCAAATCAATGAAAGAAGGAAATTGTTTTATTAACACCCCTTTTGGCATTTAAAAATACTTTTTTTGTAGTCAGCCACTTCCACTTCTTGTTTGGGTTATATTTACCCATTCTTGTTTACAAAAGACACCAAGTTTTGTGAGATCCTTGTGCCGTCTTGCAGAAACTATCCACAGATTTATGATGGAATTGTGAGGACCACTGCAGAACCTTAGGCTTTTGCTTCTTGAGGTAGAACATTGTGGATTTTATGGTGTGTTTAGGATCATTATCCTGTTATAGAAACCGTTTATATCTTTGCTCTTTCTTTGCTTAGTCTTTGCTCATTATGGCCAAAAAGATTCTATTTTAACTTCCTCAGTTCAGGACTGCATTCCAAAATGGATCAGGCATGTTGTTTAGATGCTCCTTTGCAAACCACTGACACTGGATTTTTGTGGTGAGGATGTAGAAAAGGGCTTCTTCTGATGACTCTTCCATGAAGAAAGTCACCACTCCAGATTTGCCTAAATCTTCCTGTAGGTATTTTGCAGTCAAACAGGGTCATTGTTATTTGTCTTTCTAGCAATCCTACGAGCAGTTCTTCTTCCAGACCTTCTACGTGACTGCCATTGTTCCTGTTAACTGCCATTTTGTAATTACATTAAGGACCTTAACGACTTCCTGAAAATGCTTTGATATGCTCCTATAGCTTCTCCTGCTTTGTGGGCATCATTTGCTTTGTGGCTGCTAGTTGTTGGGATGAGGATTGTGTAGTCAGATTTAGAAATCTTTGAAATTTCCATCACCTGTTTTTTTCCTAACATTGACAGTAAAGAATCCCTAAAGAGCTTGCTAAGATCTCAATAAAAGGTTTCTGAAAGCTCAAATCTCTTAGGGGGGGCAGACTTTAGCCTGCAGGAATTACATGAATCCTGCTTAAAATGCTGAAAAATGGTTAATATTTGACTTTATGCCTGTAGGAGATCTTCTACTCACAATTTTTGACCAGGGGAGGCCAAACTTTATGCCACTGTATATACTAAATCCTATTTGCATATTTTTTCTTCCTGCATAGGACTTTGAATGATTTTGCCATTTCCTGTCTCAGAGCAGTCTGTAAGTGGTTCAGGTTGCCCTGACTTCTATTCGTGATCAGCATGCTGCCTAACACTATTCTCAGAAAAGTGAAAATCCTGCACATGGTAATCACTGAAGCAACTTCTTCTGTAATTTGACAGCCACTGTAGTGAACAGCAGAAAAGGTAGGCCAGCGAGGTATCCCCCCAGTAGGTGCCTCAGGGGCAGTGTGTTAGTCTTATTACTAAACTATTAGAGTGTGTCTGAGTATGCTAATGAAGCAGTGTGTTGAACCGGGACAAGCTTGAGCTCAGACTAATCTTTTTAATAAGGTTTAATGTAGTTAGATCTTGCTGCTACA
>CM067500.1:16060176-16086911 GCA_034552555.1 Semaprochilodus insignis | reverse complement strand
ATATATATATATATATATATATATATATATATATATACACATACGAAAAGCCTAAGTCTACATGTTTCACTTTGTCATCAGGTTTTGTGGCCTGTGCTCTGATTTCTTCAATTATAAGAGAATGGTCAGACTGCTGAGAGAGGCATGAAGGAGGCAGCAATCATCTTAGCCTAAATGAGGTTTCTACCATAATGGCGTCCCTGCCGGTGAAAAGACATCCTTTTGACAGCGGCACGATTGCCCTGCATGAACTGATTGGCTCCGTTGTGGGAAGAAATGATATTTCCACGGATTCTGACATAAATTGTGCCATAATGTGACGGCAAGCAAATTGCTCCTGTTTTTTTGTCTTAGTGATTCAGATAATATCACTCTCCAGGGATGGGAGAACAACACAGGGGCCTGAAGGGGGCACTGCTGAGAAAAAAAGTGTGTTGGTTTTTGTTATTCATTCATTCATTCGTTCATTCATTCATTCAGTAGTATATCAAACATGGTATCTTGAAATAATTACTTATTCTTGAGTTTAAGGTACCACGTCAAATTCATTTTTAAAAGCAAAGCAAGTGATTATTACATTTAATTATGTCTTTATTTCTGTATAGTAAATAAATATGAAGCATTTCATCTTTAATATGACACGAAAAGTCAATATGTTAAAAAACAAAGCTGTCCTTTTTGAGATTAAGTCAATATGATGAGATACTAAATCCAAATTTGCATATTTTGCTCTCAAAAAAACTTTAATATCCTCTACATGGCATCCATACCACAGCTTAATGGACATTCATACCACAGCATTGCTGCAAGGCAATATATAAATATATAATAAATCCTTGTATTAATGCAATGTGCCACAAAAAAACAACATATACTGCAATTACAGGAACAAATAGAGGTTCTTTTGGCAGCAAAGTAAATCCCATATGTGACAAACATGATTTCTGAAAAAAAGAATACACTGCAGTGCTATTTAGAGACATACTTTTACTTGTTCAGTTCACAATGGGCCTCATTCACCAGCCGTTCTTTAGAAGAAATGTGCTCTTAAGACATTACACATTCTGACATTCGCCGGTGATTTTTTTCAAGATTTGTCCTTAGATAAGAACAGAACCTGTGCACACTCAAGAGCACAAAGGTGCACATAATTTGGCGGTTTCAGAACATGTCATGAATTTGACATAGACTTTTGCTTAGGACCTTTCTCAAGATCTAATTTAGGGAAACACTTTGGGAGATATTAGTGAATGTGCCCAATGTTCTTTGAGCAGTGCCATAGAAGAACCAGTTCTGTTTAAGCTCCCTAAGTTTGAAAAAGGGATTTGGGAGCATGAAGAACCTTTCAAATCAGGCAGGCCAAGTATTTTGTCTTGGGGGCCAAAGTGCAATGTTGATGGTAAGTTTCACAGTGTTTTAAAAGTGATTATTGAGCTACACATACAGAAGTAGTGTCTCTCAGTATGACATTGGCCCACCATGTTTGCTAATGCAACATGCCAGACATCTCAGTATGGAGTTGTGGAGATTTCTAATGGCGTCCTGTGATAATCCATCCCATGCAGCTTGAATATTCTCACACAGTTCCTGCAGATTTTGCAGTAGGGGTGGAGGTGGAGAGACACCAGATCTTCTGGACATGTGACGCGTGACAACAAACCGTTTATCTCGGGTGCTGACCACAGTGCCTCCACACGTGGATTTGCTGGTCTTCTCCACCAAGACAAAAGCAGGATGACCCATTGCCATTCAGAGTCACTCCATGACAGTCCGGCATGACACCATTGCAGGCTTTGGTGAGGCTGACCTGGCGTCAGGGGCAGTCATCACATGCGCAGCCGAGCGTGAAACTTGAATGTCGCATGTCTCATGATATCAAACCTACCCACCGAGTTTCATTCCTGTTGGTTGATTCCTTCTGGATCCAGTTGTTTGTGCAACTACTCTTTTGATGATGAGTGTACATATACCACATACTTACATGTTCGTTCTCTCATTGGATGGGTAGATGGGGTTAACTTTCTGGTAGGCCAAATGGAACATCCTCATGTCCATAATGTAAAGGCCTTATACCAATTTAAGGTTTCTTCCAGAGTTATTTAACCCTCTGGCATCTAAGAACATTTTCTCAATTTATGCATCTTTGCATTCAATATGATACCCCTTTGTGTCATATCAGCATGTTCAGAACAGCTCAGCTCTCTCTATAATGAGGCCATATTTGACCTAAAGCACTGTGTAAAGAGATAATGCTGTGATATAATAATCCCACGTCAACTTAAAGAACTTCTGATGTGATGGGTACGTCCTTAGTGATTTCCTGAGTGTCCATCGGTCAGATTCAATCAAAATGTAGACAGACGCATGAATTCAACAATTACACATGGTGAGTGACAGATGATGTGTATCCAGAGACCTTATAAATGAGGACACCTGCTACTAGTTGAAATATGAATGGGAAAGCTTGCAAGTCTTATCATAGTGTTCATTTACAGAGAAAGTCCAGACGGTCAAAAAAGTTAAGCCATGAGCAGGGAAGAGTCAGTGATGTGGCATACAAGCGCAGTAGCAAGAACAAGCCACAAAATGACATTTGTGTGCATTATTGAGCCAAATGCTACAAACCATTTATGAAGTTTTTTCCAGATATTATCAGTAATTTTCCAATATCTGTAATTAGACCTGTAGTTTCAAGTACTTTAGTGTCTCTCCACTCAGAGGGATAGAAGCCTGGTCTTGTATGGCTTTGCAAAGATGGCCGCTGATTCAGGAACTGTTTCTGTGAACTGTATTTCTGTGCTGTATTATGGCAAAGCTATTAATAGAAACATCAAGAAACATCATTTTTGACATGTGCGGGTTTGTTGACCCCAGAGGGTTAAACTGCAGTGGTGCATCATGCCAAGGCTCCTATATGACCCCTTGAATTTTTACAGTGAAGGCTGGGAGAAGGCATGAGCCATGACGTCAAATGTTTTGTTCTTGCGACTGAATTAGTATCTTATAATATTTTGGGATAATGTCTATTTTCTCGAGATTATGAGACATCATTATTTTGACACAGTCACAAGTCAGTGTTTACTGTTTTGAGAAACGTTGACAAACTAGTCATTACTCTGCAGCCCCGTTTAAAGAAACATAAAGGTGCTAGACTAATTAAAGGGTTCTTCCTATGTGGAGGCTGCTGCAACTGTAAAAAGGTTCTTCACACTCACACATCCTATTCATAAAGAAGCGTTCTTGTATTGGCATTGGCCAAAGAACCCTTTTTGGCAGCTTTCTATATGTAGAGGAAGATGAGGTGAGGAAGAGTGATGAGGCGTGATGTAAGATGTGTTTGTTCTGATGTTCTATGTGGATTTGGGTGTGATTTAGAGCCTAGAGCTGGTGGCCACATACACAAGTACACTCACTGACTCAGTCACACAGTAATCCAGACTCTAATGCTCACTCATATTCAACACACACACACACACACTGTGTGGTGCTGTGGTGTGTGCATGTTGAGCATCAGCTGGGTGATGGATAGAGGACATTAGGGCTGCTGGGGACAGGTGCCGCAAACGATTAAAGACCGCAACCACTCACTCGGGGAGAAAAGAGGAGTGCAAAAGCCAGGCAAGAGGAAAGTGCTGCCTCCGGAGCATTTAAACACACACAGCACACACTCCACCCGCTCTCATGCGAGTGTAGTGTGTGTTAATTAATGAATGTGGTGATGGTTCCTTCAGTAGGTTCTTCATTAGAAATCCAAACATATGTGTGACCTTTAGCTGAAGACAGGTGGGTGTGGATTCATGTGATCTGATGATGAATCATAGCAGCAGCGCTGGCACACAGGAGACTTGCCTTTCTTATATAAACACAGCACTCACTCATATCTCTCTCTCTCTCTCTCTCTGTCTTTCTCTGTCTTTCTCTTTCTTTTCTCTCTCTCTCTCTCTCTCTCTCTCTTTGTGTGTCCCTGTTGGCATGTTTCTCTGCTGACACTCCTCTGTGACCCGATCACTCTTCCTCCTCTTTCTGCCCGTGGTCATGCAGCACTACAGCTGTTTCTGTCCTCTTGTCAGCATCTCTCTGTGCTGTTGTTCATTTCGTCTTAGCCTGACTAGTTCTACTCACCCTACTTCCATTTACACATCACTTCCATTTCTTTTCTTCTTTCCTTCTCTTCCTCATTCTTTTCCTTCTTTCTTTTTTCTTTCTGTCTAATCTTCTCTTTTTTATTTGTTTGTCTTCTTTCTTTCTTTTTCTTTCTTTCTTTCTTTTTTCTTACTTTCTTTCTCTCTTTCTAACATCTGTTTTTAATTCTTTCTTCTTCTTTCTTTTCTAATTTCTACTTAATTTAACTTCCTTTTCATTTCTTATTTTCTTATTATACTGTATGTCTTCATTTCTTTTTCATTTTCATATTTTTTTCTTCCTCTGTTTCTTGTTTTCTGGGCCTTTTTCTTTTTTGTTCCTCTTTCTTTCTTTTTCTTCATTCCCTTCCTTTTGTTACCTTTCTTCTCTCTCTCTCTCTCTCTCTCTCTCTCTCTCTCTCCTCATGGTTTAGAGGCCTGTGTTGCAGCCCAGTGATGATTGCCAGGCATTCAAATGAAGCACTGTGACTGCAATGCAAATTCTCTCTACACTGCAACTTTATCATTTATCCACTAAAGAGAGAGAGAGAGATCTTACTGGCTTTGCATGTGCGTAATTTCAAGGGAGTACAGAAGTGTCAGAGGAAAAGAATGACTTAAAGAGGGTACGAGGGTGTGCTCTCTCTCTCTCTCTATCCCTCTTGGGGGTGTATGTATGTGTGCATGCGTGAATGGTGACTCTTTTCAGAGTCCTTGTTCACTCTGATAAATAAAGTCTCCATGGACTGCAGGTTGAGATGCAGTAGCAATGCTCTAATGGCTTTCTATGATTATCTCTACAGCAGTGTGGAGCAGTGGAGGGAGAGAGAGTGAGGTCCGTACAAATTAGGAAACAATAGGTACTTCCATATAAGTATTCTGAAACATCCTCTCTTCCACTTATTCTGTTCGTAGACAGGGGAACAGCAATGCGCCGGAAGCCCATTACTAACCACTCCTCTGTCAGAGAGATGCACTTCTATGCCAGTTTCCCATTAGAGGAAAAGCACTGCACTGCTCTGCACAGCATTAGGAGAAATGCTGATGAAACATATGGAAGCTGCATGGTAATAAGCAGTAGCAAAGGAAGTGTGATGGCATGAATCTTCGGCTGTTGTGCTGTCATTGTTGTCTTGCTTGTACTTTATAGATGTGTAAGATGAAGCTCATTAGCTTGAAGTCTGTGGTTATAGTTCTACCAGTTAAATTGCTTGTTACCACATTGTTGTTGTTTTTTAATCATAAGAAAATCATACAATATAATATTAAATCTCGCTTTTATCATTCTCTCTTTTCTGACTCCTACTCTGTGCTTAGAATAGAAGAAGAAGAATAGAAGTCATAGAATAGAAGTGCTGCTGTAGTGTTTAAACACTCTATCCACTACCTGTCCGTTCTATTAGACACTCCTACCTTGCTGGTCCACCTTATACATGTAGTCAGAGATGATGGCTCACAGTTTGTGTTGATCATCCTCTAGTCCTTTGTCAGTGGTCACTGCCCACAGGATGCTGTTAGCTGGATAGTTTTGGTTGGTGGACTATTCTCAGTCCAGCATTGACACTGTGATACAGTGGCCATACAGTCAACATATGTGCAGTAGTCACTGACTGATAAGTACCACTGTTCTTTTTTGCCTTTTGTCCTGGGTGAGTGGGCAGACTTTGCATTTGTCTATTTAATCCTTGTTATCCCTCTGCCTGCATTTCCCATCTGTCTCAGTGGCCCAGTTAAACATTGTGTTAGGAAAGACAGACCAGTGCCAGGTGAAAGTAACAACCATGCATTCTAAACATAGCAGTGTTCTCCAAGGCTCTGTTCTAGGACCTCTATAATTGTTGTATTTGTGCTATACTTTATATGAACAATTAACCAAACTTTCTGATGGAATATGTAAAGTAGAGAGAATCTGTGACAATATTTAAATCCATAGTTAAATAGTAAGATGTAAAATGGTGCGATAATGATGTGTCCCAGTTAAGTTTACTAGCTCCTTCATTCTGTCTGTAACTATGGCTGTTCCCCAATTATATTTGAAATGTGGCAGTACTTCCCTCTTTGTCCAACACCTTTCACCATCTCTCTCACTATTTCTCTTTTTTCTTTTCTTTTGCTTACTTGAGTAGCCTTCTTGAATTTGTCAGAATTTGTGATGAAAGTGTTAATTTATCTGCATTCTCTCTTACTCACTCACACCCCCCCCTACACACATACACTCATGGAGCTCCACTCTTCTTATCTCTTGCTGAACCTTAATTAACAGTAAGACCAAGCAATTACAGGCCAATATCCCTCGTCACAGAGACACAAAGCCTGCCCTTCCAGCCTCTCTTCCTACTGCCCCTGAACTTACACCACATGCCCGTTAAAAAGCAGCCCAGCACCATGACACAATGGCCACTCAGATAAGACTATTCTGTCACATAATTGCTTTGTCTCTCCTGAGAGGAGGCTCAAATCAGACAGGTTTCTGCATCCGACCTCGGAGATGAGTTCTTTCATTGCGCCACAAACCCAAAACATGCACAATACTAACCTGTCTCTACCTCTCTCTTTATCTGTATAATACCATTAAAAACCCATAATAACCAACCTATATAGTACAATAGTAACCTATCTCTACCTCTCTTTATCTGTACCAGAAACCCTTGTGAAAGTATTGTGTATATACAGTGTTGGTGCGGAGCAAGACACAGGGGAGGCCATGGTTCTAACTCCTTTATTAAACGCCAGCAGAAAAGGCACATACAAAGTATTGAACTCACAGGGGAGATCACCACTAACCACAGGCTTAACGCTACCAGTGACCCCCTATTACACACAAAACACACCAATTAAACCCACACCCTGGTACAAAACGGCAAAATAAATACATACCCACAACTTAAACTAATGAACAACAACAATATTCTGCATAAATAGACTCTTTTCCAAAGGGCACACACATCCCATGAGCCCCCGGTATGGCCATGCTGGTGCGTGCTGCTTACGAGCTTCTAGAGGCCAGCATGAGCCAGTAATATACTGTTTACTGTATACTGAATTGATGAACATTAATGTTTAATTCTAAAACTTATGTTTTTTTTATTTTTATTATGCTGACATAAGCTAAGCATGCAAAGTGACACTATGTCATACCCCATATACCCCATATCAGTCTAAATTTATTCTCATTTATTGTTCCTGGTAACCTTTATTGCCTCCCAATAGCATTGCAGTCCCACACTCCCTTCTGGTACAACTATTTTCTTGATGATGAGTGTAAAACTCTTACACTTTAAATAAAGACATCTAAATTGTCTTTTCTTCTGACAAGAAATCCACCTTACAGGGCACAAATATCTATATAAAAAAAACTATGCAGAAGCTGCACAACTGAAAAGGAGAAAGCTGCTGCCCAAGCTGAAATCTGCCGGAGAAAGAGGTGATAAAGCCAGCTTGAAGTATGATAAGTTGGCCATCAAACCAAGTTGGGAAAAAAAAGCATGGAAATGCAAAGTCGTTTTTCCACCTTCTGCCCCTTTTATCACTCTTGAAGAAATGTTGCGAGTTCTGTATCTAACTTCATACCTTTACTCTCCATACCTTTACTCTCCAATCTTGTTTTGCTACTATTTTGTTTGCTGCCATACGTGGTTTCTTTCTGGGAACAGGCAGCAATAGTAATAACGACCACTTGGCAAGAGCTTCAATCATCATTGCGTTTAGTCTTCCTTTCAACTGCTAGATGCCTTTAAATGATCTGGGAGCAGGACCTTGAACATGACTGACAAGAGGTTAGAATGCTACTTCTTCATCCTCTCATGTTGGAATGATGGAAGATTCTTGCTACAGTGACTCTCTATTGCAAACAAGATTCATGTTTTACCACTGTCGGAAACATAATTGGATGCTACCTTTTTTGAGTTAGGTTATACTGAAGAGACGGCGATAAATATGGATTTGGAAATTAATTTTATGTTCAGAAACATATTCCAGTTGTGCTTTGGTAAAATATAAGGAATAGTGATATTGAAGTGATATGGCTGCAGATGGAACTTTCATAATATAAGTCTGTTTTAGTTGGTGGTGGTGGTTTAGTTGATTGTTACTGTTCGGTGGTTGTTATAGGCTGCTCAGTTCTGCCCAGAATTTGATAGAATATGTAAAAAATCTGTAAATATTGTGAGACTTAAGTAAGTATATCTTCTTTCATGGTGATCTGAATATGTAATTGTTTTCTAAAAACTGTCCATTATGTGAAAGTTTGATTTCCATGGCAAATGTTTGCCATCTTATACAGGTTGTTACCCAATCTACAAGAATTTCTGCAAATGTTGGTGGTAATAATTCAACCTGTATTAATCACATTTTCACCAACATAGATGAACTGTGTTCATCGACAGTATCAGCTACAGTGGGATGCAGGGACCATAAAACAATAAAAAAAAGAAAGAAATAGAATTGTTGTGGTCAGTCACAATTGTGTTTTTAGATCAAGTAGCGGAAAAAAAAATATGGAATCATATGGAAAATATTATGGAATACCTCTGTAATTTGCATTTCTAAAACAAACATCTGCATCAGATTAAATCTGATAGTTAGTCTTCAGTTTAAAAAGAGTGCTCACACCTTGGAGAGATGTTGCACAAAGCGGATTGACATGAATCATGGCTCCAACATGAGATGTCAGTTGAAACAAAGGAGAGAATTATGAAAATTCTTCAAGAAGGTAAATCATCACGAAATGTTTCCAGTCAGCTGTGTCTACAATTTGGACCAAACACAACAAAATGGTAAGGTTGTAAAAGGGAAGCATACAGGTAGACCAAGGAAAACATCAAAGCGTCAACATAGAAAACTTAAAGCAATATGTATTGAAAACAGAAAATACACAACAAAACAAATGAGAAACAAGTGGGTGGAAACTGGAGTCAATGTCTGTGAAAGTCTAAAATCATACCCATAAAAAATGGAAAATCTTTCTTACTGCCTATAATTATAATATTGGAGAAGATCTCTAGAAGATGAAGAAAATTAGGAAGTTTTTAATAAGATGCTAATTTATTAGTAAAAACAGACTACTTACAAATGCACAGCATGCATATAGACCAGGGCACTTTGCTGGAGCTGCATAAATGATCAATGTTTAACACATATTGATGATAGGAAACTATTTGGCGCTGTGCTCTTGGACTTTACTGCTACATTTTTAATGTCATTGATCATAGTATTCTTATAGCTAAGCTTTTTTATGTTATGGCTTTTCACTTTTGGCTCTTGCTTGGATTAAAAGTTACCTCTCAGGCAGAAAACGGCAAGTATTCTTCAATAGCAGTGTTTCTGACAGAGCAAAAAGTACTTTGTGGTGTCCCACAGGGGAGCAGAATGAGGTCACTGTTATTTTCAGTTTTCTTAAATGATTTACCACTTGTTGTCAAAATTGCCGATGTCATTGCATTATATGAACAAATATACACCTACAGGGGCTTCTATGACATCCCATTCTGAATCCATAGGTATTAATATAAAGTTGGTCTCCCTTTGCAGCTATAACGGCTTCCATTGTTCTGAGAAGACTTTCTATGAGATTTTTGCTTTTGTCTGTGGAAATGTTTTCCCGTTTATTCGACCAGACCCCAACCTGTAATTATACATGGTCTGACACTTTGTGGCTGAGTTGCTGTGCTTCCTAAGTGGTTCCACTTTTTCATAATGCCACTCACAGCTGATCATAGAAGAAAGGGAAGGGAAGAAATGTCAGAAACTGAATCGTTGCATCCAACAGTGGGATCCTATTACAGATTCTTTAGAATGAACTTTATAGAATGACCCATTCTTTCACAAATGTTTGTAAAGACAGACTGCATGGCTGGGTGCTTGATTTTAAACCCCTGTGGCAATGGGACTAAATGAAACACCTAAATTCAGTGATAAAGAGGTGTGTGCCAGTACTTTTGTCCATATACTGTATGTATGTAGATGACTCAACTTTGTCCTGTGGGTGGAGCTGAGAGGTAATCTAAAGATGGAATTACAAAGCATTGCTAAATGGGTGAAAATTAATACTGTGCGTGAAATGCATAAACAATAATCATGGCTAATGTTGGAGACTAAATTGAAATTTCATATTCAGTTATTCATGTATGATGTTATTGGAATAGTACACCTAGTATTATTATAGAATAGTAAAAAAATAGTATTGTCAGGTTTTTGTTATGGGTATAATACATGTCAGGTGAACACAGGTTATTTGGTGGTGCCAAGTCCACAAACAAATTGTATTGTGAGAACTGTTTATTACTTCTTCTGTTTGGAACATGCTCCCCATCAATATCAGACAGATTATACATAGGCTTTTTTTCCCCCAAAAATCACTAATACAAAACCTGATGAACAATATATGAATGTTATTATACTATTGTTATAGTTTTTGTTCATATTTCCAGGGCAAATTACTGTTGTTTACTTTTTCACTTGTGGGGTATTAGATTTCATTATGAGATTTCACTTTAAAGATTGTTTGTTTTATTTTGACTGCAGTTGCTCTTGGGTGGAGCCCAGGAAGACTAGTGACACTTTGTGGAAGCTAATAGGAATCCTAATATAGAATAAAGAATGAATTAGGGAACAATTTACTATTCATGTATTTATAGTTTATTGCTAGAGCTGGCAATTAACTGATCTGGTTCTTTTACTTCCTTTCAATAAAGTATCAATACCTTTACTTTGGATGGACTATGGATTTAAACTATTCTAATCCTTCGTATTGATGTGGCCATGGAATATCGATGTAATATCCTAATCTGACAACAAGCATTTAAGTTGGAGCAAGGGCACTAAAGTGGAAGTAGGAATCATGGGTAAAGACATGTAAATTATGACTTAATTATTTCTCTGTTTTTCATACACTTTCATGGTAGAGCAGTTGATGTGATCACTTTGCCATGCTATTGTTTCGTAATGTTATGAGCAGACTTCATAGCAGGACAGTGGTGATGTACCCGTGTTAATTTCTATCACTATTAAGGGGAAATATGTATAACTTGTTATACATATAAGTGAGAACAACACTGCTTTTCTATTGTTTGTGAACCTCATGGGATTTTGAGAACAAGAGATGCGTGCTTCATGCAGCAAAAAGCAGTAAAATAAGCCATTTTAATAAATAAAAATCAAACAGAAAACCCAATAAAACTTTTAAAAAGTGAGAATTATGTCATTCATGACAGATAAAAGAAGCACTATTCCATGCTGCAGATCCCGGGTTGGTTCACTGGGCTTGAACTGTCACCCAATCTGAAATTGAATGCGGTTGAGGATAAATAGATGTATCTGCTCTTTAATAACTTATGTTTTATTTGGCAGAGTGTCTGGTTTGACTGTTTCTCCTTTTAGTTAAAGTATGTAGATCTGTCAGTTCAGCTGAAGTCTTTCATCAGCTCAATTCTCTCTCTCTCTCTATCTCTCTCTCTTTCTCTCTCTCTCTATCTCTCTCTGATGTTCAGTCACATAAACTAAAGGGTGTTCAGCAGCATTGCTGAAGGGCCATAGCACCACTTTTCTTGCTGCTTACCCCTCTCCACCACTGCTGTGGCCTGCCAAGGACTCGATGGTTATCAGGTGAGTTGAACTGAGTTTGTTAAAACAGCAGAAACACTAAAACAAGCAGTGCATGATGGGTCAGGATATTTGCTTGACCTTTTAATTCTGCTGGTGGACATTTAGCTTTTGCTTTTGCTGCATTTGCTGTCAATACCAGATTCTGTTTTGGGAGCATAGGACTGGATTTAAAGGAATACATCAACATTTTAGCCTATTCAGTGCATTTTAATTAATAACAGACAATCTGTTAACTCACAACATGCTTGTAACAGAATCCAGTGGGCAGTTGCTTCTGTATATAAACATGTTTTGCGTCATAAAGTTTACCTCTTTATTTCTCAGTATAGGAAAACATCAAGAGACACATAAAGAGTTGGATGAAACACATTTTATCAAAACTACATTTTGTCTACCCAAACTTTTTGTTGTCTTTCTGATAACTGTTTGGACAATCGTCCATGTGAATAAGCTTGTTTTATTAAAATAAAGTGCTGTTTAGTGCTGTTTCACCTTGGAGGATGACAAGCCAGCCATGCTGTTGAGCTGACATTTCCCATAACTGTGGCATTTGAGAAGCAGCATTGTTACAGTCCTAAACAGAGAACCAGACCTTTACCTGCAGTGTTGAACTCCTGAACCTGGTTGATAATAACAGAGAAAGAAAGAGAAAGTGGGGATTGTTTGTTTTTTATTCTTTTGTTTTTTGTATGCGTACACAAAGGATTAGCATGAGTGAAGTTCAGCGCATGGTGTTATTTTGCATATTATTTTTTGATATGTCTATGCATTTATTAGAATGTCACTGCCTAACGTATGCATGAATGTGACTGATTTGTCATATTATGTCATATATAGGTAATATGGTAATATATTGTGCTGCTTTGTGTTAAAGCGAACTTATGTTGTCAGCTTGAGGGATATAAAGCCCCCCCCCCCCCCGCCCCCCATCCCCTGGTGCTGGGCAGTAGAGCAGTGATGGAGCTTCATCCAGTGCCTTTGAGATGAGTTGGAGTGATCCAGAACTAATCATCCAACATTAGTACCTGACCTCCTTAATGTCCCTGAGGCTGTAAGCAGTGAGTTTGCAGAAAGCCTACCACAGATAAATGAGGTGGTCAAGACAAGCTACTACACATCAACAGACCAGTACAATATGCCACAGCTCAGCCATTAAGAGCTTTAAATGTCATAAGACAATGTGCATTTTGAATATGTATGCTGTTGTTAATAGTGTACACAGACTGATGCCTATCTTCCTCTTATCCACAATGCATCTCTTCCATGACAACTGTTCCAAACTTCACAACACAGAACATGATATATTCATTATTTATAATTGTTAAAACTCTGGTAGTCTCACCAACAGTATGGTTACTGTTGGATGCTGGTGGTGTTGACAAGCATGCATTAAGAGCATCAGCTTATTTGATACATATCTCAGTGATATTGCCCTTTTTTTAGTAACGTTCAAAGGGACAGCCCTTTCTCTTGCACTTTTGAGTCCCAGGTTACGCCACTGTGTGAGGCTGCAGTTGAGCATTCTTTGAGGCTCAGTTAGAAGCTGTATATCGAAGCTCTGTGTGCCTCCATGGGCATTGTGCCTCACTTCCTCCTGCCAGTGCTTGAACATGAGGCAGGGCTTCCCTACAGAGATGAGAGTGGGTGGAATGCTGCAACACAAACACACACACACACACACACACACACACACTACATTATGCAAGAGTGAATCCCTAGAGCTCAGGGGGCCACCAGGTCAGGCTAACACACCCCCACTTCACTAACCCAGCTAATGTGAGCAACCCCAAGACATCTGGGACAAGCCTACAACTCACACACACACACACACACACACACACACACACACACACACACACACACACACACACACAAACACACACATTTGCACACTCTTAGACACAGGCACTACATGAAGAGTAAGAGGGATGAACAGACAGAGGCTTTTGATGTAAACTACCACCTGTAATAATGGTTAATTACTTATAGGACCAAGAATGAGGTGTATTGTAAGTGTTGTACTGGCACTCCTGGTTAAATGACAAATGACATATTTAGCTGGTTTTCTAAGTAAAATTACTCTATACAGACAAAAGTATTGGGCCAAACCTCTTAATCATTGAATTCTGGTGTTTCATTCAGTCCCATTGCCACAGGTGTATTGGTACCCTCCAGGTACTGAACCCCAGTCTACAGAGTGGGAGGGGAGGTGTTACAATACACCTGTGGTAGCACCCTACTGTGTGCCAATAAAAGCAAGACTCCTAATGTCACCTTCACCTACCTGTGTAAGAAATGATCTAATTGTAGGTCGCTCTGGATAAGAGTGTCTGCCAAATACCTTAAAAGTAAATGTATGCTCTACAGAGAGCATACTTAAACATTATAATTATTGTGCAAATATTATATTTATTTGCTGAATTTAAAAATTAAATTGAAAAAATAAATATTAAATTGTCAATAACATAAGAAATGGGTCATATCATTTGTATGTGACAAATTAATTTCTTTATATAGCAGCATGGCACATTTTTTTTTCATGTTTTATAAAGCTAGCTAGTAGTTATTATGTACTTGAATGTTTGCAGTGTTACTATTAGTCATAATTCCCAGTTGTGTTCTTTACATTACACTGTATTTTATATATACTTGAATTTAGTAGATACTTAGTAGATATTGAAATGCTATAAACTTCACAACAAAACGTATTTTGAATATAACAAGTTATTAAGTGATAAATAATAGATTGTAATTATCTATTTACAGTGCAGCGCAACAGAGACCACAGTTAATTGACTTAATTCCCAGTCCAAGTAGCCATAATGTACAAGTCATTCATTTTTCAGGAGATATTTATGAAGAGATTAGATATATAAGAACATGTTTTTCCAAAAGATACAAGACAGATAGAAGACAGGAAAAACAAGGCTCCTATCAACTGTTCAAGACCTGATAGAACTCTAAAAAAACTGTCCCCACCAGATAAACGGTGCTTAAAGCTTTACTCTTGTTTCAAATCTGAAAATATCCACAGGTGTTTCTGTCTATCCTTCCACAGTAAGGAGACTTTATGGATCTGAAAGAATGAACCATCAAGAAGTCCTTACTGAGAAAAACAAATAGAACACAGAAAGTGGACATCTGAGGTTCTATGTAATGATCTAAATCTTAATGATCTAAATTTGTAATTGGGATTATTATACAATCATCTACAGCTGTTTTTCCAGCTACATCTGTTTAATACATATATCTGCATTCAAATGGATTTTATATAATTGAAAACACTATTCCAGATTTTTGAGTGGTGCTCAAGGGCTTCTTGTGTGGTAACTAGACAGGCAGGGTCATAGCAAGAATCATGCTGCTGTGTATTCACTCGTCTGATTGGCCTGCTCAGTGTGAAAGCAGACCTGATAGAACACAAGGTCAGTCTGTGGCCGCGAGCCATCACCGGAGGGACAGCAGACTTAATGGAAACTGTCTTCGAAAGTGAACCTTTTTTCATTTGGGATTCTTTTTTTCTTGCCACCTGCATGTAATCTGGATGGACAATCCAAGCATCATTCCTAAAATCTGATAAGCCTGATCCTCATTCAGGGCCACTATTAAATACTCAATGTCTGCACACATCACAATAGTTGACTTAAGTATTAATGTCAAGTCATTAAAAAAAGTCATTGTGCTGTGAATAGGCTGTTATTCTGCTTGCAGATATAGGCCTACTGACAGATAAAGTAAGCCTAAACCAATCCTTCCTTAATGTTGAGTGTCAGGCTTTTAATTGAAGTATTTACTGAAAGATTCACTGTAAAAATCTAAATAATATGGTACTTGAATTTCTTGGGTTAGATTCTGCCTTAAATGTGGAAAAACCAGGCAACACAAAATGGAAATATCATTGAGGCACAGTTGTAATTAGCATTATTGTGGTTGTGGTGGTAATATAGTAATGTTTCAGCATTCAACATTGCTATATTGTAATATTTTCATTATTGTATGATGGGAGGCTTAAAGCTCTTGTCCTCCTTCAGCAGTCCATATATTGCAAACTTTACAACAGCATACCCAAATGAACTATATTTCTTGGTGGAAGAATTGTTTGTTGTGATTATTATTAATTAGAACTTAAATTATTTTCTCAAATGTGGTTATTGTATCAGATTTCTATGTAATCTGCATATTACAAAAGCAATATGGGTTAAAGCATTATGGGTAAGGGGTTTTTAGCCCCAATAACACCCCTTATCCAGAATACAATTACAGTTAATGACAGACTCTAATGGCCAAACAGTCAGAATAATCATATGATTTACTGATACAGAAGGTAGAATGGAGGTGTTTCTTTCCTACTGACTCATAAATCTCTAAACTGACCAATGACTATTCCTCTAAGTTTGCTAGTCTACAGGCACAACTGAGCCACAACCCAACCCTTATCTTGTAGATTTGCTACCATTTCCCTGTTTAACCACTGTGAATAACGAATCGTTAAATGATTTTTGGGAATACAATTCTGAGATTCTGAGCTTTTTGACAGCATAATGCATCTCCATATTGCTGAACAATTTGATGCATATAATGAAGTGTAAAATCCTGGGGGTCAATAATGGAATTGTGCTGTTACAGGTATGATGAGCTTCTAAACAACCTGTATGCATGAATGGCATCATTCTGTGAAGCTTTTCCAGTGCAGCAACAACAAAAAAACAAGATGTTGTCAACTCAGTCCGCACATGATATTGATTCAGTATCACAGCAGTGAATCAATGTCTCAGTCAAGAACACAGTGTTGAGTTAACTCATAAAGCGTTCATTTGTGCCCAAATATACTCAAATGTAGATTGTAGGTGTTAAATCTTGAGATATGGCCAGGATTATGCTTTTACAGGATATCTCCAGAATGGGTCAATAGATAGAAGTAATCACTGGCAAATTTCTCTTTGCTTTGACCTTTTTTTGGGGGGGGCTGGGGGGGGGTTTGATTCAAAAAACCCAATGCATGAGTACACAGGTAACACTGGCATAGTAGCTCATTTTCAAATTGCAAGTCAAGTGAAGCCAGGCTGACAGCACAGCCGAATGCAATAAAAGTTATTTGATATAATTACTAATGAAATCACAAGAAAAAACAATGAAACCAGATAGGAATGACACAGTCTCACCTAAAATGTTAGATCTTCATAAAACCCATTCCTTATCTAAAAAACTCAATGAAAATAATAATGCTACTGTTGTCCTATATGTCATGTTGTTTCAATTTGCATTTCAGAGTGAACTATGAGTAATACTTAAAAGCCAGCAGTCTTTACAGCACATCACTATAAATTACTAGAATCAGGCATATTGTTTTCGAACAGGAAGAAAAACAAAACAACTGCATACAGTATTAGTCATACTTTAAGCTGTGATGTTGAAGATAATGATCATTTTCAGGCTGACTCATTCTCTGCCGGCAGCCCTGTCCCAGTAAAACCTCAGTACACAGCGTATGACATCTGCAAAAAATAACAAGAAAACAGATTTTCAGCATCGTGCATGAGTTAATCATGCCCACAGCTGTCATTTAAATGTATAGACCCAATGGCTGATTAGACTCGAAGTCTCAGCAAGGTTTTCTTTAGAGTCACTGGTGATTAGTATGTAAAAAATGACCACTGCTGAGCATACAAGTGGGATAGGTTGGATGATGATGATGAAGCTGACCATGTCCAGCCAGTAACAACTCATTTTTACTCTGTACTCTGCACCATTGTAGAAGACAATTCAACACTGTGGAACAGTTTATCATACACATACCTGTCAAACAAATAGAACCCAGAGCGCAACCAAGCTTTTCTTAATGATTGTTGATGGTTGGTAAAAAATAGCCACAATGAAGGGAGGACCATGTCCACACATTTTCAGTGATGGATCATCATTGCTTTGTCATTTTCACCACTGTGGAAGAATTCTGGCCATTGCGCACATTGTGTTCCAGAATGGTTCATGGCTTGGACCTTGGTGGATGCTTCGCACTTTCCTCACACTATCAAATGTCATTTAGAAAAATGAACCCCTCCCTTGAAAGGTTCTTCAGGGAATCAAAAGTTGGCCATATTTTTCAGTGTGTGGAAGAATTAATCCAGCCCATAGCTGTCAATCAATTATACAGGCCCACTGGTTGATTAAGCCCAAGGTGTAGCCAAGGTTTTCCTAACGATTGTGATCAATGTCGTAAAAAATGACTGCTGTAGAGGACGCAAGTGGGGACGGGTTGGATGAGGCTGAAGGTGTCCATGTTCAGCCACTTTTCAGTGATAGATCATCTCTGCTCTTTCATTTCTGTCCAATTTCAGTAAAGCTGAATCAAAGCAGTGGTGAAGGGTCAGATGGGGAAAAAGTGGCTTCCATCGGCAGCCCCTGCAGTGAGAGAGAGAGAAAGATGAGCTTCGTGATGACTGATGAAAGTCCCTGTCTCCTCTTTCTCTCGCTCTCTCTCTCTCTTTCTTTCTGAACAGCCGTCTGAGCTGAAGATGATATATCTTCACATTGACCGTCTGCTTGGCCCTGTCGCCATCACACAAAATTGAATGAGTTTAGAAAAGAAGGAAGGATGGAAGGAGCTGTGGTGTAGTAGCATCTGGATAGGTGAGTACACTGACCTAACTGGGGTCCTTGGTCTAAGGGGTGCTCACCAGCACTGCCCAATGGACAACAAGCCTGTTGTTACCATGAACAAAAACCCAAAAGCATGTAAATGTGTTTTGCTTGCTAGATTGTTTTGCTTATGTTATCTATTCTACTCCAAACATTAAACAGCACAAACAACAGGAGTTTGGTGAAATGGGGCATCACTAGAGGTTCAGCAGGGGTTAAAACACAAGCAGGCATTATCATAGACAGATCCATATTCGAAAAACCAGGAAGACAAGTAAAAGTCAAAACCGAGGAAAGATAAACACAAACACAGACTTTGCAAACAGACAGGGAATACAAAGAGGTATGTCTGGGTGTCTTAATTATCCCAGCATCATGGGCTGTGTGTAAAATGCAGGAGCGGGTGAAGCCAAAGTGAAGCCGGAAAAGAAAAGCACATGGCCTAGCCATGTGTACTACTGCTAACATACTACTGGGTGGTATGCTACACCCTTACTTTCTTGTCAATTACTAACCTCCATTAGATCTGTTCCTTCAGCCCTGTCGTTCTCCCTTAGCTTCTTTTCTTCCAGCAATATGATATTTTATTAATTTCAAATTTACAAGAACTACAGGAAATAGTGAAAGATCAATCAATTCAGTTTTTCCTGACAGAGGCAATGTCTTTTAATTTCCATCTACCATCTGAGGAAATGAGGGATATAAAACTGTTATGATCAGCACTACATGACTTTTGACTGACGTAAACTTGCAAGAAACAGCAATATATGCCAAATACTGGTGTCATGTGTGAGTCAAATATTTTGCCAAAGGTAAAAATGACAATGACAATGACAATGTCTCACACATCGGGCAAAGCGTGGGATTGTGTAGGATGGGTTAGAAAAGCCAAAAGAAAATGTGGAGTTTCTCCACCTGACTTCAGGAGCTAAAACACTGTGAGTGATTTCATTCACAGCTGGGATCCTAGCTGATTTTGAGCTGATTTTGGAGAATGCAGTTTCACAAAACAAACAAACAGACTGAATGTCTTTAAGTGCAAATAAGATGTGATTTTTTGCACCCAATAGAATGGGCTACTGTCTGTTTCGTTCATTATGAAAGTAGCTTGAAGAGCTTCATCACTTTATTCAGAAGGTGAACCTCTGGTTGCTTCTGTGCAGGTTATAATTTAGTTTGTAGCTCATTTTGAGTTGCTTTGGAAATGTTGACCCTTTCAGGATTTGTGAACAAGTTCTGATTACTGTAACACATAGCATAGCGTAAACCAACATTCCTCTAGCTAATAAGCAATAGGTATGTATCTAATCATAATGTATTACAGAATAAACTCTCTTTATAAAACTCTCTTTCTCTCTCAAAGCTAGCTGTAAGGCCAGATATGATCTCTTAAGAATCAGTTCTTATATCTTAGGTCTATATATATACCTACCTGACTAGGCAGGTTGTCCCCAGATGTATATTCTTGAGAGATAAGATCTGATTCCTAAGAGATCATATCTGGCCTTACAGCTAGCTCTGAGAGAGAAAGAGAGTTTTATAAAGAGAGTCTATTCTGTAATACATTATGATTAGATACAAAGTTAGATACAAAGTTATACTTTTTTATAATACACATTGCCATATGTTAACTACCACTAATTAGTAGCACTCATGGGAGGCAATGATTCCGCTGCAACTTGTGCTCTTTATTAAACATGCAGCAGGTAAGGTACATATAGATGAACCGGAAAAGGAAAAATATGGACCACTAAATATGGAATTCACCTGATGGTGATGAATAACAACATTAAACAACAATTAACAGTCCCCATTTTGATAGGTGTGTGCCTACCATAAGCAAATGCCTTCTGAGCTCATCCAAGCACAAGTCTGTAGTGGGTTGCTACAACATTATCAAGTTTTATCATTGACTACAGGGCACAAATGGTGGTATGGTGGGGGGAGGGTGGATTATGGCTAAAAAGGGAATATTGTTCATATGACTCATAACTAGCATGAACTTTCTGTGTTAGTAGTCAAAATACACAGATGCCTTTTCCACATTTAGACTGGTTCCCAGAATATCTTTCCAATATTCCAGTTTCATTTTTGTAAATAAGACCTTTTGAAAGTTTCACTTGTATGCATAATGTAAAAGTTCTTTACCAATTAAAGTTTTTTTTCTAGAATTGTACATTCCAGCCAAGAACCATTTAGAAGATTTTATGGTGTAGTTGGAATGAGGGAATAAAGGAGGGAATGAAAAATGGACTGAAGAAAAGCTGCAGAAGTGGAGAAATAAGGGAGCAAATTGAAGGAGAAGACACCGAGAGTTTTTCAAGTATGAAAGGGATGAGTGGGGGGAAGGCTTGGGGAAAATGGGACTGCATTAAAAGTTTCCCGCTATTCCGATAAATATACCTCCGAGTTGTTCCTCAATCCTGTTTAAATATTTAGCATGTAATTAAAAGGTGAAGGAACGCATGCCTGCCAGGCTGAAGGCTGATTGGGCCTGTATTGACCGAAGCTTAACAAAGTGGTGTTCTGTCATGCTGCTGAAGCCCTGAGGTGTCTAAGAGTGGAGATCTATGCACCTGTTTGGGTTCTTGTTGGGTTCCCTTTAGGCCTTACACTGTCACCACAGCCTAAGATAGACTGGCCTGCTAAAGCTGAAGTGTGCGGCTTCTTGTATTTGTTTTTTTTGTAGATTATTTTAGGACGGAATGTCTTGATTTTTGTAGTAAAACCAAAGAACATTGGAGTTCACCTACAGGACCTACAGCAAAATACCAACAAAAGGAGTCCTTATAAAGTGTTCATTTTGGTTCAAGTTTAATTTTGGTTCCTGAAGTTAAGGCTAAGGTTAGGTTTGGAAAATCCTATAGCTATAGATACATACATAAATATATACTGTAATACATAATACACAATATATAATACATATTTCATAAAGCATTCATAAATCATTTACACTTAAAATACCTAAACTTAAAATCATATACATGTGGCATATTGTCACTTCATGTAGGCACATTGCATTAATAATAATAATAATATTATAGCTTGCATTTCCTAAATTAGTTCATGATGGATATTAAGGTATGTTTTGGGTCATTGTCCTGCTGTGAAAACCAACCTCTTTTCAGCTTCAGTCACTTTACTGACTTTGACATACTGCGTAGGTGCACAGGACAATATGGAGTCAACAGGAAAGCCACATTTACTGCAAATCAGCAAAGACCTGTCCATTTAGGAAATCTGCCTGCTGATGTATCTTCCCATGACATACAACGTGTCCCTGACACGCAGCCAATACAAAGTGCTGCATGCAAACGCTCCTGTATTTATCAGTGTAGTCTTGTATACCAGGCCTATATGTATGGCTGCAGCAGTGAACTAAGTTTGCTTTCACTTTAAAGCATGTACAAAATGTAGTCTGTTTAGTGGGGCATGAAGATTGGTTAGTGGGGCATTACTCCACAGAATGACCCCCTGATGCTGGGCCTGGCTGACATATAGCTTCCAACAACATGCATTGTGAAAAAAGTAAATGAATGAAAGTGGTGTGTAATGTGTGTGTGTGTGTGTGTGTGCGCGTGTGTGCGTGTGTGTGTGTGTGTGTGTTGGAGGAGGCTAATACTGAGCCAAACTGAGGGTTTGAGGTATTATTTTATCTCACATCTTGAATTTGCTCATTATAGGAAACATCCTACTTTATAGAAACCAAGATTGTTGTAGGTTATTCTGACATAATATATTCACTATCTATTTATCTATTTATTTATTTATTTATTTATTTATTTACTACAGCGATTAAAAAGCCAAAGAGTTTCCTTACTGAGGTAGAGGTGACAACTAGGCATAGCTGTATTTAACTACAGTGCAAGTGTGTGTATATGTGTGTGGGGTTTGGGCTTGAGTTGGGGTAGGTGGGTGACAAAGAAACAATTTAACAAGTTTGACAAACTTTCACATTTTTTTGTATTTAATAGGGAAAAAATACTATAGTTAAATATAAATGATATCTTATCCTTGTTACAAATTTTACAGTGTCAGTCCTAAGTAAAAAAATATATAAAGTCAAATATGTGAAAGAAATGCAAGAAATATTCCCAAAACTTCTCAGCATATAAAGCAAATATCAGTTTTGCTGAGTACATTTGTCAAGGTAAAAAACTACTTCTGCATCCCTGGCATAAAGTAAAAATACAGTATATACACAGCTTGACTGTTCAGAAGACTTTATCCCAAGCTACACTAAAACACTGTCCAATGAAGTAAAAGCGTATCAAATATTGGACTGATATTTGATGGCCATTAAAAAACTGACTGTCTTTATAGCACTTGATTCAGATCAGAACTTTATATAACCTGTTCCTTGTTCATCTGTTTCAAGCAGTTTATTGCAGAAGGCATGACGTAAGCTTCATTTAGAGTTTCATCCTAAATATGCAAGGAATTGTTTAGTACAAAGTTGCATTGTTTCACTGGTGTCATCCGTCAAAGTGTTGTGGGTCTGTGCGCTGGTGTCATCTACTCCTATACTAACCTGATGACACAAACTGTGCGTGCGCATGCATTTTTATGTGCTTGACAGCGTAACACACTTCTGAGGCAGGCAGCAGAGTCGAGTCACGACATACACCCCTGGGATGAGTGTGGGAGTGAAGTGGCTATCACGGTGAGTGAGTCACAGAGAAAGGTAATGATGAATGAGAACAGTTCTGATCGTTGCTGGATAATGTTTATTAAAGATGATAGGCTGTGTTGCTTCAACATTATCAATTTAGTGTCATACAGCCAGCACAAAAACCCTCACTCAGGGTATTGTAGCATGGGTGGTACAGCATGTGTCACACGTATCAGTATACGTAATCAAAATGAATGGACACGTGTTAGTCTTAAGTTACAATGAGTGTGTGTTCAGTTCCTGAAGAAAACAGTATCTTCCGTTGGTGTTAGCTTTCTAAAATTAGTTTTCTAATGCTCCTAAAATTTAAGGTGCCAGTTCTTCAGAGCTGTGACGTACTGCTGAAAAATCACCTTCCTAAAGAGCCTTTCAGTGGACTGTTTTAAATAATTATCAATTGAATGGTTCTTTTGGGAGACAGACATGGTTCTTTTCTGTCATTGATGTTTTGCCACGTCTATTTTTAGGGTGAAATCTAACCTAGGACTGAATACTAGGGGAGTAATGATTCACAGAATTCAGAATTTAGTTTAATATGATATAGTGATATAGCAAAAACAATTACTGCCTGAACATCTGCCTTATGTTAATACACATTTTTTATTAGTTCAAATTTAGATTATCACAGCATTAAATGTTGTATGAATTTCGGAACCAATGTATATACGAATGAACAAATGAATAATACCTAATTAAGCCAGAAAGAACAGTTTTATTAAGGTGTTGTTAACATTTAATAATGATGGTCCTACAACTCTACTCTTCTCTGCCCTTGACTTTGAGGCAAAGAGGAAGCAATATTTGCAGAGGAAGGATGGCCTTCATTATGATCATGCTTGTTTAAATAATATTTTGTGAGTTCAGACCGTGTGAGTTGTGTCTTCAACATGCGGTAGTAGCATAAGGGAGGAGTGATTAAAGGAGTGGTGATGCGATGATAGGTTGAGGATGCGATTTTATAGGACGTTAGTTTGGAAGAAGGAGGGGTTTCGGGCATGTTCCTCCTCCCAATCACCATTATACTTCATGCCACAAAAACAATAAATTAATACTTTATTTGCTTCAGTCTGATGAATATGTTCTTGATACCTGTGAGGCTTATATTGACTAACATGACATTGTTACTCTCCAGGTAAATAAATAAATAAAGTAGAATCCAGAAAACTGTCCTCAACTAACAATCGTTTATTATGAAGAAGTATCAAGTTACTCTGTTTCTCTAATATGATTACATAATTATGTTTCAATGATGTAATGACCTTTGCCCATTTTGTAACTTAATTTTTACTTAATCTGCCGTCTGTCTTTTATCTAGCCTTTAGTCCTTTATATGATCACACAGGCATGTGGATTCTAACATATATGGATTCTCTCAATTTTGCTTGTTTCTGTTTGTAAATAACTGAAATCAAATGCCTGTGAGATGCGCCTGTTTATTTGGTACAACACCGGCAAAAACAACATCAGAAAAGAAAGAACGATGTTGACTTACAAAATACAGTAACAACACAGGATTTTATTACAGGAGGTTCGAAACTTGTAGGGCTTGTTTGTCATGATACAAACCAAATACAAACCAAACTTTCTGGCATGAGATGAATTTTTTTTCTGTGCATGCTAGTCTAAAACAGAACATAGGTCAGATGACTTTTGGCATCCAGAAAATCTACAGAACTCCATGAGTGAGAGATGACACATATAAGGTGACTAACTAAATAACATTGGCAGGGATGAGCACTCTGCTGCTGGATTTGCATTGTACCGGAATGTCCTGTTAGGAGCGAGACTGTCTTGCATCCTTTTATCTCTTTCAGCTCTCACCAATGAATAAAAGCCAATCCAAGGTTTACTCTAGTCTGCTGCTCCGTCACTCTCCCTGTTTTCCTCTTCCTCACTTTCACTTCTTTGGTCTCTTTGCGGCCTCTGCCACCATGTCAGTGCTGGGAATGCGGAGTTGGCCCTAAAGTAGGCTTTCCATGGCCAGACAGGCAATGACAGAGTCAACATATTTCTAACTTTGAAGCTGTTATTTTAACCCTTTAACATTCTGCTCAGCCTTTTGGTGGATCACTGTATCTTAATGAAGTTGTTGAACTTAACCTGATTGTGCCATCTCTACCAATAGGCAGAGGTATGTTAGGCTAAACAAATCCACTAGAGCCTTTCAATAGATATGCCTTTACTGTTCTCCTCTATAGAGGAAGCAAGCAACAAGTAAATCTGCCCACAATTGTGAATTTTGTTTTGGTGGAATTTTTGAAGGTAAGCATAAATTTTTCATCATATTGTAGTTTCAGAGGTTTTGATGAACAAAACTATGTAACTTAATACAACAAAAAGAGGTCTTATTGTTTCTGTATGCTAAATATGTATATGCTAAGCTAATGTAATTAACATTGTCTACTTGCCTTATTATTACCCCAAACAAATAAAAATAAAAAATAAAAATAATAATAAAATACATTTCCATTTTCTTGATGAGGACTTCAATGGGTTAAGGCAAAATTGTTACACAATGTTGCTTTAGGAACATTTGTTTAGCATTTTATAGGTTTTGTTACAATAATGATGGTATAGTTGTGGAGTAAACATTCACCTTCAATAGCTTTGAGTAGAGTAGTAGCATGCATGACTTTGTATGTCATTATGTGACATTGTATGTCATCAAGTACATTGTTATAAGCTCTCCTGGCCAATATGAGGAAAAAACATTCTTCAGAATAAATCATCTCCTTCAGTGACTGTTCAGTTAGTGAGTTACTAAACACTAACCCCTTTCTGTTCACCCTCCACATAATTTATTCAGCATAATATCATTTGTTCTTCTCCAGCTTGGTGAGCCTGATTGCACCATTGAGTAAGTTATTAAGATGTTTCTATGGATAAGCCTGACTTCATTCACTGGATACTCAGAATAAATCAAAGTTGTTACGGTGGATGATATTTATGTAGGGGAATGTGCGTCTGGCGGTCAGTGATTATGGTGATTTGGTTGCTGAGGCTGCAGTATAGTGAGATTTCAATTACAAAGGCCATTAGTGTACGGTCACCAGTGTTAACTTGGTTCATTAACATCTCACAAAATGGCTTCGTTTGGCATGTGTTCATAAATGTTAAAGGCCAGCAAGGGGGCATTTCATGGAAAGTGTATTGGTGTTAACAGCAGAAGTAAAATGATTGGCAGCCTTTATAAAAATAAACACATTTACCAACCTTGAGATTTCATATTACTTAAGACGTTTCCATTTTTCAGCAATCTTTTGTTCTTCATTTGCATGTTTGGTCACTGAACCTTTGAACTTCAACCTGCTGATACAGAATGTAATCAAATGGACATGTTGGCTAACAAACTATGCATTTACATTAAAGTAGTATAGATAAGTGGGAAACACTATAGGGAGTTTAATAAAGGAATATATAGTATAGACAGATGGCTTTTTATTCAAACGTGCAGTGTAAAATGATGATGTAATCTATATTAAAATGTGTCCATAATCCATATTTAATGTGCAAAACATGATTGCTTGAGAAAGACTGATTGAAACATGTATAAATATGTTAGTAAATACAAATATATATATATATTTATATAATATATACACATGATGGTATGATCTTCATATATATATATATATATATATATATATATATATATATATATATATATATATATATATATATATATATATATATATATGCCTGTG